>WAAF01011654.1:9816-20960 GCA_013400475.1 Tricholaema leucomelas
ACACAGAATACAGAACACAGAACACAGAACACAATACAGAATACAGGACACAGAATACAGAACACAGAACACAGAACACAATACAGAATACAGGACACAGAATACAGAACACAGAACACAGAACACAATACAGAACAGAGGACACAGAATACAGAACACAATACAGAATACAGAACACAGAATACAGAATACAGAACACAATACAGAACACAGAACACAATACAGAATACAGGACACAGAATACAGAACACAGAACACAATACAGAATAGAGGATACAGAATACAGAACACAGACTACAGAACATAGGATACAGAACACAGAATACAGGATACAGAACACAGAATAGAGAATACAGGACACGGAACATGGAATGCAGAACACAGAACAAGATGCAGACTACTCAATACAGAACACAGAACACAATGCAGAATACAGGATACAGGGGAAATTGTCATGGGATTCAGGTGATTGGGAACTAAAGGCTGGGAATACATTTCAGTATCTGAAGGGGACCTACAGGAAGGTGAAGAAGGGACTGTTTGGAAGGGGCTGTGATGATAGGACAAGGGAGAATCACAGAATGAACCAGGCTGGATAAGACCTTCAAGATCATCGAGTCCAACCTATCACCAAATATCTTCTAATTAACTAAACCCTGGCACTAAGGGCCTCATGCAGCCTCCTTTTAAATACATCCAGGGATGGGGAGTCCACTACCTTCCAGGGTAGCTCATCCCAATGCCAATCTCTCTTGCTGTGAATGGTTTGAAAGCAGAGCAGGGGTGGTGTAGGTTGGATATCAGTATGAAATTCTCCATGAAGAGGGTGATGGAACACTGGAACAGCTTGTCCAGAGAGGTGGCTGAGGCTCCATCCCTGGAGACATTCAAGATTTGACTTGATGTGGCCCTGGACAGCCTGCACTAGTTGGAGCTTCTACTCTGCCCTGGTGAGACCTCAACTTGAGTACTGCCTTAAGTTTTGGGCTCCCCAGTTGAAGAGGGACAGGGATCTGCTGGAGAGAGTCCAAGGGAGGGCTGTGAGGATGAGGAGGGGACTGGAGCACTGTCTGATGAGAAGAGGCTGAGGGCCCTGGGGCTGTTTAGTCTGGAGAAGAGAAGACTGAGAGGGGATTTGATCAATGTTTATCAGTATCTGAGGGCTGGGGGTCAGGAGGAGTGGGACAGGCTCTGCTCACTGCTCCCTGGGATAGGACAAGCAGCAATGGATGGAAGCTGCAGCACAGGAGGTTCCAGCTCAACACAAGGGGAACTTCTTGACTGGAAGGGTCCCAGAGCACTGGCACAGGCTGCCCAGAGAGGCTGTGGAGTCTCCTTCTCTGGAGCCTTTCAAGGCCTGTCTGGATGTGTTCCTGTGTGCCCTGAGCTAGATTGTGTGGTGCTGCTCTGGCAGGGGGGTTTAGACTCAATCTCTTTGGGTCTTTCCATACCCCTAACGTCCTGTGATCCTGTGATCCTCTGAGGTGTCTCTGATGATAGCAGGGATGACCTTTGAGGGTCCCTGCCAACTCAATGCAATCTGTGAATGTGTGAATGTGCTGCTATTGACTGCCTGAGGCTGCTTCTGGTCAAGTGGATTTTCAGTCTCACACCTATGGCTGATCAAAGCATCTTCTGCTTGGATCAATAGATGCTCATAAGGTGACCTTATTGTGGCCTTCCAGTATCTGAAGGGGGCTACAAGAAAGCACTTTTTAGGATGACTGGGGGGAATGGAACAAAGCTGGAAATGGGAAGATTCAGACTGGATGTTAGGAAGAAGCTGTTCAGCATGAGGGTGGTGAGAGCCTGGAATGGGTTGCCCAGGGAGGTGGTGGAAGTCTCATCCCTGGAGGTGTTTAAGGCAGGGCTGGATGAGGTTCTGGACAGCCTGATCTAGTGTCAGGTGTCGCTGGCCTTGGCAGGGGGACTGGAACTGGCTGCTCCTTGTGGTCCTTTCCAACACTGCCTGATTCTGTGATTTCTGAGAGGCCTTTGGCTTAGCAATGGTTAAACAATTAACTCTGAGCCTGAAAATTGCTTTGTCTGCCCAGCTGAACTGAGAGAAGAGATTACCTTCCCTGACAGAGGCTACCTTGCCAGTGCTAGTGAAGGAGATGAATAATGACCTGCCAGGAGGAAATCACCTTTGGGTGAGATGCTTCTGGTGGAGCCCTGTGGAACAACCACCAGACACTTCCCCTCCCATTTCATTCCCACTCTTGAGGCAGACAGAAAATCACAGGCAATAAAGTCCTGCTGGGCAAAGCTTGATCAATGGCTGAGGAGAGAAGTCAGGTTGCTGATTAGAAGTCTCCCACACCATGAGCCTGCTCTAACCCACTTGTTTGTGTCTCTTCCTTGTCCCAGAAACAAAGCTCTGCATCAAAGGAGAAGCCAAGCTTACCTGAGGGGGTCTGTGCCTTGCAGTTTGACAGCTCAGAAAATGAACCAGGAGCTCTAACCATTCAACCTTCCTTTTCTTCCCAACTTCCTACCTCCTCCCCAATCCCCTTTTTTCTTCCCAACCTCCTTTTTCTCTTCCCAACCTCTTTCTTTTCTTCCCAAATTCTTTCTCTCCCCAACCTCCATTTCCCCTCCCAACTTCCTTTTTTCCTCACATTTTTTTCCTTTCCAACCTTTCTTTCTTCCCAACCTCTTTTTCTCTTCCCAGCTTCCATTTTCCTTCCCAACTTGCAATCTTTCTTCAAACTCCTTCTTTGTCTTCCCAACCTTTTTCTCTTCCCAACCTTTTTTCTTCTCAATCAGTTTATCTTCCCCACAATATTCTCTTCCCAATCTTTTATTCTTCCAAATCTCCATTTCTCTTCCCAGTTTTTTTTCTCTTCCCAATCTCTTTTCTTCTCAACCTCAGCTTTTCTTGCCAAAATTTTTCTCTTCCCAACCTTTTATTCTTCCAAGTTCCATTTTTCTTCTCATTTTTTTTCTCTTCCCAACCTTTTTTTCTTCTCAACCTTTTTCTCTTCCCAACCTTTTTCTCTTCCCAAACTTTTTCTCTTCCCAACCTTTTTTCTCCCAATCTCCATTTCTCTACCTATTTTTTCTCTTCCCAGCTCTTTTCTCTTCTCAATCTTTTTCTCTTCCCATCCTTTTTCTCTTCCCAAACATTTTTCCTTCCCAGTCTCCATTTATCTTCCCATTGTTTTTCTCTTCCCAATCTCTTTTCTTCTCAACCTCAGCTTTTCTTCCCCAAGTTTTTCCCTTCCCAACCTTTTCTTCTTCCAAGCTTCCCTTTTTGTTCCCATTTTTTTCTCTTCCCAACCCTTTTCTCTTCCCAACCTTTTTTCTTCTCAACCAGTTTATCTTCCCAACCTTTTTCTCTTCTCAACATTTTTTTCCTCCCAATCTCCATTTCTCTTCCCAGAGATCATCCAGTCCAAAGCAGGGACACCCATAGCAGGTAAATCATGGACCCAGCGCTGAAGTTTGTCCAGCAGGTCCTCACTGGACATTCTTATGCAAATTCAGGCTTTCTGCAGAGGATGGAAACCAATGAAACACAAAAAGCTTGTGGGGTTTTTACCTCCAGGCAGCAGAAGTGCCCTACTCGACCATCAACCTGTGCAGCAGTGCTCCAGGTACAGGCAGCTGGGTGTAGGTGTGTGCAGCTACTCCAAAGGCCCTGCAGAGAGAAAAGGAGCCCAGCCCCAGCCTTCAGCATCCTCCTCTCAGGAGCAGGAGGTGATTCCCAGATGTACACTTGTCCACCACGAGGGCAGGTGATCTCCTGCTGAAAGAGTCCCTTGCTGGGTGTGGGGAGTGAGTCAGCTTGAGTGGGAGAATGTGCTGAGTCAATGGCCCTGTGGGGGGGATGAGTCACAGTGCAGGGCTGGGGGGGTGTCTGCAGGTCCAAAGGCAGCAAATCACAGAGCCACAGCATGGTGGGGGTTGGAAGGGGCCTCTGGAGATCATCTAGTCCAAGCCTTCTGCTAAAGCAGGGCCACCAAGATCAGGTTGGCAGGGATGTGCCCAGGCACTCACCAAAGCAACCATCCCAGCACTGTGGGGGATGTGGCTCAGGCACAACTTTTTCTCTGTCACCCATTCATGAAAAGTAGGAAGGGGTCAGGTTTGAAACAGCTGGAAACTGGAGCCCTCCTTCTGCAGAGCTGCCTCCAGCACTGATTTAGCTCATTCCAGTTATTGCAGCTGTGGGGTTTGTGGCTCCCAAGGGTATTTCCCACCACCCTTTGGGAAGCAAAAGTAATTCCTGCAGCCTTTCCCCAAGACAGCTGGCAGGCAGCAGCAGCAGTTTCCTGCTGTTGCCAGGGAGGCTGAATCCCAGAATCCCAGCATGGTGAGGGTTTGAAGGGACCTCTGGAGATCATCTGGTCCAACTCAGTGGCCTGGTGTAGCCCAACAAATCAGCTGTTGCTTGCCAAGGGCATGTTACACCTGCCCCAGCACAGGGAGGTTGTAGTGGAAGCTGCTGGCAGAGCAGAGCTGCCCTGTGGGAGCTTGTGGCATTGCTGAGTGGCTTTGCAAAGATCCACACTCACACCCATCAGCCCCATTTGCTTGTCCAGCTGTGGTTCACATCTCTCAACTCCACAGAATCTCAGAATCCCAACATGGGAAGGGCTGGAAGGGACCTCTGGAGATCACCCAGTCCAACCTCTGCTAAAGCAGGGCACCCACAGCAGCCTGCCCAGGATCACAATGCTCAGGCAGGTTTGGAGTCTCTCCAGAGAAGCAAACTCCAGAACCTCTCTGTGCAGGCTGCTCCAGGGCTCCACCACCCAAAGCATTGCTCTCCTCCATGCATTCCTTTCCCCCCACTGCACAGTGGGGACCTCCCATGGAATCACAGAATCAGCCAGGTTGGAAGAGAGCTCCAAGCTCAGCCAGCCCAACCTAGCACCCAGCCCTGCCCAATCACCCAGACCATGGCACTAAGTGCCCCAGCCAGGCTTGGCTTCAACACCTCCAGGCACAGCCACTCCACCACCTCCCTGGGCAGCCCAGTCCAATGCCAATCACTCTCTCTGACAACAACTTCCTCCTAACATCCAGCCTGACCCTGCCCTGCCACAGCTTGAGACTGTGTCCCCTCGGTCTGTCCCTGGGTGCCTGGCAGCAGAGCCCAACCCCAGCTGGCTACAGCCTCCCTTCGGGTAGTTGTAGACAGCAATGAGCTCTGCCCTGAGCCTCCTCTTCTGCAGGCTGCACACCCCCAGCTCCCTCAGCCTCTCCTCACAGGGCTGTGCTCCAGGGCCCTCCCCAGCCTTGCTGCCCTTCTCTGGACACATTCAAGCATCTCAACATCTTTCTTAAACTGAGGAGCCCAGAACTGGACACAGCATTCAAGGCGTGGCCTGACCAGTGATGAGTTATGGGGCAGCTTTGTCACCCTTCTCTGGACAGGTTCCAGACAACTCTCTGGAATTAAGGGGCCCAAAACTGGGCACAGTACTCAAGGTGTGGCCTGAGTATAATTAATAATATTAGAAGTATAATAAGAATAGCCTCCCTTGTCCTGCTGGCCACACTAAACTGAATCTACCCTTCTCTAGCTTCACCCCATTGGCCCTCATTCCAGTACCTCAACATCCCTCTTGAGTTGAAGGGCCCAGACCAAACAACCTCTGCCAGGCCTGAGGACTCCTAACTTGATCCAAAAGGATGTGTGGCACTCCTACAGTGCAAGCAAGTTCATCAGCTACATGCTGGGAACAGCACAAAACTCCACAAAGGAGCTAATCTTCCTTTCCGGAGCTCGGTGCGGTTGAAATGAGATCTTGCTGACTAATTAAAACCTCTTCATCCATCTCAGAAACATCCTGGAAGCAGGTTTTCTTTTTAGCCCCTCTCCCTGACTGAATTATTGAAGAGTTCCTTCTCTCAGGGTTCAAACTGATTGTTGTAGCAGAGTGTCTCTGCAGGTTTAGGGGGAGGGAAAACCCTTCCAAGGAATTTGGTTTGGGTAATAAAGCGCCGAGGAGATGCTGCTGCTGCTGCTGCTGCTGCTGCTGCTGCTGCTCTGGGTGCAGGCAGCTGCCTTAGGTGGAGCTTGCACTGGGCAAGGAATCACAGCATCACAGAATGTCAGGGGCTGGAAGGGATCTCATCCAGTCCAACCTCCCTGCCACAGCAGGGACACCTGGAGCAGGTCACTCAGGAACATATCCAGGCAGGTTTGAGTATCTCCAGAGAAGGAGACTCCACAGCCCCCCTGGGCAGCCTGGGCCAGGGCTCTGCACCCTCACAGGGAAAAATTCCTCCTCATGTTTCCATGGAACTTCCTCTGCCTCAGCTTCCACCACTGCCCCTTGTGCTGGCACTGGCATCACCCAGCAGAGCCTGGCTCCAGCTCCTGCCACTCACCTGCACATCTTTATCAATGTTTCTGAGGTCAATGAACTTGGTTTGGGTAATAAATAGCTGAGGAGCTGCTCCTGCCTGCATGCATTGGGAGTCCTGGTGGGTGGGAGGTTGAGCATTAGCCACCAAAGTGCTCTGGTGGCCAGAAGGGGCAATGCCAGTCTGGGGTGGATTAGAAGGGCTGTGGTTAGTAGGTCGAGAAAGGTTCTCCTGCCCCTCTGCTCTGCTCTGGTGAGGCCACATCTGGAGTCCTGTGTCCAGTTCTGGGCCCCCCAGTTCAAGAGGGACACAGAACTGCTGGAGAGAGTCCAGCACAGAGCCACAAAGATGCTGAAGGGAATGGAACAGCTCTGTTAGAGGAGAGCCTGAGGGAGCTGGGGCTGGGAGCTTGGAGAAGAGGAGACTGAGAGGTGACCTCAGCAGTGTTGATAAAGATGTGCAGGTGAGTGGCAGGAGCTGGAGCCAGGCTCTGCTGGGTGATGCCAGTGCCAGCACAAGGGGCAGTGGTGGAAGCTGAGGCAGAGGAAGATGAAATTAAACATGAGGAGGTCAAAGAGAACTCCAAGAGGTTCTACAGGTACATTAATGGCCAAAAGAAGCCTAGGGAAGGTTTGGGTCCCCTCAGAGAGGAAACAGGTGAAATGATCACGAGTGACATGGGAAAGGCTGAGGTTCACAATGACTTCTTTCCCTCAGTCTTCACTGCAGAGGCCTCCAGCCACACTCCTGGAGCCACAGAAGATAATGGAAGGGACTGGAAGGAAGAGCTGCCCATCAGAAGTGAAGATCAGGGTCGTGATCACCTGAAGAACCTGAAAGTGTTCAAGTCCATGGGACCCGATGGGATGCACCCAGGGGTGCTGAGGGAGCTGGCAGATGAGGTTGCTAAACCCCTCTCTGTTATATTCACCTGATCCTAGGGAGAAGAACTCAACCCTCTTCTGGCTCCAACCTCCTTTCAGGGAGCTGTAGAGAGCAATGAGGCCTCCTCATTGCTCTCTACAGCCTCCAGCCTCCTAGACAGCCTCCTCCTCTCCAGGCAGAACACCCCCAGCTCCCTCAGCTGCTCCTCAGCAGACATCTTCTCCAGACCCCTCAGAGGCTTTGGTGCTCTTCTCTGGACCTGCTCCAGCCCCTCGATGTCCTTCCTGGAGTGAGGGGCTCAAAACTGCACCCAGGATTTGAGGTGTGACCAAAGCAGTGCTGAGCACAACTCCACACCCCCAGCCAGAGCTGAGCTTGCTTCAAAGCCCAGAGCCAAACACTTCCCAGCCACTTAGCTTTCTGGCCCATGAATGATGTCTTCAGAGCTCACATTTCTTGGGTCAGGCAAGCCTGTGCCAGTGGCAGGGAATGATGCTTCCAAATGACTTTAATAAGGTGGAGCAGTGATTGAACAAGGCATTTCACACCAGCACCATCACTTTGCCTGCCTCACATTCACTCTGCAATTGCTAATCAGGCTACATCAAATGCAATCTAATTTCAATTACAGCCTGGCTGATCAAGCTCACAGCTCCTTTCCCCACCTCCCCCCCCTTCAGAGCACCCTCCTGCACTCCTGTTCCCACACAGCCACCACAGCACAGAGCACTTTCAGAAGAGAGAAGATCCAATATATTTCTGCTGCACTAACAAAGGCTTTGTGCTGGCATCATCTTCCCCTCCCTGCTCCTGTGGCACGACGAGGAAGCAGGGATGCTGTTAGCTGAGCCCTTCCTTATAGCATTAGGAGCTAATAGATTCCCATGGGAAGGTGACACAGTTCTGACTTCAGCCTGACACTTTGGAGGAATCAAAAGGAAGAATATTCCTTTATCTGCCTGGCACTCAGCTTGGAAAGCTGCAGAGAATTGTATTGATTTCACTGGGGCTGTAGAGGAGGCTCTGGCTAGGAGATGGAAAGGGTATTTGTCTGTTCTGCAGGTGGCATCTGCAGCCTTTCCTATGCTCAGCAGAAGCAGGAGGAGCAAGGAAAGAAAAGAAGTGCTGGGTACCTGCACAGCTCCAAGGCAGCCCAGAGCTGGAACCCCGGGGAGCTGTAAGCAGAAGGGGAGCAACATTTTAGTCTGGAGAAGAGAAGGCTGAGAGGGGATTGAATCAATGTTCATCAATATCTGAGGGCTGGGGGTAAGGAGGGAAGGGGGACAGGCTCTGCTCACTGCTCCCTGGGATAGGACAAGCAGCAATGGATGGAAGCTGCAGCACAGGAGGTTCCAGCTCAACACAAGGAGGAACTTCTTGACTGGAAGGGTCCCAGAGCCTGGCACAGGCTGCCCAGAGAGGTTGTGGAGCCTCCTTCTCTGGAGCCTTTCAAGGCCTGCCTGGATGTGTTCCTGTGTGCCCTGAGCTAGATTGGATGGTCCTGCTCTGGCAGGGGGTTGGACTGGATGATCTCTTTGGGTCCCAACTACTGACATCCTGTGAGCCTGCGATCCTGCAAACATGGTGAGAGAGGGCAGGTAAGGGGTGGAGAACTGAAGGTCCAACTGATAGGTTGGACTGGATGAATAGAATGGAACAGAACAGAGTAGAATAGAATCAAGCAGGCTGGAAGAGAGCTCCAAGCTCAGCCAGCCCAACCTAGCACCCAGCCCTGCCCAACCACCCAGACCATGGCACTAAGTGCCCCAGCCAGGCTTGGCTTCAACACCTTCAGGCACAGCCACTCCACCACCTCCCTGGGCAGCCCATTCCAATGCCAATCACTCTCTCTGCCAACAACTTCCTCCTAACATCCAGCCTGAACCTGACCTGGCACAACTTGAGGCTGTGTCCCCTTCTTCTGTTGCTGGCTGCCTGAGAGAAGAGCCCAACCCCAGGTAAGCTTGGAGGTCTCTTCCAACCTGGTTGAGCCTATTCTGTTAGGAGGAAGTTGTTTACTGTGAGGGCAGGGAACTATTGGAACAGGTTGCCCAGAAAGGTGGTGGAGAGCACAACCCTGGAGACATCTGCGGTCGAACCTGATGAGGCCCTGAGCAACCTGTTCTAGTTAAAGATGTCCCTGGTCACTGCAGAGGGGATGGACAAGATGACATTCGAGGGTCCCTTCTGACCCAGTGCACTTTGTGGTTCCATGATTCTATGGCCTGGCTTACTCTGTCTCCAAGCTGACCCACACCTGCTTGCCAAGGAGCCAAAGAGGAGGAGTGCAAGGGAAGCCTGTGGGAGCTGACTGCTGGGGTATGTGGAGACATCAGAAATGACTGGGCTGGAAATGCTGACCACAGCAAGGTCTGGGGGAGCCTCAGCAGCCAGGACAAGAGTAAGGCATTTGCTAAGCCTGCTCCTGGGACTGCCTCACGCCCTCAGGCACTGTGTGCTCTTGCCAAGCCAATTAGGTGCAGGGAGACTCCACTTTTTGATCCAGGGAAGGTCCCCGCAGGCAATTCCCTGCGGAGCAGAGCAGCTGTCACAGCTGGTCCCACGCTGCAGACACAAACTCTCTCCTCAGCCCAGGCACTGTGGCAGGACCCACTCTGCTCTGGCACTGCTCCCTCTTTTCCATCTCAGCCTCAGGATTTGCTCTTTGCTTGCAGCAATTCCCTCTGCAGCAGCTGCTCTGATGTCAGCTTCCAAGGTCTCCTTGCTGTGTGCAAGGCAGCTGCAGCTGCCTGGGAAATCCCTCCACCCTGGGCCCTCTGAGGGATCACCTTGTGAGGTGAAGCCTGAGGGAGGCTCTCCTCCCCCTCTACTCTGCCCGAGAGAGTTACATCTGGAATATTGCCTCCAGTTCTGGGCTCTCCAGTTCACGACAGGGAACTACTGGAGACAGTCTAGCAGAGGCTACAAAGATGCTGAAGGGAGCATCTCTCTGAGGTGCAGAGGCTGAGAGCCCTGGGGTGGTTGACCCTGGAGAAGAGCAGCCCTGGGGGAGTTCTGAGCAATGCTCAGCAAGAGCTAAAGGCTTGGTGGGGCAAGAGGCTGGGGCCCAATGTCGTGGGTTTACTAAAGACAGGTGACAGAAATGAAACTCTCAGATCAAACTGGAGAGAAAACACAGAACTGTATTTAGAGAAACACAGCAACAGATCTCACAAAGCCATTTCCCCATCCATGGCAAACCCCCTTGAAGTTTTCCCCCATCCCCAAAAAAACTCAATCTACCTTCCCCAGTGCTCCAATCCTCCTCCCACCCCCCACTTCAACACCTTGTGATGGTTTGGGTATTCCCCACCCCCCTACACTTTTAGAAATCACCCAGACTAGACTCAGTCAGCTCTGGAAATGTGAATGAAGCTTCTATTTACAGCTGGCACAAGGCACAAGCAGAGAGTTACAGCAGATACAGNGAAGCAGACCTCACCATTGTTTTCATTTCTCAGCCTATCATCTAGTTCTTCTCACCAAAACATGCCAGCTAGGCTCAAACTAGCACACACCTCCAGCCAGCCATGAGCCTACTGCTTACATGTTCCTGATAGTGGGGTCCTGCCACACACCCAGGGCAGGAGGAGGAGGAAAGGAGAACGAACTGACCTTGTTGTGAGCTCATACCAAGATAGCAGAATTATGGGATTGAATAACAACCTTCTAGTCCCCAGAGCATCATTTTTTAACCCTCTAGCCTCAACCTGGGACATTCCACCCCTATATTCAATCCCATAATTCCTGCTCATCACACTACTCACCTAACTAGAAACAGACTCTACACAGTGAACAGTGCCACCCAAATCCTGCATCTTTCCCGTGCTGCTCTACAAACCCATCTGTAGCTCAGCTCCTGGACACAACTCTTCTCACCCAATGGGACTGCTCAGATGACACCCAGTATCTGAAAGAGACTCAGTAACAACTTGTAC
>WAAF01011655.1:0-30226 GCA_013400475.1 Tricholaema leucomelas
GGACTCAATCCCCTGCTCCAGATGATCAATAGAGAGATTGACCTTGCTGGAATAAAGGCCAATGGTCCTATTCCAGCCACTCCAGCTCAGACTCCATTCCAGCTCAGATGTGTGTGCTTCTCAGCTTCCCCAACAGAACAGCTAGGGGCCAAACTTGCCACAAGCTCTTTTTGTCCACTAGAAAGAATATTATGGGGTGGGTGCCCAGGATGTACCTGCTCTGGACAAAGACCATCAGGGCAGCCAAGCCTCTCACTTGTGCTGAGTTCAGAAGCACCTTAAAGGTACGTGGGGAAAACTTCTCCACTAGCTTCTCCTTCCTCTTTAGGGCTCTGAGCTTGGTATCATTATGCCCTAGGCAGCCTGGTTTGGAGTGGCATTGTGTCAGGTCTAAGCCCTTGGAGTTTGGGGGCTGCCTTAAAGGTGAGGTGGCTGCTGCTGAGGGCTCTAAGAGCATTCTTTACTCACGCAGTGACTTTCACCAGGGGCCGGTTGATGGCAGGAATGTCGATGCCAGCAAAGAAGTGCCCATCCATGTCATTGACCCCAGCAATGTAGTCAATGTCAGCAGCGTTGCCAAAGAGGTTCTCTGGCATGTCTGGCAGGAAGTCTCCATCAACGACAGGCGAGAGGGCAAGGGTGTGAACCAGGGGAACTGCAGCAAGAGACAAATCAGAGCCGGTAAGGAGCGGAGAGAAGGCAGATGTGTGGCCTGGCATCACCCCGTGGCCCAAGGAGCTGTGCAAGGAGCAGGCTGAGGGCAATGAGAGTTTGGGTGGTGGCTTCAGCTTGATCACAAGATCAGGAAACCTCGTGGCTGTAGGTGGGGGAGAGGAACAAAAGATCCAGCAGCCAAGTGCCAGCAGGGAACGGCAACAGGAGTTGGCCAGCAGGAGCAGGGAGGTGATGATTGTCCCCTCCAGCTCAGCTTTGGTGAGGCCACACCTTGAGTATTGTGCTCAGGTTTGGGCACCACAATACAAGATGTGGAGATGCTGGAGTGGGTCCAGAGGAGGGCAACGAAGATGGGGAAGGGTCTGGAGAATAAATCTAATGAGGAGTGACTGAGGGAGCTGGGGATGGGTAGTGTGAAAAAGAGGAAGCTAAGGGGAGACCTCATTGCTGTCTACAATGAAGGGACTTTGTGGAGAGGCTGCTGCTGGGCTCTGCTCACAGGGGATTGGAGACAGAAGAAGGGGGAATGGCCTCAAGCTGAGGCTGGGCAGGTTTAGATTGGACATTAGGACAAAGTTTTTCACAGAGAGTGGTCAGGAACTGGAATGAGCTGCCCAGGGAGGTGCTGGAGTCCCCCACCCTGGCTGTGTTTCAGGGTGGTTTGGATGTGGTGTTTAGGGAGAGGGTTTAAGGTGAATCTTGCAGAGTAGGGCTTTAGGTTGGACTTGGTGCTCCTGAGGGGCTTTGCCAACCTGCATGGTTCTGTGGTTCTGTGACATAGAATCAAGCAGGTTGGAAGAGACCTCTAAGCTCATCCAGTCCAACCTAGCACCCAGCCCTGCCCAATCACCCAGACCCTGGCACTAAGTGCCCCAGCCAGGCTTGGCTTCAACACCTCCAGGCACAGCCACTCCACCACCTCCCTGGGCAGCCCATTCCAATGCCAGTCACTCTCTCTGCCAACAACTTCCTCCTAACATCCAGCCTGAACCTCCCCTGGCACAGCTTGAGACTCCTCACACACACCTCAGTGTCCCATCCAAGCCCTGGTGAGCCCTGGATGGGTGCTGGACCACAAAGATGGGCCAGGGGCCTTACCAGGCAGGTCGATCAGGTCCAGGTGGTAAGCCAGCGTCAAAGCCTTGGGGCTGGAGACACGCAGGCAGTCAGCCAGGACGGTGGTGTTGTACGTGGGGCAGCCAACCTTGGCCCCAATCTGCAGCAGGAGAGAGAGGAACCTCTCAGACACTGCCCTCTCAAGCCAGGCTTCATCAGTGGCTTTCCAGAGCCGCAGCTGGGTTTAGTTCAAAGCAGCTCAGAAGCTCCAAAGCTCCGTGCTGGGCAGCAGGGCTCCTCTGAATCCCATGCTACTGACGCTCTTCCTTCCAAAGCCCTCTCTAGCTCGGCTCTCCTCGAAGCAAGCCCTTGTTTTGTTCTCCCTTCCCTCAGACAGGAGCCACAGGTTACCTTTTTAGCCCAGGAAAGGGGATCCTTTTGGATGGCCCAGCTGCAGAGAGCGACGCCGCTCTGGCTGATGGCTCTCTTGAACAAGCCTTTGTTCTTCGGGCTCAGCATCTGCGGTGCCAAACAGAAACGAGAAGGATTCGGGAGCTGCCAGACCTGCCCAATCATCTCACACCTCCCACGTCAGCCCCGGGGAAGCCTCCAGCTCCTGTGCTGTGAACAGCCTCAGCAGTTGAAAGGTGATCTGGTGAGAAGAGGAGCAAAGCAAGGGGGAGATGGCAAATGAATGTCACCTCACCAGGGGTGCCAAAAATGGGGACAGAGGTCTGCAGGGCTGGGACTGATGAAACTGAAGGAGGAGGAATGGCTACAAAGCCAAGAGGTTGAGCATTGCTGTCCCTAGCAGGAGAAGGCTAATCAGGTGATGTGTGTGGAGGAAAGTGGTGCCAAGGGGACCATCTCTCCCACTTAGAAGTGGCTTTGGTGGGATCCACCAAGGACAACTCACCTGCAGGGAGACGCTGGTGGCACCAGCTGATTCCCCAAAGATGGTGATGTTATCTGGGTCACCTCCGAAGGCTTTGATGTTCCTCTTCACCCAGGCAATAGCCATGTGCTGGTCTTTCAGCCCGTAGTTCCCTGAGCAGCAGAGAGCACCAAGCATTGGGCAAGGGCACGGCAAAGCTGGCAGGACCTCTGCCAGGATGCCCTGAGGAGGGAGCAGCTGCGGTACCTGGCAGGTTTTCGTCTCCGGTGCTGAGGAAGCCCAAGGGCCCCAGGCGGTAGTTGAGGGTCACCACGATCACGTTGCCCCTCACGGCGATCTCCTCCCCGTCGTAGAGGTAGTTATTAAGGAAGTTGGCTCCCTGGCTCCCTCCCACGAGGAAGGCACCGCCGTAGATCCAGACCATCACTGGCAGTTTGGTAGAGACTGAGAGAGAAGGACGAAAAGCAGCATGAGGACAGCACAGCTGGGAGGTGCTGCTCCTCCGTGCCCTGTGCCCACCGCCTGAGCCTTGCTCCTCCCGGCAGGGAGCAGACTTTGCTGTGCAGTAGCTGTGGCCAAGAAGGTTCCCACAGCACAGAAGCTGAACCTCCTAAGAGGCTGTAGCTGAGGGCTGTTGGTTGACAGCTCCCACCCTTCCCTCGGACAGATCAGTGCTCCTGCAGCTGCCCACTGTGGGAACACAGCTGCTGGGAGATGCTCCAAAGGCAAGTGAGAATCCCTGCCCGGGTGCCTGCCCAGCACATACTGTGCTTCCTCCCTTGAGGGATCCAGATGTTCAGATAGAGGCAGTCCTCACTGCCACGGACATCAGTCTGGGTGAGTGTCATCTGCATGCAGCGGTTCTTGAACTCCTTTGCACTCAGTGTTCCTGAGAGGGGACAGGGAAGACAGCAGCTCCTGGTTAGAGATATCAGTTCCACCCTTGGGTTGCAGACTTGCTGTCCATCCATGCAGCCATCCATCCATGCAGCCATCCACCTATCCATCCCATCCGTGCATCCATCTATCCATCCCATCCGTGCATCCATCCATCCATGCATCCACCTATCCACCCATCCATCCACCCATTCACCCATCCACCAACCTATGCACCCATCCATTCACCTATTCATCCATCCACCAACCTATGCACCCATCCATCCATCCACCAACCTATGCACCCATCCATCCATTCACCTATTCATGCATCCATCCATCCACCAACCTATGCACCCATCCATCCATTCACCTATTCATGCATCCATCCATGCATCCCCCTATCCACCCATCCATCAACCCATCCACACGGCCATCCAGGCATCCATCCACCCACCCTTCCACCCATCCATTCACCTATTCATCCACCCATCCATTCACCTATTCATCCACCCATCCATTCACCTATTCATCCATCCACCAACCTATGCACCCATCCATCCATTCACCTATTCATCCATCCACCCATCCATCCACCAACCTATGCACCCATCCACCCACCCATCCATCCTCTCCCCCATCAGTCTAATGCAGGGGCAGCAAAGCCTGCCCAGGCACTGTGACCAGCCCAAGGGGGTGACAAAGTGGGACCCTTATCCCTGGGAGCTAGCTCTGGACAGCTAAGGCATGGGTAGAGGAGATGAAAGTGCCAAGCTTTGGGTTTATTTTTTCATGTGGTTACTTGAGTTGCTTGGAAAGAACCTTCCAGTGCCTGAGAGGAACCTTCCAGTACCTGAAGGAGGCTACAGGAAAGTTGGGGAGGGACTTTTTATAAGGGTCTGTGGTGATAGGGCAAGGGACAATGGATTGGAACTAGAGCAGGGCAGATGTAGGTTGGACATTAGGAAGAAGTTCTTAATTAAGTTCTTCACTATGGGGGTTGCCCAGGGAAGTTGTGAAGACCTCACCCCTGAAAGTGTTTAAGACCAAGCTGGCTGAGGCTTTGAGCAACCTGGTCTAGTGTGCCTGCCCATGGCAGGGGGAGTTGGAATTGGATGATCTCTAAAGTCCCTTCCAGCTCAAGCCATGAATCTGTGGAAAAACTCAGACACAGACTCTCCTGCCCCCCACGAGACCCAAAGCTTTTTGTTGCTGCTGCATGATAGACAGAAGCAGGCAATGACAACTTTGGCTTGTCAATAATGGACTAAAGAGAGAGAAAGGAAAACAAAAACCCAGAGCAAATGCATCCAAAAGCTGGACCTTACCTTCCCAGCCAGGATGAGGCTGAGGATCTTGCAGAGTCTTTGTGGGAGCAGCGAAGGGAATCCCTCTGAAGATGTCGACATAGCCCTCGAAGAGTCCCAGCTTCTTGTTCTCGCCTTCCACGAAGCCTCCCTCGGTGAGCACCACACCCAGCTGCACGGCAGGGGAGAGGCAATCCATGGCACAGTCCTTCCCAGCATGTCCAGCCTTCCACCCAGCACCACCATGGCCATCAAACCCTGTCCCCAGGTGCCATGGCCACAGGTTTCTTGAACGGCTGGTGGTGGAGTTGCCATCCCTGGCGAGGGCTGGCTGGGGCACTTAGTGCCATGGTCTGGTTGGTTGGGCAGGGCTGGGTGCTAGGTTGGGCTGGCTGAGCTTGGAGCTCTCTTCCAACCTGCTGGATTCCATGATGCTTTGGGGACTCCACCACCTCTCTGGGCAGCCTGTTCCAATCCCTGACCACTCCTGCAGCAAAGAAATTGTTCCCAATCTCCAAACTAACCCTCCCCTGGCACAGCTTCAGCACATTTCCTCTCCTTCTATCACCTGATATTAAGGAGAAGAGGCCAACCCCATCCTGGCTCCAGCCTCCTTTCAGGGAGCTGTAGAGAGCAATGAGGTCTGCCCTCAGCCTGCTCTTCTCCAGGCTGCACACCCCCAGCTGCTCCTCCTCAGCCCTGTTCTCCAGACCCTTCCCCAGCTTGGTTGCCCTTCTCTGGACATGCTTCAGCTCCTCAATGTCTTTCCTGGAGTGAGTGGCCCAGAACTGACCCCGCTATGTGAGGTATGACCTCACCAGTGCCCAGTACAGGGGCACAGTCACTTCCCTACTCCTGCTGGCCACACTCTTGCTGACTCAGCCCAGGCTGCCGTTGGCCTTCCTGGGCACCTGAGCATGCTGCTGGCTCAGGTTCAGCCAGCTGTCAGCCTGCACTCCCAGCTCTCTTCTGCTGGGCAATCAAAATGCCCTGCAAAGCTCTGGGAAGCTCTCCTGTACTCACGGTTGCTGCTCTTGCTGCCCCCAGGCAGCAGCACAAGGCAAGGCAGAGGATCCCCCAGCGAGCCATGGTGTGCACACCTGAGGACAGAGTCCCCAGACCGAGCCCTGCCTGTTATATAGGTAGGAGTGTGGCTCTGTGTCAATGCCACAGCCCAGGCTTGGCTCTCAGCTGAGCCAGAGTAAGCTCCACAGACTTGTCCTTCAGCAGGCTGAGGTCAGCCCCTGGCTGAGGTAAGACTGTGTGAGCCCTGCAGATGTTACTTCTGTGGGCTGGAGGCCAAAGGTAATGAAATAGCTCAGGCTAACGAAGCTCCAGAGAACATTGAAAAGTGCTGGAGCCTTGAGAAGCTTCGAGAAGCCTCAGGTAGAGCAGGCTGAGATCACACTGACCACACAGCAGAGCTCAGCAGAAACCTGGCGCTGGGGACACGCTGGGGACCCACAGCACACCGGCAGTGGCAGGTGGATGAGTGGCCAACCTCTGTGGGCTTGAAGCTCTGCCCCACTGCCTGCTTCCCTCAGTCCTTGCTGTCTGCTGGGGATGCCCAAACAGGATGAAGAGCATCATCTCCCCAGGACAACCTGCCCTGCATCCTGCAGAGTGGAATTATTCACTGCCAGAGAGTGGTTTTCTGCTGGCTTTGTACCCAAGGTCGCCAGCAAGGGCCAGTGCTGAAGCCATGGCTCAGTGCTGGCATTCCCCCTGGAGAAGCAGAAGAGCAGCTCAAGCCCTGGGGACTCCAGCAGCCCCAGAGTGCTCCCCCAGCACCTCCTCAGACACCTTCCCATTACCACATGGCCCAGCCAAGGTGCACTTCCCACACTGGGCTGGTGCAGCCTGGAGAAGAGAAGGCTCCAGGGGGACCTTAGAGCTGCCTGCCAGCACCTGAAGGGATCCTGCAGGAAGGCTGAGAGGGACTTTTCCTGAGGGTGTCTGGAGCCAGGCCAAGGGGGAATGGTTTGGAGCTGAGGCAGAGCAGGGTTAGAGTGGAGCTGAGGAAGAAGTTCTTCAGTTTGAGGGTGGTGAGAGCCTGGCACAGGCTGCCCAGGGAGGCTGTGGCTGCCTCCTTCCTGGGGATGCTCAAGGCCAGGTTGGATGAGGCCTTGAGAGCAGCTGAGTCTAGCTGAGAGGTGTCCCTGGACATGGTGGGGAGGTTGCAGCAGATAAGCTCTGAGGTCCCTCCCAACCTGAGCCATTCTGTGGTTCTTTGGAGAGATTTGGGAAGGAGCTTCTCCCATTTCTGGGGTGCATTACCAGCTCAGCTGGTTTGGACTCTGGGCTCATGCCTGGGGGATTGTTGTGCTGACTGGATGCCAGCTTGGTCATGGAGTTATTAGCTGGGCTCAGAAAGTCCTTTCCCTCAACTTGCCCTCTGCAAAATCTGAGCCTGGGAACCTTGTGTCTCAAGACCTGAAACCTCTCATCCTGCACATGACATAAAGAAGGACCCCAGCTGCTGCTCCCCTGCTCTGCCTCCCAGCAGCCTCAGGAAGGCACAAGGCACAGACTCACCACAGAATAGGTCAAATGTGGCTACAGCAGCTTCAGCTTGTCTGAGTGGACACTGCTATTGGCCTGTCCTGCATTCTGAGCCAGGA
This sequence comes from Tricholaema leucomelas, assembly GCA_013400475.1. Lineage (NCBI taxonomy): Eukaryota > Metazoa > Chordata > Aves > Piciformes > Lybiidae > Tricholaema lacrymosa > Tricholaema leucomelas. The sequence continues at coordinate 7,431 of WAAF01011655.1, forward strand.
TGGGCTTCAAAGAGCTGGAATAAACAGGGAAACATCCACAGAACTGAGCACAGCAGCCTCGATGGCATCTCCTGACACCTGCCAACCAGGCAGGCTTGGGGTTTGCCCAGCATTGTCCTCAGAAAGACAGACAATGCCCACCCAGGCCATGCTCCAGAAGGGCTGCTGGAGAGCTCTGCAGGAGGCACCCTGCAGGCCTCCTGTGCAGCACCTGGGCACCCCCAAGGGACAGATCCCAGCCCTCGGATTCCAGAGGCATGCCCCTTGTGCACCTCCCTGGCGTGACAGAGTCACACCCTGACAAGTCTTTGTCCCAGACAACATTCCCAGGGAGCTGCAGCTGCTCAGGGCTCTCCAGAGTCCTGCATTCCTGGCAGAATAATCCAGCAGAGTCCTTCTGACCTGGGAGATTAGAGAAGAAGCAAATGTGTGGTTTGCCAAGGGCATAGGGCACAAATGGTATCAACCTGGAGTGGAACCCAAAGGCCTGGATTTGGGTTCCTGGCTAATCACACAGGTCCACATCTCACTCACTACCAAGGTTAAGCAGCAAACACAATCACAAAACCTTCAGAGAAGGTTACAACCACACAGATCTTGGACGAGGTCTGCACCACACAGCCCAGCAGCCAGCCCAGCTCAGGAGTGGCCTTCTCAGCTCTTCCTCCCCTTCTGTATCCACAGATTGGGTGTAAAAGTTCTTTGAGGTTTAGTTTGGGTCACTTAAACATCAACATTCACCAAGATAGTGTTGTGGTGGGGGTGAGCCCTGCTGAGGGCAGCCAACTTCTCACCAGACACTTGGGGCTTGTATCCCTCGCTAAGAAAGAGCATAGAATCTAGCATCAGTCAGGGCTGGAAGGGACCACAAGGAGCAGCCAGTTCCAACCCTCCTGCCATGCCCGGGGACACCCTACCCTAGAGCAGGCTGCACACAGCCTCAGCCAGCCTGGCCTGAAACACCTCCAGCCATGGGGCCTCAACCACCTCCCTGGGCAACCCATTCCAGCCTCTCACCACTCTCCTGCTCAACAACTTCCTCCTCACCTCCAGCCTGACTCTCCCCACCTCCACCTTTGCTCCATTCCCCCCACTCCTGTCACTCCCTGACAACCTCAAAAGTCCCTCCCCAGCTTTTTTATAGCCCCCTTCAGATCCTGGAAGGCCACAAGAAGGTCACCTGGGAGCCTCCTCTGCTCCAGCCTGCACAGCCCCAACTCTTTCAGTCTGTGCTCACAGCAGAGCTGCTGCAGCCCTCTGAGCATCCTCCTGGCCCTGCTCTGGACACACTCCAGCATCTCCACAGCCCTCTTGTCCTAGGGGCTCCAGAACTGGATGCAGTACTCCAGGTGGGGTCTGAGCAGAGCAAGGAGGGATTGGGTTTGCTTTTGCCTATAGCACAGATGGAGCCTTCATTGGCATGTGGGAAAATGAAGTTTCTGCTCCAGACTTTGGAAGAGAAGGGCCTCATCCATGTGAGCAATAGGTTGATTTGGCTCCCATGGATTCTGCTACCCTGCAGTCTTGTGGACACAACTGGAGAGAGATAACTTACATTATAAAGCTAAGTCCAGTGGCCCAGAGGTCTTCTGCAGTGCTTCAGAGCAAACCCTCAGGCCCTTGGCTGCTGGTTTGTGTGAAATGTGGCTACAGCACAAAAGGCTTCACCCTCTGCATGTCCTCTGCTGTAGTTCCTGCAGCTCAGCAGGATCAAGGCAAGGTGGAAATGCAGCTCAGATAAGTGTGGTTCACCTGAAGGTGCCGATGAAGGACAGCAGTGAGAAAAACAAAAGATGCTTCCGTGGGAGATCTCACAGATTGCTCTGGAAAAACCCAGCAGGGGCCAAGAAGGAACAGGTCTGGTGAGCATGGTCACAGGGACATTTGGCATCCATTCCTGCACACTCTCCCCTCAGCTCCAGCCTACAGCAGCAGGCACACAGCTGGGCTCACCGTGTCCCACCCTGTGCGCAGCGTGCTGGGGGAGGCAGCCACCTCCTCCACACCTCCAGCTCCTCACACCTGGCAAGCCCTCAAGTGGACCTTTACCGAGGTTGCTGCTGCCAGGCAGGTTCTCAAGTGTGCCTGCTTCTGTTGTGCCAAATCAGGAGGGACAGAAGACACCAGCAGTTGAAACAGGTGAAAGTCTCCCTGCCACCATCTTCACCCCGTCCCTGAGCTCTCCTTCTCCCCTGGGTACCCCATGCACAGCAGCTGGGATGTGTGGGATGGCTCCAGCACAGCTAAACCCCACTCCTCTCCACCACCATGGGGTCCTTGGGTCAGGCTTGGGGACACACCTCTGTGTCTTAGTGCTTGTGTGTTGGTGTTCCAACTGCTGCTGGTCCTCCTGCTCACGCCAGCATGGTGGATAACAGGTTTGCTCGTTCTGAGAGAATGCCCAGGCTGGGGCAGAAGCAGAACCACCATTCCCAAGGAGCCAGAGAATGCCCAGGCTGGAGCAGAAGCAAAACCACCATTCCCAAGGAGCCAGAGAATGCCCAGGCCGCGGCATAAGCAGGACCACGATTCCCAATTCCCAAGGAGCCAGAGAATGCCCAGGCTGGAGTAGAAGCAGAACAACCATTCCCAAGCAGCCAGAGAATGCCCAGGCTGGGGCAGAAGCAGAACCACCATTCCCAAGCAGCCAGGAGCCAGAGAATGCCCAGGCTGGAGTAGCAGCAGAACAACCATTCCCAAGCAGCCAGAGAATGCCCCAGGCCGGGGCAGAAGCAGAACCACCATTCCCAAGGAGCCAGGAACCAGAGAATGCCCCAGGCTGGGGCAGAAGCAGAACCACCATTCCCAAGCAGCCAGGAGCCAGACTCCCCGAAGGGCTGAGCCCTGCTGCGCGGTTGCGGTCCCAGGGCTCGCTGCTTGCGGGGCTCAGCCTGCAGGGCGCAGCAGTCCTGCACTTTCAGCTCGCACCCTCTGAACTCTCCTGGCTCTGCCGCTCGGCTCTGAGCCACCTGTTGAAAGGTAGTGTCCAGAAGAAAGCCCCAAAGCTGTGAGCAGGTGGAAGCAATGCAGAGGGAAAGCCTTTAAAAGCAGCCAGCCTGGCGTGCCTTACACAGCATCAGTGCCTTGGGGGGAGCCTGAGGAGTGGGCTTCTGCCGTGGTTGCCTCCTCCTTGCTTCACAGAATGTTGGGGGTTGGAAGGGACCTTGAAAGGTCATCCAGTCCAACTTCCCCTGCCAGAGGAGGATCACCCAGGAAGGTATCCAGGTGAGTTTTGAGCCTCCAGAGAAGGAGACTCCACAAACCTCTCTGGGCAGCCTGCTCCTGGGCTCTGGCACCCTCACCGTGAAGTTTCCCCTTGTGTTCCCATGGAGCCTCCTCTGCTCCAGCTCGTCCCCACTGCCCCTTGGCCTCTCACTGAGCTGAGAAATGCCACAAAGTTCTCTCCAGCAGTTTCTAGCTCCCATTTGCCTTAGGATTTCATGGCATTTTTGGAAGCCTGGGCTCTGAGTGGAGCCTCAGGGCTGAAACCCACGAAGGGAAGGATTGCATCTCCCAGCTAAGGGCTGGCTCAAGTCTCTTCTTTACTTCCTAGAGCTGTGTACCATGAGCTGTTAGGGAGCAGTTGGAGGAGATAATGAGAATGCTTATGGAAGGGAGCTAAAACATCAACACAGGGACCCAAACTGTCAGAAGTTAAAGTGTTGTTTCTAACTGCCCTCTTCTGCCATGCTTCAGATGCCAAATGACTGCAGAGCTCTTTCGGTTTAGCAGCAATGATGTTCAAAGAGCCTGGAACTGAGCTTCCAGGCTGCTGAGTTGTGGCTGTGGGAAGCAGAAATTCCTTCTGGAAGGAGTTTGCTTGGTGGAGCTTCATTGCAGTGTAAAATTGAATGGGTTGTGGAGTCAGAGGAGTGTGGGCAGCAGGGCAAGAGAGGGGATTCTGCCCCTTGGCTCTGCTCTGCTGAGACCTCACCTCCAATCCTGCCTCCAGTTCTGCTGTCCCCAGCAGAAAAGGGACACAGAAGTACTGGAGAGAAGCCAGAGCAGGCCACAAAGATGTTCCAAGGGTTGGAGCAGCTCTGCTGTGAGCACAGGCTGAGGGAGCTGGGGGTGTGCAGCCTGCAGAGGAGAAGGCTCCAGGGGGACCTCATTGCTGCCTGCCAGTGCCCGAAGGGATCCTGCAGGAAGGCTGTAGAGAGACTTTTGCTGAGGGTGTCTGAGCCAGGCCAAAGGGGAATGGTTTGAAGCTGAGGCAGAGCTGGGTTAGACTGGAGCTGAGGAAGAAGTTCTTCAGTGTGAGGGTGGTGAGAGCCTGGAATAGGTTGGTCAGGGAAGCTGTGGCTGCCTCCTGCCTGGGGGTGTTCAAGGCCAGGTTGGATGAGGCTTTGAGCAGCTGAGCCTAGTTGAGTGGTGTCCCTGCCCATGGCAGAGGAGCCTCTTGAAGCCCCTTCCAACCTGAGCTGCTCTATGACTCTGTGCAACCCCTATCAGCCCTGTGCAGATAGCAAACCATGCCTCATTTCCTTCCACCTTGTGCTCTCTGTTGCTGTTAGCAATGGCTCACCGTGTCAAGAACCCAGCTCACAACCCTCATGTTCACACTGCTGTTGCTTCCCTCCAAAAAAACCCCAGCACAGCTCTTTGCCAGCCCTTGGGTCACACATCTGGAGCAGCTTTTATCTCCCCTCCCCGAGCTGCAGGCTTTGCCTGCTCCTCTTTCTAATCTGCCATTGTGATTTGTTCACTGCCTGCTTGTTTTCCTCCCCCAGGAAGATTTGCTGAATCATGAGGGAGGAGGCTAAAGCTCAAGAGGCAGCTGGTGGCCGGTGATAAAACCAGGGCCACATCCAGCAGCCCTCAGGGCTTGCAGCTGACAGCCCCTGCAGTTGAAGCCCTGAGCCACATTCCCTTCCCAGCTAAGATTGCTGGGGGCTTTGGGATTGAGGAAGTGATGCTGAGGAGGTGGTGCCCCCCAAAGTCTGGATCATTGGTCCTGGCAGCCAGGAGGGCTGTGGTGTATCTCCTGCAAGATGCATCATTTACTTGCTCTAGTCCCTGAGCTCTGCAGAGGGCTTGGGCTAAATGACCTTCAGAGGTCCCTTCCAGGCCAAACCTTTCTGTGCGATGGTGCTGTGAGAGAACTTGCAGGCTAAGGGCTAAATCCTGCTGACTGTTGGTTGCTCTGCTCACTGCAGTGGGAACACACAGAAAACCAGGGATTTGGGTTGAAAGAGGTCATGGTATGTGGGGGCAGCTTCCAGACTTGCAGTAGCAAGGGGCAGTGTGAGTAAAGATGTGCCTGAGCTGCAAGACACTCATCAGCCTGTTCAGCTCCTCAGCGGGAGGAGAAACCTCTTTGCTCTGAGGGTGCTGGAGCAGGCTGCCCAGAGAGGTTGTGGAGTCTCCCTCTCTGCACACTCAAGACCCATCTGGATGTGTTCCTGTGTGACCTGCCCTAGGTGAGCCTCCTTTGGCAAGGGGGTTGGACTGGATGACCTCTGCAGGTCCCTTCCCAGCCCTGCCCCTCTGTGGTCCTGCGAGGAGAGAATGCAGCAAACTCCACCGGCACAGCTCCTGCAGCTGTTTGTATCACAGCAGGGCTGAATTTTGCCCTCTGCCTGATGTCTGCACTAAGAGCTGGGAGCTCAAACGCCTCGGTTCACTTCTTGGGTCTTCCACTTGCTCTCTGCATGACCTCAGGTTCCTTTCTCCCTGGCTTGTGGTGTCACTGCAGCAGGGCAGTGGTAAGGTGTTCCCATCTTTGTGGAGCACTCTGAAAGCTTTCAGCTGAAGCTGCTGTTGAAATGCAAAGTGCCATCGGTCCTGAGCCGTCCAGCACTGCTGTGGTGGCAGAGATGGGGACACCCTCAGATCTGCTAGCTAATTGCTTCCTTAAGTTCTACTTTGGGTGCCAGGCACATTGGTTCTCAAACCAAAGGTCCTCTTGCTCTGTTGGCTCTGCCTCTGATCCAAAGCCCTAAAAAATGAGTTTTGTTTTCCTAAGTAGCTTCCAGGATTCAGGAGTGAGGTCTTGCTGGCAGCACATGATGCTTTTCTCAAGAAGAGAGCTTGGATTTGGGGTGCTCCTCTTGTACTCCCAGCAGACAAGGCAGCCAGCTGGCCAACAAAGACAGGTGGGAGTCGTGGTGACCTCAGCTCCATTTCCAGATGTCCTGCTCGAATTTGGGCAGAAATTTGGAAGTGAAGATTCAGCTCCCAGGGCAGGGACCTCACTTGGATGCTTTCTGTGGGATTCTTCCCCACATCACTCCAGTGTAAGGCTGCAGCCTCTGCAGCAGTTCTGCCTTGTCCTCAGCCGGAGGTCTCAGGGTGTGTCCATGCTGTTATCCTCCCTTTGCAAGTGGGGAAACCTGAGACAGGATGGAGAGTGCCTGTATGGGATCAGCTGACAGTGCCAGGGTCAGGAATGTGATCTTCCTCCTTTGAGTTTTGAGTCTCCTATTTAGTGTTCTCCAGGTGTGGCTTCTGGCCTCTTTTTCAGGTGTTGTCACCTCTGGCTGTCCACTGAGCCTGACTGATTTGCAGTCAGGTTGCTGCAGGCTGCGTCTAAACAAGGAGCTGGGGCAGGGATGTTTCACTTTTAATTTAACCTGGTTGGAAGAGAGCTCCAAGCTCAGCCAGCCCAACCTAGCACCCAGCCCTGGCCAATCACCCAGACCATGGCACTAAGTGCCCCAGCCAGGCTTGGCTTCAACACCTCCAGGCACAGCCACTCCACCACCTCCCTGGGCAGCCCATTCCAATGCCAATCACTCTCTCTGCCAACAACTTCCTCCTAACATCCAGCCTGACCCTGCCCTGCCACAGCTTGAGGCTGTGTCCCCTTCTTCTGTCCCTGGCTGCCTGGCAGCAGAGCCCAACCCCACCTGGCTACAGCCTCCCTGCAGGGAGCTGCAGACAGCAATGAGCTCTGCCCTGAGCCTCCTCTTCTGCAGGCTGCACACCCCCAGCTCCCTCAGCCTCTCCTCACAGGGCTGTGCTCCAGGCCCCTCCCCAGCCTTGCTGCCCTTCTCTCAACACCTTCCAGCACCTCAACATCTCTCTGCAATGGAGGAGCCCAGAACTGGACACAGCACTCCAGGTGTGGCCTGAGCAGTGCTGAGCACAGGGGCAGAAGAACCTCCCTTGTCCTGCTGCCCACACTGCTCCTGAGCCAGCCCAGGATGCCATTGGCTCTGCTGCCCACCTGGGCACTGCTGCTTCATCTTCAGCTCCTCTCTCTTAGCACCCCCAGCTCTCTCTCTGCCTGGCTGCTCTCAGCCACTCTGTCCCCAGCCTGCAGTGCTGCTTGGGGTTGTTGTGGCCAAAGTGCAGAACCCTGCACTTGGCCTTGTTCAATCTCATCCCCTTGGCCTCTGCCCACCCATCCAGCCTGGCCAGGTCCCTCTGCAGGGCTCTGCTACCCTCCAACAGCTCCACAGCTGCTCCTAGCTTGGTGTCACCTGCAAACTCTCTGATGCTGGACTCAATCCCCTGCTCCAAATCATCAGTGTGTGAGTGACACCCTGGCTCACCATGCCCACGCCCTCAGGATGGGGCCCTTTCAAGAACAGGAATGTTCCATCATCTCTGGCTTCCCCTTCCTCAGCTGAGACAAGAGATAACCTCTCTTTTACAGAGAGGAGAAACCAGCAGACTTGACCACTGCTGAACATCCCACTGAAGCTCCTAATATAGAAGGCTCTGGGATGCAAGATAAAGTCCCACTGCTTTAAAAGTCTTCCAGAGGAAGGCAGAATCAATGGGGCAGGGAGCTTTAACCCCTTGCCCTTCATGAGGAGCCTTGGCAGTTGTGCTGGTCAGTGCTGGATGTGGCTGCTGTACTTGGAACTCACTTAGGAGCCCTCGAAGCATGGAGAGGTGAAATGGCTCAGAGGCTGCTGGTGGCCTGGGGATGTGCAGATTCTGCTTGGGGCAGAAACAGCTGTGAGAAATTGGGGCTGAGAGTGGTGCAGAAACCACAGGGCTGTGACTCATCTCATGTGGCCTCAGATGTCTACAGATACCAGGCTGTCTTTTCAGAGGGAGGAGTAGGTGCACGGAGGGCATGGCTCCTGTGCTGGTTTAGGTATGTGCTGCAGGAGGACCTCAGTTGCTCCCCAGGTATTTTGCTTTCCAGAAAAGGACCCTCTGAGGGGCTAGCTCCCACCAGGCAGACCCTACCCTATCACACAGAATTAACCAGGCTGGAAGAGACCTCCAAGATCATTAAGTCCAACCTATCACCTTCTAATTAACCCAAGTGCTTCACTCAGCCTCCTCTTAAATACCCCCAGGGATGGTGACTCCACCACCTCCCTGGGCAGCCCTTTCCAATGCCAAACAACTCTTGCTGTGGAGAATTTCTTCCTAATGTCCAGCCTGACCCTGTCCTGGCACAGCTTGAGGCTGTGTCCTCTTGTTCTGTCCCTGAGTGCCTGGCAGAAGAGCCCAACCTCACCTGGCTGCAGCCTCCCTTCAGGTAGGTGCAGAGAACAACATGTTGCTGCTGCAGAAGGTTTCCTGCCTCGTTTCAAGGAGAGTCTGAGGCAGTACTTGCCCCAGGCAGCAAACTGTGAGCCCATCCTCCCAGCACAAGGTCAGGTCTTGCACTGGAGCCAGCTCTCAGTAAATTCCTTAGGTACAAGCCCCCAGTGCCCAGCCAAAGCCCAAACGGTGGCTGAGCTGCAGGATGGCATCTCTCTGTGTGGTGTAGGTGAGCAGTGAGCTGCTGACAGCATGGTGAAGCTGCTGACCTGACACCAGCTCTGTCCTGCACAAAGCCAAGCACAGGATGTGCCCCATGGGCATCTCTCGTGGCTGAGGGCTACAGACAGAGAGCTTGCACAGGGCCAGGGGAGCTCCTCCAAACATAGGAGGAGATGCAGTAGTATTAAGTTGGTTATTGCTGCCCCCAGGGTGGGGGTGAAGCTCAGATGGCAAAGCTCAGGATTTTCCTCTTCTCTTCACCTGAGATTATTTTTTTTTGCTATTGGATGGAGCAGGTTCAGAGGAGGCCACAAAAATGACCAGAGGGCTGGAACACCTCTCCTACAAAGACAGGCTGAGGGAGCTGGGGTTGTTAATCCTGGGGAGAGAAGGCTCTGGGGAGGCCTTGTTGTGACATGGCAGTAGCTGAGGGAGGTCTAGAAGAAGTCTGGGGAGGGACTGTTTGCAAGGGCCTGTAGAAACAGGACTGTGGGCAATGGTTGGAACCTGGAGCAGGGCAGGCTTGGATTGGGCTTTTGGAAGAATCTCTTTATTGTGAGGGGGGTGGAACATTGGAACAGGTTGCCCAGGGAGGTGGTGGTGGTGGTGGCACTGGAGGTCAGCCTCAATGGGGCTCTGCACAACCTGCAGCTCAGTTGCAGCTGTGCCTGTGGACTTGAGGGGAGTGGGACCAGAGGCTCTTCGAAGGTCCCTTCCAACCCAGTGCATTCTATGATAAAGGAATTCTCTGCACACCAAACCCAGTGGCTGGAGCTGCTCTCCAGTGTTGGGTTCTCCTCCCAAAGCCAGGGAGGAGGCAGCCTGGGCAAGAAGGGAGCAGCTCACTCAGTGAGCAGCTGAACTGCTGTGAGCCCAACTCTGCCTCCTGGGCAGCCTTCCTGGGACAACCTCATGCACTTCAGCCCCCAATGTTCGCATCTGCAGCTCTCCTGCTGCACTTTCCAGGCTGTTTGCAGGGCTGGGAGGTCCCTGCTGGCTGACAGGACCTTTCCTGCCAATCTGTCTGCTGTTTGGATGAAGTGGTTGGAAAGTGCTCACTCTCCAGTTCCCTCTTTGGCTCAGGCACTCTGATAAGGCTTGGGCTGTCCTATCTCGCCCTGGGAGCTGTTCCTCCTCCCTAACAGGCTGACTTCTCTGGCTGACAGTTAGCAGTTGGCAGTGCTTGATAAACTTATCAGAGCAAAGCTGAGCCCAGTGCATGCTCAGCTCCTCCCCAGCCCCAGATTTCCCCGTTCCTGGGGACTTTTCTTGCCCTCTGCCCCCCTCGCCTCTGGTAGGGTGAACACAGATCACCCTTGGGCCAGCAGGTCACAATCAGCCCAAGGGCCAGATTGAGAAGTGCTTGAATTGAAGTGAGACCTCTTAAAATTCCTTAACACAGGGAGAAACTTTGTCACTGAAAGGGTGCTGGGACCCTGGGGCAGGCTGCAGGGAGAGGCTGTGGAGTCTCCTTCTCTCAAGACTTCCAAGACCCATCCTGATGCACTCCTGTGTGACCTGCCCTGGATGATCCTGCTCTGGCAGGGAGGTCGAGGATGAGCAGAGGGCTGGAGCACCTCTCCTGTGAGGAGAGATTGAGGGAGTTGGGGCTGTGCAGTCTGGAGAGGAGAAGGCTCCCAGTAAACCTTCTTGTGGCCTTGCAGTACCTAAAGGGGGCTACAACAAAGCTGGGGAGGGAATGTTTTGGCTGTCAGGCAGTGATAGGACTGGGGGGAATGGAAGAAAGCTGGAAATGGGGAGAGTCAGACTGGATGTTATGAAGAAGTTCTTCAGCAGGAGGGTGGTGAGAGCCTGGAATGGGTTGCCCAGGGAGGTGGTGGAAGCTTCATCCCTGGAGGTGTTTAAGGCCAGGCTGGCTGAGGCTGTGGCCAGCCTGATCTAGTGTGAGGTGTCCCTGCCCATGGCAGGGGGTTTGGAACTGGCTGATCCTTGTGGTCCCTTCCAACCCTGACTGATTCTATGATTCCAATCTTCAGAGCTGCCTTCCAGCCCCTACCATCCAAACCATCTCCAGTGGGATGTTCCCAGCATCCATCCCCAGCTCTGCCTCTCCCATTATTCACTGGCAGAAACCCTGCTCACGTCTGGCCTGATCCTCTGTCTCTGCTCCTCCAGGCACTTGGCAGTGTGGTGCCTTCAGTGTTGGGGTCTTGCTGTGCAGGCTGAGAGGATTTCTTTCCAGGGCAGCTGCAGGAGGAGGCTGCTTTGCTGGACTCAGTTTCCCTGGGTGGTTGTTGGCATCGCAGGGGCGCGGAGGCTGCAGCGTGCGAGGGGTTGCGTGTGGCAGATAAGGAGGGGCAGGCTCCTTCCCGACTATCTCACCCTTGAAATAAACAAGCAAAATGAAGGGCAGAGGGGGAATGATTATCCTCCCCTCACAGATGGAGGTGAAGCTCTCTGGGAGCTTTGTAGTGTGCTGAATGACTTTGGCGCTCCTGTGGCGCCCGAGGTCAGGCAGGAAGCTTGGGGCAGATCTCAATGCTCAGCTCAGGGGTTGCAGCCTCGAGATCAGTGTGGCCGTGGAGGCTGCCAGGGAGGTCAGGAGCTCTGCAGGGCTCTGTTTTCTTAGCTGTCATCCAGCACAGAGGGAACTGATTTAACTGTTGGTGAATCACTTTGTGTGGCTGCTCTGGGTTGTCTTCCCTGCATGCCCATACCACTGCAGGGCAAACAGTGGGGACAGAGCTCTGCTCTGGGAGCAAACTGAGTGCTGGAAGATTGGATGTGGTGTGCACAGGCAGGTCTAGCTCCCTGTCTGCTCCCGGGCTAGGCCCTCACCAGCAGGCAGGAATGTTGGTGAAATCCCAAGCACAGCTCCAGGCTGGGTGGGGAATGGCTGAGAGCAGCCCTGAAGAACAGGATCCAGGAGTTTGGGCTGCTGAAAAGCTCAACAGGAGCCTGCAGTGTGCACATGCAGCCCAGACAGCAACCCTGTGCTGGGCTGCAGCAAGAGCAGTGTGGGCAGCAGGGCAAGGGAGGGGATTCTGCCCCTTGGCTCTGCTCTCCTCAGGCCCCACCTGCAGTCCTGGGTGCAGTTCTGGAGCCCCCAACACAAGAAGGACATGGAAGTGTTGGAGCCAGTGCAGAGGAGGCCACCAAGATGCTGAGAGGGCTGCAGCAGCTCTGCTATGAGGACAGGCTGAGAGAGTTGGGGCTCTGTAGCCTGGAAAAGAGAAGACTTGGAGGAGACCTTGGAGTGGCCTTCCAGGATCTGAAGTGGGCTACAGGAAGGCTGGGGAGGGACTATTGACAAGGTCTGGGAATGAGAGGAAGAGGAGGAATGGGTTTGAAGTGTCAGAGGGGAGATCAAAACTGGATGTTAGGAAAGGGTTCTTGACAGTGAGGGTGGTGAGAGACTGGCACAGGTTGCCCAGGGAGGTCTCCATCATCTCCAGAGGTCCTGTTCCATCCTGTGATTCTGTAACCCAACCTGAAGATGAGCTCCAGCTAATGCTGTGCTGGCTGGGGACACACTCTGCTTCCTGCAGCTGTCCTGGAACTGGCTTCATTAGCAAGTGGAAGATGAATCCCATGTCCAATCTTAGATCTGCTGCTCTGAGCCTCTGAAGGCTGTCTGGAAGACACAGAGGCCTCTCTCTCCTCCTGGCAGAGGCCTGAGGTTATTGCTTTGCATGTCCCTCATTTGCTAACCAAAACAGCCCAAAGACCAGGATTTTGCTTTCCCTGGCAATGAAGGGAAGAAGGTGTGAAGGAGGAGGAGTGGGGAAGTGCAGGAGCCAGGGTGTGCTGGAGAGAGGCAGAAGCAATCAGCTCTGCCTTCAGCCACAAAGATGAGTTGAGATTTTGGGGGTTTTCTTTATCTGTTTCCTTGACTGAGCAGTTTGGGTTGTTTTGATGCAAGGGAAGGTGGTGGGGAAGGGCTGATCTCAGAGAGGTCAGAACCGGGGAGGATTTGCATGGTTGGAGAGCAAGGCTCAGGTGCCTTTGGAGTTGGTCACAGCTATGACCTGATGCTGACAGGTGCTGAGCACCCCTGTGTGGATCCAGTAGCTGCATGGGTGAGGGAAGCCCTTTGCCCACTCTGTGTAGCAGCTCTGCCTGGGGCTGGTGCCACGCTGGGAGTGGAAGGCTCTCCCTAGCCTGGTGTGGTGAGGTTTGGGTGATGCTGGTTCCCCAGAGAGGTTGTGGAGTCTCCTTCTCTGAAGCCTTTCCAGGCCTGTCTGGATGTGTTGCTGTGTGACCTGAGCTAGATTGTGTGGTCCTGCTCTGGCAGGGCAGTTGGACTGGATGATGTCTTTGGGTGCCTTCCAACCCCTGCCATCCTCTGAGCCTGTGCTTCCTTCCCTGCTCCTTCATCTGTGTTTCCAGAGCTTCAGGCAGCACAGATGAAAGCCCAGGGAGCTGTGCAGTGGAGCAGAGCCAAGCTGTCCCACTCCATCCTCTTCCTCAGGGGATGTCTCTCCCTGATCAGGGATTGCAGTGACCAAGGGGCTGTGGGGTTCTGCCTGTTTTCCCTTCGAGCTGCTGGCATCCATAGTCCCAAAGGAGGGCTGGGGCTCAGGCACTGCTACTCTGAGCTCTGACAGTGGCACCTTCTTACTCGGGGGAAAAAGTGCTTCCAGCCTCAGTGGAAAACGCTGTGAAGTGGATTCCCTCTCCTCTTCCTCTCTTCTCAGCTCACCTCCTGACTCCAGTAGTTCTGTCTGGTGCCTCTGCCAGATGGCCTCCATCCACAGCCTGTATCCCTGGGGATATGCTCCCAGCCTGTGGCAATTGGTCAACCTGGACCCCCCCAGGCTGCTTTGGCCTCAGATGTTTTCCTGAGCAGGGCTCTTCAGCAGCACACTGGCTAAGGCCATGCCACCTTGTTTCTCTGCTGGCTGCCCCCCATGCCAAGCAGCCCTTGCCTCTCCTGGGGATGTGCCCATTGGGCTCCTCATGGGCAAGGGTAAGGCTGGCAATGCTCCAGGGTAGCTGCTGCTCAGCCATTGCTGGGCTCAGTAACCACACTCAGTGGGGAAAGCAGCTGCCTGGCCTGGAGTCCTGGGGAAGTAAAGGCCAGGGCTGAGGTGATCTGGGCTTTGTTAGGGGTGAGGAGCACAGGCTCAGCACAGAGGGCCTCAGCTTGCCCGTTGAAGGTTGCATGGAAATCAAAGATAGGGATGGAAATCTGATGGATACAGCAGCCCTTGTTCAGCAGGCCCAGGAGAACCAGCTGCTGATTTGGTTTTACTGGCAGCTTTGCCACGGTGCTGTGCCAGGATGGCTCCAGATGGGGAGGTTCAGATGAGTCAGGCACACCTGCTGTCCCCAGGACACAGACAGGGAAGTCTGTGCTGCTGTGCCAGGGTGTTTTGGGGCTGGAGGGTGTCTGAGCAGTTCAGACACTGGCATGCTCCTTAAATCTTTCTGTTTGCAGCTTTAGGATGGTACAGTTGTTTTGGTTGGCAAAGAACTCTGAGGTCATCCTGTGCAACCACTGCCCTGACACCACCATTCGTGGAGGGCAAGGTGGGGGGACAGCAACCAGGGCTTGTAATTGGGTTTTGGTAGCAATTTTAATTGGCTGAGAGGAGTTTAGCTTGGGTAAGGCTTTGTGCATCTGTACCTGCGTGAGAGGGTTCAGATGTGTGCCTGGGGCACATCAGGGCCTGGGGACCTGCTTCTGTCACAGGTTACACATTCCCCCCAGAGACCCTGCCCTGACTGGGGCCTGGCAGCACCCAGGGAAGGACAGCAGAGTTCTAACAGGGGCTCTGAGAGCATCATCTGCTGGGCACACAACCCCATGTCATCTGCTGTGGGTGCAGCTGCACAGCCCTCTTGCTCTGCAGAGCTGCCTGTCCCCCAGCCTCTGACCCTGAAGATTCATGTCCCCTGATATCAGCCTTGGAGAGTTGTTCATCTGTCCCTGCTCCCTGAATTTAGCCTGGAGAAGAGGAGGCTGAGGGGAGCCCTCATTGCTCTCTACACCTCCCTGAAAGGAGGTTGCAGTGAGGTGGGGTTGGGCTCTTCTCCCTAGTATCAGGTGACAGAAGGAGAGGAAGTGGCCTCAAGTTGTGCCAGGAAAGGCTTAGGTTGGAGATTAGGAACAATTTCTTGGCTGCAAGAGTGGTCAGGGATTGGCAGAGGCTGCCCAGGGAGGTGGTGGAGTCCTCATCTCTGGAGGTGTGCAAGAAACCTGTGGTCATGGCACCTGGGGACATGCTTTAATGGCCACAGTGGTCTTAGGTTGAAGTGATGATCTTGGAGGTCTTTTCCAACCCAAACTATTCCATAATTCTCCAATTCACCCTCTTCCATGTCTAAGTTTGGCAGCCCTGTTCTGCCTGTGAGCTTCCATCTTCATTTCCCCTCCAACCATCTGGGGCAGTGCTGTGTTTAATCCCTTCTCCTTGCCCCCTCTCCTTCCCCTCCACCTGCACCTCCAGAGCCCAGTGTGAGCCTTTCCTGAAATGGGTGTTTTGAAGATGAAGGACACTGTGTGAGCCCAGGGGCTGTGAGGGAACAGCTTTATCAGCTCAGTCCCAGCAGGTTGTCCATCTTGTCACTGTCTGATAGAGTGCAACAAAAACAGGCATTAGAACAACTTTAAATACATCTTTACAGGCTGTAAGTGAAGGCAGGCTCTGCTTTGAGCTTCCAGAAGGCATATGAATGACTAAGAGCTTAGGCACAGCACAAACCAGGGGCAAGTACATTTTAGGTGTGGGGAGGAAGAACTTTGGATTCACAGCAGTGTAGCAGAGGGCAGGACAGATCTCTTCTGGCAATGCTTTAGTTTCCCACTTGGACAGTTTAGTCTTTGCCCATGTTGGTGACCTGCACAAGCATTTGGAGTGAAGCTGCTGCTGCTACAGCCCCTTCTGCAGGCTGCTTCCCACCCCTCTCACTGTCCAAGGCCATTTGCTTAGGGATTGAGGAGAGGGCTGTGTGCTGCCACAATGCCCTGCTTAACTGGGAGCACTTTGTCCTTCCTGCTAAGAACCGGAGGGACTCTACAGACCTGAGTCAATGACTCCTCATCACCGGCAGGGTGGAGAAATAAAAGCCCCAGGCAGTGACCTGCCAAAGGTTATGTAGTGAGAACGAAACAGGGCTTGGAGAGTGACTGACTCTTGCTCCAGTGCTTTATCTCAACCCCTAGACCTGGAAGGAGGAGGAAACTTCACTGCTCTGTTTGCACAACATTTGTAAGGTACTTGAATACTCTGCCAACGTGTCCAGGTCGTTTCCTCCTCGAAGAGAGTGGCTGGAAGGCAGAACTCTTGCTTGATGTTGATATCTAAGGGCTATTCTTGACCCTGCAGTGCCACAGGATTGCCCAGGACAGCTTTAAATTGCTGTGTCCAGCAGGCAGTGAAACACTGTGGGGACACAGCAGCCTGGATTCCAAGAGCAGCATGGTGCTGAGACATGGCCAATGTTAGTTTTTCCAGTCATGGCTCCTCCTGGAGCTTGTTTGGTTGCCACTAAGCCCATATCTTTGCAGCATGGTGCATGTGAGGAATGCATTTAGAGACCCCTGTTGCCAGCTAGGGCTAGGAGCTGGGTTTTCAGTATTTTCCTCCCACTCCAAGCTAAAAATACAACACAGTTAACTTGTCACTCGAGCACAGTAAATGCTCTGCTGAGAGAAGACGACTTTAGGTGTCTGCTGCCCGAATTTATCACCTGGGCAAGCCTCTGCAGAAGGCCTGTCCGGGTTGAACAGAGCCTATTTGCATGCCCTAGCCTTAATCTCCCCAGCCATCAAAGCAGAGCATTGCTTACAGCACCAGCCTGGCACAGATTGGTGCTGCCACTAGCCTGGGGCTTCCCACCTCACTGGGTCCTGCACCGTGGTGTAAATCCAGAGTGAGAGTGACCTTGGAGCAATTCCTCTGCATTTGCACTTGATGGCAGGTCTGGGCTGGTAGCTGTTGCAGCTGAATCTCAGGGGCTGGAAGGGACTTTTGAAAGCTCATCCAGTCCAACCCCCCTGCCACAGCCAGGATCATCCAAAGCAGATCACACAGGAACGCATCCAGGCGGGTTTGGAATACCTCCAGAGAGGGAGACTCCACAACCCCCCTGGGCAGCCTGTTCCAGGGTTCTGTCACCCTCACAGAGAAAAAAATTCCTCCTCCAAAGGAGGAATTTTTGGGAAGTGAGAGCTCCCACAGGTTTCTTTGTCACCTGCTGGGATGTACAAGGCCCTGGGGTGCCAGAACACCAAAGCCAATGACAGGACTTTGCCAGTCCCTGGGAGGCTGCAGGAGCTTTATGAAGTGGGCAGCACCAAGCCGGATGGAGGTGCTGGGGAGGGTCTCCTTGCTTGGAGCATGCCCTGGCAGTGGGAGCTGCAGCAAGGACCTGGAGCTGTCCCTCACTTGAGGCTGTGTTGGGTCTCTCGGTGCCTCCGCAGGTCCACCTTGCGCTGGAAGCCCTTGGCACAGAGCTCACAGCTGAAGGGCTTGAAGCCAGTGTGCTTGCGGCTGTGAGTGATGAGGTTGGAGCTCTGGCTGAAGGCTTTGCCACACACCTGGCATTTGTGAGGCTTCTCCCCTGCAGGGCAGAGAAAATGGTGAGAAAAGCTGAGAGAGGAACAGCTGGAAATGGCCTTCAGCAGTCTCAGACCTGACTGGGTACACTTGGGCATCAGAGTGTGCCAGCCACAGCGTCCTGCTAAAGCATCTGCACACTGGTCCAGCACCAGAGGGTGAGTAGAACCAGAGGCAGCTTTCTGCAGCCATGTGACCTCATGCACTGCCTGCATCCAGGGCTGGGGACAGCCATGGCATGCACCAAAGGCTGCTCAATAACCACCTCCTCCTCCCAACAGGAGGACATGCGTCTGAGTGATGCTTAGCCCTTCTGCTGCCTTGTTGTGCAGTGCCTCTGGACGCTGATTCCCAGCTCAGTATCTCAGTGTCTGGCACCATGATGGGCTCCAGTTAGCATTTGCTCACTGGGAACTGCATCACAAGGATGGGCAGAGGGCTGGAGCACATCCCCTGTGGGGATAGCCTGAGGGAGCTGGGGCTGTTCAGCCCGGAGAAGAGAAGGCTCCAGGGAGACCTTAGAATAGCCTTGTAGCACCTGAAAGGGCTACAGGAGAGCTGGGAAGGGACCTTTTGCAAGCACTTGTGGGGACAGGGCAGAAGGGAATGTATTGAGGCTTGAGGAGAGCAGATTTAGGTTGTGTACTAGGAAGAAATCCTTTCCAGTGAGGGTGGTGAGACCCTGGAACAGGTTGCCCAGGGAGGTTCAAGGCAAGGTTGGCCATGGCCTTAAGCAGCCTGATCACTATGGCAGGGGGGGTTGGAACTGGATGCCCTTTAAGGTCCCTTCCAAGCCACCCCATTGGGTGAAAGTGTGACTGTGGTGCTGCTCCCTGCAGTGAGTGCTGCTCACCAGTGTGGATGTAGGTGTGCTTCTTCATGTCTGACTTCTGGTGGAAGCGTTTGCCACAGTACTGGCAGGGGTAGGGCCGCGTGTCTGAGTGGATCAGGAGATGAGTGGAGAGGGTGGAGGAACGTTTGAAGGTCTTCCCACACATCTTGCACTCAAAGCTTCTTTCCTGTTAGAGAAAGAGTATCACAGGATGTCTGTGGCTGCAAGACAGAGCTGGAAGGGTGTTGAGAGAGTTAAGAATAGATTTGATAAGCAAATCTCCTGGGCTGGTGGCCTGGTGCTTGGTGCAGCACAAAGCATGTGGGGATGGTTACCTATGGAAATGGGTTGCATCTTGTGATGCAGGCTCCTGTGCCCTCTAGGAGGAGGTGAGGCACAGAAGAACCAGCAGCAAAGATCCTTCCTTCCATGGAACTCTTAAGGGCAGTCTAAGGTTTGTGTGACCAAGATCTATGATCTTCAGAGGTCCTGGCACTGGTGCCGAGTGCCGTCACCTTGGGGACCTAGGAAGCGTCACTTGCTCTCCACTGGAGCGAGCAACAGCTGAAGTTGAAGCAGGCAGGAGGCCTGGAGAGCTGGGTCCCTGGAGAGCTGCTGCCCACCTGGGAGTGGATGTTGGTGTGCTGCTCCAGGCTCACGGCGTGGCCAAAGGTTTTGCCGCACACGTCGCAAGCGAAGGGTCGGGTCCCACTGTGAGACCTTCGGACGTGGACCTCCAGGCCGTGGGGAGTGGAGAACACCTGCAAAAGACAAGGGCAGGCATTTTGTTTCACACGAGGTGGCTGTGTTTCCATCTCTGTTTTTAATTCCTCCTCCTCCTTGAGCCTTCCCTCTTGTGGCCCATGGAAATGACATCATTCCTGGTGCCCTTGTGCCCCAGGCAGGAGAACGAGGAGGTTCCCGTTCTGAGCTGCATGTGCTGCACTTTGGTGCATCCATCTGATGCATGCAATGAAAATCACCCCAGGCCTTCCCCACCCCTGAGGTTCTCCTCTGTGCCACACCTTGTTGCACTTCACACAGTGGTAGGTCTCCATGTCTGAGGAGTAATGCATGCTGTAGTCCAAGGGGGGGTCAGTGCTTGGCAGCAGGTGGCTTCCGTACAGGCTAACTGGGTGCTCCAAGAGGGCTGACTGCATGCTGGAGGACATCTGCCTGTAGTTGTAGGGCAGATGGTAGGGATCCCAGGAAAAGCCAGGTTTGTAGAAGGTAGGGGTGCTTGCTGTGTTGGTGCAGTCCTTGATCTGCAGACCTGGGATGGCCATCTCTGAGTTTGCAAAAGGAGATGTGAGTGTCAGACCACTGCCTGCAGCTGGGCACCCGTTCAAAAGCTCCCAGGTACCATTTCATGTCCTGCCTGACCTTGGGAGCTGCAGTTCATAGAATCAGCCAGGTTGGAAGGGACTTCCAAGCTCATCCAGCCCAACCTAGCACACAACTCTGTCCAATTAACCAGACCATGTCATTAAGTGCCTCTTCCAGGCTTTGCTTGAATATCTCCAGGCACAGCCACTCCACCACCTCCCTGGGCAGCCCATTCCAATGCCAATCACTCTCTCTGCCAACAACTTCCTCCTAACATCCAGCCTGAACCTGCCCTGGCACAGCTTGAGGCTGTGTCCCCTTCTTCTGTTGCTGGCTGTTGGTAACTCCTCCTCCTTAGATTCAAATCCTGATCTCCATGCAAAGTTCTTATTAGGATTTTGATGTCAAGCTGAGGAAATGTCATGGGAGGGGGCATGCTAAGGGACTATGAACCCCCTCCCAGCCCTGCCTCATGTGGTGTTAGAGCAAGCATCACCTGGACACCTGCTTTGAGCTCCACAGGGCAGAGCTGTATTGGCACTTGAGATTTGGAGGCTCACTCATCAGGAACTGGAGCATCAACCTTCAGGGAGATGCTGGCCTGGAGCAGAACCATAAAGGGAAACTCAAGATGCTCTTGATGAGCCCTGCCTGGGGCACCTTTGACCACTGGCCTCAAAGTAAGAGCTGCCAACTACTGCAAATCTGGACCCAGTTTCAGGAGCTCCATAAACCAGCCCAGCCCTGCCCTCTTGCAGGTTTGGATACCAGACCTTGAGCTGAAGGATCTTGCAGCATTCTGCTCAGGTACTGGACAGGGACACTCTCTTCCTTCAGGCCAGGTGGGTCCTTTTCTTGTTTTGGAACCACACATTCTAGATCCTGTTTCTTGATGTCCTCTGGTGTCTTGTCTCCTATGGCTGCAATCACACAGTTAGTTTAGTCCCCCTGTAAGAGCCTGTTGAGGTGGGGTTTTGTACTCAGCTATGAACTCAGGCTTGGCCATGTGAGCCCACACTCCTTGCAGGGTGATGTAATCAGCAGGCAATCGAGGTCTGCCCGTTGCTGACAAAGGGAAATTCCAAGCAGGATGACATAAAGTAGAGAGGAGCAGGAAGAAATGACAGCAGAACCCTTGGTGCCTTCTACAGGCTGTGTCTGCAAGAACCATTTCCCTATTTAAAACCATTGCCACTGCTGTGGGCAGCTGACAATCATGAGCTGATTCACCTCCTCACCCCTCTCTCAGAGGCCAGCATTGTCCACCTGAGTGTGTGGACAGCCAAGCAGAGGAGCACAGAGGGGAGGTGATTGCTTTGCAAAGGTGGCTGTGGAACCTCATCTCCTGCCACACATCTCTCCAGGCTTGTCATAGTATCACAGAATTGTTGGGCTTGGAAAAGACCTCTAAGATCATCAGGCACAGCCTTCAGCCCAGTACCAGCATGGCCCCCAAACCATGTCCCCAAGTGCCACAGCCACAGGTTTCTTGCACCCCTCCGGAGGTAGGGACTCCACCACCTCCCTGGGCAGCCTGTTCCACTCTGGCAGCCGAGAAATTGTTCCTAATCTCCAGCCTAAACCTCCCCTGGCAGAACTTGGGACCATTTTCTCTCCTCCTATCAGCTGATACTAGGGAGAAGAGCCCAACCCCACCTCACTGCAACCTCCTTTCAGGGAGCTGTGGAGAGCAATGAGGGCTCCCCTCAGCCTCTAGTCCTGCAGACTAAACTCCCTCAGCTGCTCCTCACCAGCCCTGTTCTCCAGACCCTTCCTCAGCTCCCTTGCCCTTAAGGAGACCAAGCAGCACTTGTCAGAAGTAGACTTTATAGCGAGGGTCAGACAGAGCTGCCTCCTGTCTGCTGGGACTGGGCTGCTGAAGGACAATATTCACCTGCTGTCCAGACCCCAGAGACACAGCAAATGGCAGCAGGAATGGAAATGAAAGTCATAGAATGGTCTGGGTTGGGAGGGACCTCTGAAGGTCATCTGGTCCAAGCCCCTCTGCAGTAAGTAGGGGCAGCCTCAGCTAGATCAGGCTGCCCAGAGCCCTGTTGAGCCTCACCTCTTTAATCAAACTTTTGGTAGGGCTGGAGGCTGGTTTGACAGGCAGGGCCAGGACAAAGAGTAAGCTGATCCTGGATTTGAATAGAGAAAATTTGAATGGTGCCTTGAAGGCAAAACTAACTGCCCCAGCCCTGCCCCTGCCTGGGTGGCTGTGGGAGAGCATGGGGAGGAGCAGAGGGAGGACAGCAGGCAAGGCAGAAGCAGTGTTTTTGGTGTCAATACAGCACACAGCAGCTGGACCTGCAGCTGGGGGCATGCAGGACTCCTTCCACAGGGTTATGGTATCAGTATTTTTTCACTTCAGTTCTAAGCTTCCTCCATCAGGAGGTGGTGAGGTAGACAAGACCCCACCTGGAGTCCTGGGTGCAGTTCTGCAGCCCCCAGCACAAGCAGGACGTGGAAGTGTTGGAGCCAGTCCAGAGAAGGCCACCAAGATGTCTGCAGCAGCTCTGCTGTGAGGACAGGCTGAGAGAGTTGGGGCTGTGCAGCCTGGAGAAGAGAAGGCTTCCAGGAGACCTTGGAGTGGCCTTCCAGGATCTGAAGGGGGCTCCAGGAGGGCTGGAGAGGGACTATTGACAAGGTCTGGGAATGAGAGGAGGAGAAGGAATGGGTTTGAAGTGGCAGAGGGGAGAATGAAAGTGGATGTTAGGAAAGGGTTCTTGACAGTGAGGGTGGTGAGACACTGGCACAGGTTGAGGGTGGTGAGACACTGGCACAGGTTGCCCAGGGAGGTTGTGGAGCACAGAAGCACCCAACATAATCAAAGATCACGTTGGGTGCTTCTGTGCTCCACAACCTCCCTGGAGGTGCTCAAGGCCAGGTTGGATGAAGCCTTGAGTGACCTGTTCTAGTGGGATGTGTCCCTGCCTATGCCAGGGGGGTTGGAACTGGCTGAGCTTTGAGGTCCCTTCCAACCTAAACCATTCTCAGTAGGTCCAGAGGGAATGTGAGCAGTGAACAGCACAAGCAGATGATCGAGGTGGCAGAGCCTGGAGTTTGTAGAAGGACAACCAAGTGCATAATCCACTCTCAGCTGCTGGGTGCCTGGCACTGCTGATCCTTCCCAAAGGTGAGCAACTGCACACAGCAAGCTCAGCTCTCAAATCTCCCCAGCCATGCAGCAGGAAACAAAAGGAGGATCTACAGCTGGCTTTAGTGGGGTGGAGGGGATTTGGCCTAGAGAAAGGCGGCACAAAGCATAAGGCTGGGTGGTGAATGGCTGAGAGCAGCCCTGAGGAGAAGGACCTGGGGGTCTGGGGTGATGAAAAGCTCAACATGAGCCTGCAGTGTGCACATGCAGCCCAGACAGCAACCCTGTGCTGGGCTGCAGCAAGAGCAGTGTGGGCAGCAGGGCAAGGGAGAGGATTCTGCCCCTT
>WAAF01011655.1:38511-121667 GCA_013400475.1 Tricholaema leucomelas
AAAATAAAAGGAAGTGAAATAAACAAAAGACAAAATAAGTAAATGAAAGAAAATTAAAGAAATAAAATCGATAAATAAAATAATTAAAAAAATAAAAAGAAATGAAATAAAATCTAATAAAATGAAGTGAATGAAACAAAAAGTTAAAATAATAAAATGAAACTAAAAAATAAAACCACAAAAGAAATAAAATAATAAAAAATAAAACGAAATGAAATAAAATATTATAAAATGAAGTGAATGAAACAAAAGATAAAAAAATGAAATAAAATTAAAGAAATAAAATAAAATTTTAAATGAAACAATAAATAAATGAAAGGAAATATAATAAAATGAAGTGAATGAGGTAAAAGGTTAAATAATAAAATGAAATAAATGAAAGGTAAATTAAATTAATAAAATAAAATGCAATAAGTAACATAAGAGAAAAAATTAAAGTGAACAAAACATGATAAAGTGAACAGAACAAAATAAAATACAAAGGAACTACTACTAATAAAATTAAAACAGAAAATCATGGAATAAAAAGAACAAAATTAGGGTTTTTTCAAATGTAAAATAAAGTGAATAATAAAATAGACCAAAAGAACATAAATGAAAAGAAAAGGAAATTGGAGGAGATGATCTCAAAGGTCCCTTCCAAGCTAAGCCACTCTATGGAAATACAATAAACGTTAAATAAACTCTAAAATAAAAGATAGATTTGAAGCAAGAAGTCCTCGAGAGGAGAAACTCTGAATTCTCATCTAGCAAAACTGGCAGAGATTAGTTGATGCCAGCACACCTCTGTGTGCTGGTTCCTGAATTTTGTGGTCTGCCCCTCTAAAAGAGCAGCTCAAAGGTAAAACACAACCTTGGTGAAGTCCAAAAGCCTCCATCTAGAAACTGTTCCTGCTGCACGGAGCTTGCCTGGACACAGGTACCTGAGCCCACTCATACATCTTTTGTTATTGTGCTCTGGTCTGCCCATTTTTATGTGTGAGGACAAATTAGGTCCAGGGAATATCAGTGGAAAAGGTTTGCAGGGAACCGTTAGCATCAAGGGATCATAGAACCATAGACTCCATCAGGTTGGAAGAGATCTCCCTCGGGGGGGATCAAAAAAAAAGGTGCCTGGAGCAGCCACAATAACTGCAAAGACAAGCAAGGAGAGGGAGAAAAGGAGCAGAAAGAGCATAGGAGAGAAATGAAGGAAAGCCAAATGGAATGAAAAGTGTTGAGAGGCATAAATGAGTCACCTGCTTGGGGGACTGCGCTTGGATGGAGTCGCCTCGAAGCCTCCCAGACAAGCGAGACGTCGTCTTCTCTCTGGACTCCTCTTCCACTTTTTCTCTCAGTTGCAGGCTGCTGAAATAGATACTTCTCCTTTTTTTTTTTTTTTTTTTTTTCTTTTTCCTCTCTCTGGTTTGTTGCCTTTTTTTTTTTTTTTTCCCCTCTCCCTTGCCCCTGTTCCCCTCCCTGATTTTTCAATCAGATTATTTGTGTCAAAATCTGGCGGTGAAGAGCGCAGCCAATAGAGAAGCAGAGCCCAGGCTGTATTTGCTTATCAAAACTTTCCAGGACTTTGAAAACTTGAAGAGAATTCACCGTGCCCAGCTCGAAACCCTGGGGGGCAGCACCCTCCACTTCTACTGCTGCAGGAGCAGTCCTCTGTCATGTTGACACAGAGCATGACAGCGGTGCAAGAAGGTACACCCAGAGGGAGTTTTGCTGTCTTTGCCTTTGCAAAGACTTCCCCACCCCAAGAAAAGAAAGAATAGCTCCTAGAAACCTGTATTTTGACACCAGTTCATCGTATCTTCCCCAAACAGACACACCATCTGTCTCACATACACACACACTCACATCCTTCAGCCTCATAAACAAAACCATTTAGCACATATGTAGAGAATTATTTGATTCCAGAGCGAATCTTTTATCTCTCCAATTTCCAAGGAAGAAAAAAAAAAGGGGGGGTGGGGGGGGGAGAGGAACAACAACAAACAAAACAACATCCATGCAGAGTTACCAAGTCACAAAGATGTGTGGTTAATCAGCTGTCGTTTTCCTGGGCGTGTGTGTGTTTGTGTGTGCATTGCTCTATCGATACACAGCTGTATAGAGGGGATAAATATAGATTTAAGAAAGCTCATTAAGCAAGCTCGTTAACGAGCATCTTTGTGAGGAGCTGGTGGGGAGCAATAATAAGAATTTGCACTTCTATCACTTGCTTTTAAAACAAAAGAGGTTTAAAAATGGGTTTGCAACCGGGGAAGAATTGATTGCTGAACCTCTCTCGTAAGGGCAGGTGGAAAGAGGGAGGATGAAGCAGAGAGAGTTCTCAGCTCACTGCCTTGTTCTGGAGCAGAGATGGGTGGGAAGAGCAGCTGGAGAACAGGGAGATTCTGGTCTAGTGAGAGGTGTCCCTGCTCATGGCAAGGGGATTGGAACTTCAAGGTCTTTAAGGTCCCTTAAGATCTTTAAGGTCCCTTCCAATGCAACCCATCCTGTGACTCTGTGATTCTATGATGCTATGATTCTTGTCAGAATTCTCCTGTTTGGGGACAAACAAGGAGAGTTGATCTCCCTAAATGCTTGCAGCAGGAGGAATTCCTTGGTTTCACCTATTCTGCACTAACCACAGCCTTCCTGCCTGTGCCCTCCTGGTGTGCTCTGTGCCTGGCTGGCACCAGGACAGCAGAGAGAAGTCCATCATTTAAGACATATAGAAGCGTGCATACAGCTGCTGAGTGCCAAGTGCTGGGACACCACCGTCAGAGAAATGCCTTCACTTTACAGAACCACAGAATGGTTTGGGTTGGAAAACACCTCTAAGATCATCGAGTCCAACCTTCAGCCACCATGGCCACTAAACCCCAAGTGCCACAGCCGCGGGCTTCTCGCACACCTCCAGGGATGGGGACTCCACCACCTCCCTGGGCAGCCTGTTCCAACCCCCGACCACTCCTGCAGCAAAGAAATTGTTCCTCATCTCCAACCTAACCCTCCCCTCGCACAATTTCAGGCCGTTTGTCTTGTTCTATCACCTTTATTTCATGGAGGAGTTCTGCTCCTGGTAAGCATTTAGGGAGATCAACTCTCTCTGTCCTCATGCATTCCACCACGTTCTACAGCCGGCTGCGTTAAAGCAGCACTCAGGTGCCCCTTCCTGCTGCAGCCCGGGATGGTGAGAGCAGCAAGAAGTAGTAACCCTTCCTCTGCCTTGTGCCAGGGTCGGCGGGAGGTTGGCGTTTCCCTGGAGGGGAGCAGATGTGGTCCAGAGACGCTGCAGATTAAGAGCTGTGCCCTGGAGATGGTGAGCCCGAGCGCTCTCTGCTGGGACAGCCACAAGTCACAGCTCTTGTCACCGTGCCCTGGCATTGCCCCGTGCCACCAGCCGGGTTCTGCAACGGGGTTTGACTGCAACTTGGAGAGAGAGGAGCGAAGGCTTCACCCACATTGAAAAAGATTTCAGATTTTCATTTTAACTCATCTGTCACTTGGTGAGCACAATTAATTCTTGTTGTTTACAGAAGAGAACAATCCCTCTTGCCTCTCCCTCCTCCCCTCCTTATTTATCTAGCTGGGTTTTGCATGCCAGCCCCGTTCCCAAGGCATTGTGCGAGCAGCTGATTTGCATCCCCTTAAACACAGGCATTTGAGGGATCGCATTTCCCGCTCCCAAACCAAGCACTGTAACAGCAACCCCACTGTAACAGCTTCACATGAAGGCAGCTCCAGGACTTAAAGTCAACAGGAAAATGACAAGCTGCTGGAAGGGCTGAGATGTTAATTTGTGAGAGGTTGGAGCTGGCTCCTGCCAGCCAAACCCCCTCTTCCCCGCTCCAGCACAGACTTGCTGGTGATGCAGAGTGCAAGTGGCTGCAGAGTGTAGCTCTCAAACTCCAGGCAGCAAGAGCAAGGCAGCCAGGGCAAAAAAACCAACCCTACAGGCAGCTCCTTGTGCAAAAATACCTAACAGCACACTCAGGTTCGTAGATTCATAGAATGGGTTGGGTTGGAAGGGACCTTAAAGATCGTCCAGTTCCAACTCTGCCGCCATGAGCAGGGACAGCTCCCACCAGCACAGGTTGCTCAGGGCCTCCTCCAGCCTGGCCCCAAACTCCTCCAGGGAGGTTGTGGAGCAGAGAATAACATTCTTTGATTTTGATCACATTCTGTGATACCACACTCCACAACCTCCCTGGGCAACCTGTCCCAGTGCCTCCCCACCCTCACTGTCAAGATTTTCTTCCTAATCTCCAGTCTAAATATCCTCTCCTCAAGCTTCAATCCATTCTGCCTCATCCTGTCACTCCAAGCCCTTGTAAAAAGTCCCTCTCCATCTCTCTCTCAGGTACTGAAAGGCTGCTCTAAGGTCTCCCTGGAGCCTTCTCCAGGCTGAACAGCCCCAACTCTCTCAGCCTGTCACAACAGCAGAGGTTCTCCAGCCCTCTGATCATCTTCATGACCTCCTCTGGACCTGCTCCAACAGTTCCATGTCCTCGAGTTGGGGGCACCAGAACTGGATGCAGTGCTCCAGGTGGGGTCTCACAAGAGCATAGTAGAGGGGAATACTTTCTCTTTTTCTTACTAGAACTGCAGAGAGGTGGGGACACTGCTGAGTCTGCTTCAGCTCTCACCCTCCTCTTCTCCCTTCATTTTATTGGAGTTCCTACAGAGCAGGATGGAAGTGCAGGCAGTGACTGCTTTGACTTGTGCTGTTCTTTCTCTTCCCTACATTTCTGGTTATGGCTCCTGCTAAATTGTCTTCTCTCCTCTGATGTCGCCATCCAAAGGTGATTTGGCCAAGCTGAATTTAAAGTCAGAGTGCTGGAGGTGCTTTTTGCAGTCAGACCTTCAGGCTGATTCCATGAGGTCATTCTCATTTCACGTTGATAGGCTTTTCTCCTGTTTTCTCTCCTTGTTTCAGTGCCAGCAGGGAGTGGAGAGCTGCAGAGGGCTTATCTTACTCCACTTCTCTGACCCTATTGATCAGGCATTGGAACCTGGGATCCAATCTTGGGATCAGGCATCGGAACCTGATCCATCCTGGGATCAGGATGCCCAGGGAGGTGGCGGAGTCACCATTCCTGAAGGTGTTCAAGAAAGGTGTGGACATGGCACTTGGGGACATGGTTTAATGGGCGTGGTGGTGTTGGGCCGAGGATTGGACTTGATCTTAAAGGACTCTTCCAACCAAAACAATTCTGTGATTGCATCTGGGCTTAGATGAGCCCACGTGGGCCACGGTGGATGTCCAGCAAGCTCTGCTTTGGATCTGAGGGCAGTTTGTGTGCAGTGCCATGAGTCCTTCCTACACATCACATGCTCCACTGCATCCTAAGTAAATAGATTATGAATTGTACAAGCCAGTAATAACAAACAAGCTAATTACAGCTCATCATGTCCATTCTAATGCAGTCGCCTTCCCTCTCCAATCTAGCTGCAAGCCCCTCCTGCAGCATCCATGTTTTCCTTTGTCAATTTGAATGTTACGGCAATTACCCAGTAAAATAACCCAGCTAATTGCTTCCAGCTCTTTTCTGAAGCTCATCCTAATTTCCACTCTTTTCTGTGGCAGATTAAATAAACATGTCTTCTGCACAGCAGGGGGAAAAAAAGAATAAAAATAATACCACCACTCAGGCCAGACTGTAATAAATATTAATTGCCATGCACAAGGCAGATTAAAAACATGCTGGCTCCAAGCAGCTCCATCTCCTCCACGAGCTGGCTGATCCTATTGCAGGTGCAGCCTGAAGGATCTCGGCCTTGAAGGGATGAGAGCTGTGAAAGGTCACAAGTCAGAACTCAACTACCTGAAGGGAGGTTGTAGCCAGGTGGGGTTGGGCTCTGCTGCCAAGCAAGCAGCAACAGAACAAGTGGACACAGTCTCAAGTTGTGCCAGGGCAGGTTCAGGCTGGATGTTAGGCGGAAGTTGTTGGCAGAGAGAGTGATTGGCATTGGAATGCGCTGCCCAGGGAGGTGGTGGAGTCACTGTCCCTGGAGGTGTTGAAGCAAAGCCTGGCTGGGGCACTTAGTGCCATGGTCTGGTTGACTGGACAGGGCTAGGGGATAGGTTGGACTGGATGGGCTTGGAGCTCTCTTCCAACCTGGCTGATTCTATGATTCAATGCTTCTCAGATTGGGGTCCTCATCTGCTTTTATTTTGTTACACCTACTCTTGTGTTACACCCAGCCTTGTGCCCTTGTGGCCAAGAGAACAAGCAATATTCTGGGGTGCATTAGGAATGTGACCAGCAGGTCAAGGGAGGTTCTCCTGCCCTTCTCCTCTGCCCTAGGGAGGCAGCAGTTCTGGGCTACTCAGTTCAGGAGAGACAGGGAGCACCCTGGAGTCCAGGGAGGCTCATAAAGATGGTTGTTATGGGCCAGCTCTGTGAGGGGGAAAGGCTGAGAGCCCTGGGGCTGGTTAGCCTGCAGAAGAATAGCCCCAGAGGGGACCTGAGCAATGCTACAGGGTGGGGAAGCAACAGGATGGGGCTGGGCTCTTGTCAGGGGTGCCCAGGGACCACCATTCTGTGACACGCTTCGTGTCCTGCCCTTGCCGTTGAATTTCAGAGAGAAAAAGATCTTTGTCCATGCTTTGTAGGAAGTGCTTTAGGGCCCCAAACTGGCAGAATTACACCCAGTGAGTCAAAAAGCAGATCAAATTTTGGGAGCCTGCCTCAAGCACCCTGGTAGGACTCCTGCAGTCGGCACAGAGGCATTCCAGGGAGGTTCTTCACAGAACCACAGGATTAACCAGGTCGGAAGAGACCTCCAGCATCATTGAGTCCAACCTAACCACCTAACCCTTCTCATTTATTAATCCATGGCACTAAGTGCCTCATGCAGCCTCCTCTTAAACACCTCCAGGGCTGGGGGCTCCACCACCTCCCCGGGCAGCCCATTCCAGTGCCAATCACTCCTTCCGTGAAGAATTTCTTTCTAATGGCCAGCCCGAACCTGCCCTGGCACAGCTTGAGGCTGTGTCCTCCTGTTCTGCCCCTCGGTGCCTGGCACATTTAGGCGCTAACTCCCCACTTTCAGACAAGCTTCTGGAGCCAGGATGCCCAGCGCGG
Source organism: Tricholaema leucomelas (assembly GCA_013400475.1). NCBI lineage: Eukaryota > Metazoa > Chordata > Aves > Piciformes > Lybiidae > Tricholaema lacrymosa > Tricholaema leucomelas. The sequence continues at coordinate 45,576 of WAAF01011655.1, forward strand.
GCCATGGCGCTGCCAACCTGCCCTGAGGGACAGCGGACGGGAGGCGACGGTCCCGATCCACAGCCCGGGCTCCGCTACCGGCTCGGGGGCAGCGGGCGGAAGAGAGACCCAACACAGGTCCCTTTTCAGCGAGGGCCAAGGGCTTGAGCCGACACCGCTGCAACCACCCCGCCATGGCTCCGCCGTCCCCTCAGGCTGGGCCTTGTTTATCGCCCGTGATGGTCGCGACCCGCAGCCCGCTGCTGGCTCGGAGGCAGCGGGCGGACGAGAAAGAGGCTCCAAACACCCAACACAGGCCCCTTTTCAACGAGGGCCAAGGAGGGGAGCGAGCACCGCTGCGACCACCCCAGCGGAGCTGCGCCGTCCCCTCAGGCCGGGCCTTGTTTACCGCCCGCCGCCGCCGCCGCCCCCCCCCGTCCGCCCCCCCCCGCCGTGACGTCGGCGCCGCCCGGGGCCGCTGGCGGCACCGCCCCCAGAATCACGCGACCTCCTCGGGCCGCATCGCACCGGCACCGAGATACCTCCGCCGCGGGACAGCGGGTGGGAGAGGCGGCCGGCACCTCCTCCCTACCAAGCCCTGCTACCCCCTATGGAGAGAAAGGTCCTTAAAGATGGAAGAGATGAACGGGGCGGTGAGGTGCTGGCGCGGTGTCGGGCGAGGTGGGGCGTGGGGGGGAACAGAAAAGGTGGGACTTGTTTGTGTGGCGGAGGGATTCGGAGGGAGAAGCGGCCTGTGAATGGGAGGGGGAGGGGGAGGTAGGGCCAAGATGGCGGCGCCCTGTGGGCTAGAGGAGCCCTGAGTGGTAAACAGCTGAGGGGAGGAGAAGGAGAGGTGAGTGCGCTGGGCCTCCTCCTTCCTCCCCCAGCGGGGCGATGAGCGGAGGCAGCCGGGGAGGAGGATGCAGAGAAGGAGACAGAGAACAGAGCGGGGAGGCAGGGAGAAAGGGCTCGGGGAGGAGGCGGCAGGAGAAAGGGAAGGGGCCGGGGGGGATGGGGAAGGCGAGGATAAAGCCTGCTGGGGGGCTGCATGTTCCCTCCTCTGTCTCCTTTCCTTCCTCCCTGGCAAAACTTCCTCTTGGCCTCTCCCCACTGTGCTACCGTGGGGCTGCGTGAGGGGAGGTGTCCGGGAGTGCTGCCCCCTTCACGGTGTCGCCCCCCAACACCCCACACCCGTCTGCAGTGCTGCGCGGTGTGCTGAGAGAGGATCGCGCACACACACACAGAGTCCGGCCCGAAAAGCCACTGCCTTCCTTGCCCTGCCTCAGTGAGCTGCTGAGGAGGTTCCCTCGGCCAGGCTTGGCCGTGGAAGCGGCTGTTAAAAGTCCTTCTGGTGAGGAAGGGCTGTTCTGTTTCCTTGCTGCTGGGTAGGTACCGTCAGGTCTGGATGTTGTTTGCTTCTGCAAGAAAACAGTTTGCTTCCTGTTAGGGCAGGGAGCTCGCAAGGCTGCCCTTCTGAAGTTCGCAGCCTTTGTTTGCCCTGGATGCAGCCTCAGCCCTTGTTTTGGCAGTGCAGTCAGTGCTTCTCTCCTCCTTGGTTGTTGTTTGTATTAAGTGAGGCTTTGACAAGGCAGGGAGTGAAAGGAAGAACATGCCTTGCAGGAGCAGAAGATTCCAAACCCATAGAAATGACACAGAAACCGAGATCAGGTTCCGTGTGGAGAGCTCGATTCCAGAGCTGCTATTTCCCAGAGAACCTTCCAGTGGATGCTAATGCAGAAGTTTTTCGTTCTTTTCCCCCTTCTGAGCCTGTAGCTTCCCGATGTAAACTTCTCTGGCGAGTTGTTAGGGATCCCTCACCATCAGAGCACTGCCGAAGCGATGCCATTAGGTGGAAAAATTCCTCTTCGGTTTACATGTGTGAACAACTGGAAGCCGAATCTTGGAGATCTCGGGAAGTTTTGGTAGCTCAAACAGGGGGAAATGCAGACTCTGCCTGCAGCTGAGTTGCCTTTGCTAGGCAGCAGTCAGGTCTTGTGCTTGTCAGAGACAGCTGCACCAGGTTAAAGCTTAAAATCCTTTACTGGAAGCTGAATCTTGGAGAACTCGAGAAGTTTTAGTAGCTCAAGCAGGGGGAAATGCAGACTCTGTCTGTGGCTGAGTTGCCTTTGCTAGGCAGCAGTCAGGTCTTGTGCTTGTCAGAGACAGCTGCACCAGGTTAAAGCTTAAAATCACCAACTTAAAATCCTTTGCTGGAAGCTGAATCTTGGAGAACTTAGGAAGTTTTAGTAGCTCAAACAGGGGGAAATGCAGGCTGTCTGCAGCTGAGTTGCCTTTGCTAGGCAGCAGTCAGATCCTGTGCTTATCAGAGAAAGCTGCACCAGTTTTAAGCTTCAAATCACCATTTTAAAGTCCTTTACTCAGGGAAACACTCTTTTTTGGTTTGTTTTTGTTAGTGTGTGCTGGGCTTTTTAACAGCCTTGTCAGCCCAGGACTAAACTGCCTTTATGGGGAGCTGCAGAGACTTACTCAGATGGAAATACAGTCAGAATATCTAATGTGTCATGAGATAAGCTTTAATTAAAATGATTTTATCTTTGGCTGTGTTTCATCTCTGCTCCTTAACTCTTTGTTAGTTGAGAATTTCTGGTGACTAATAAAAAGTAGCCTTATTAAAGGGTTCACACAAGAGCTGCGCTGTCCTCTTGCAGATGTTTTGGTGTTTGAACAAAACTTTAGCGACTGTTTGTAGGGTGAGATGAATGCTGGCCCTGTTTGAGAGCTGGACTGCTGAGCTGCTGATGTGCCAAACACCTCTTATCAGGCTGGTAATGTGATCACCAGAGCCAGGCTTTGTCAGAACTAAGCAGCCTATCACACACGTGCAGGGACACACACATGCAGAAATGCATATCTTTGCAACAGATACCTTCTGCAATAAGCAAATCAAACACCCAGAGCCCTTTTTCATGGTGGAGCAGGGGAGGGGGCCTAGATTTTATGACAGGTAACAGACAGGTGTGGGATTTTTTTTCCTTGGTTTTGGTTTTTTATTCTTAGAGCTTGGGATTTTGGTCCTGCTGTGTAGCTGCTCTGTTTTCATGTAGTTTAATTCACATGATGTGGACAAATAAGAACATTTCCTCTGTTAGCTTAAGCTTTTCTTTGAGCAGCACAGAGAGAGCTTCTTGCTGTGGTGAGCTGCTATCACTTTCCTGGCTATTATTCTTTTTTGGCTTTGATTTAGTAAAATTCCACTTCCCATTTGGTGGTGTTTAATGCCTGCTTTAATTCTCAGAGCAGTTAAAATGAGTACACCAGCTAGCTCACGGTGATTTGAACAGGTTTTTTGGCTTTAATGTAGTGAAGTTCCACTTCACATTTGGTGTTGTTCTGTTTAATGCCTGCTTTCATTCTCAGAGCAGTGAAAACGAGTACACCAGATAATCACCAGGTGATTTGAACAGTTATCGAATTGCAGCTGAACTATTTGAGTATGTTTAAGAGTTTCTCTTGGTGGCAAAAAAAAAAATCCAAACCAAAACCGGTGTGGCAGAGGTTCAGTCATCCTTGTGTCACTGTGAAGCCAAAAGCTCTCGGTTTGCTTTAAAAACATTCCTCAGGTGAACTTATTTCCCTTGTGAACTCTTAATTAAATTGATACGGCAGCCCAGTGGTGGTTCTTACTTAATTATTTACTCTTAATACCTTCCTTTGTGTAGAAGGACTTGAAATAATCCCCTTTTCAGGTCAGTAACTGGCTTCTAGCATGGCTTCTGCCAAAGGGTTAGGTGTCAGCCCTGCCACCTTTGGGCTGTTTTTTCTCCCCCCTCCCCCCCCCCTTGCATTGCTTTCTAACCAGTTTTCCCTCTGACAGAAGTTTGATGGGTAGCAATTAGCAGAGTGTATCAGCACAGTCTGGTTTCAGAAGGATCTTTAAAAATTGCTGAATGTGATTCTCTCTCTCTTTGTTCGGGGTTATTGGGGCTTTGTGTGCTTCCCGTTCCTGTGCCAGTAACAAAGTACAGGAGAATGTCTGTAATATTGAGTTGTATCTACAAATAATTAGGAATGAGGTCTTGCATCAGATCTTAAAATAGAGAGGAAAATCGGGATTGCTGGAAGCAGCCAGACACCTTCACTCTCTAAAAATGAATGAATAAATAGAGTTCTGCTGCCAGTTGTAATAATCAAGTTGAACTGAGGTTTAAAGTGGTTTAGAGTAGTTGTGTCTGGGTGGTGAAAAAGAGAATCGTCAGCTGCTTACTGTCCTCTTGCCACCAGTGGTTTTTATCCCTGCTGTCACTTTTCATTCATTGCTTGTGTCACTTCTCTAATGGCAACGTTTAATTTACCTGTGAAGGAAATTAATGTTGAGGATTAATGGGAGATAGAAAGCAGGCTTGGATTCGTGCCTGTTTGGGCACGGAGTGAGGCACAACAAACCTTTCAAAGAGCTGAGCTAGGGAGGCTGCTGCTTTGTCAGTCTGAATTTTGCTTTGAAAACAATGCTGTAAAATCCTTCTGTCCTCATTCATGGCCTCTGCCCATGCAGCACTTGAGTAGAAATCAGGTGGAAAAGTATAAGTCTTGAGGTCTGAGTTCACTTTGTTGCTGTCAGCAGTGGTTTTGTGTTGCTGAAATCCTCATTTTCTCTTGGAGGGGAAATAATGACATTTACAGGCATCCCCCAGATTTAAGTTGTGATTAATGGAGAGGGATGATGTTGATCCTCAACACACCACCTCTCGGAAGAATTGCTGCTGGGGTCTGCGTTTCTGTGTCGTTCTAGCAAGTGCTAAGGAGATTCTGGGAGGAGTGTGTGTGGAGTATGTCCCCCTCCACCTCTCACAGAAGCATAACTGGCACTACCAGCTGCTTTATCATTTGGCTTGAGATAAAAATACACTGAACAGAACATCTTCTCTTGACAGAAATATGTACAGAAGTCATAATCCCCTGAAATATTCCTCTCTTTATTTAGCCTTTTCCAATGAATATTTTTACAGCCTTTCCCTTGAGTTTGTAACTTAACTGTGTTGTGGCTAAATTAGCTACTGAAATCTATCTCTCTCTCTATATTTTTTACATTAAATTGGTTCTTGGCTCATTTGCTTCTCTTTTTTTCTCCTGTAAGCTGACTTCAGATTTGTATTGATGCTTAGAATTAACATCTTTTATTAAAATGTGGCTTTTTAAAAGCTCCTGAATCTGAGAATGAAAAGTTTAATCTTGATGATGTATCTTCCAGGGAGATGAAAATGTTGGATTTTAACAGATACTTGGACAAATTGTTTTCACTTTCTACTGTCCAGTGCCTTGGGTCTTTCATATAAAACTGATTTGAACTATTAGTGAAGAATCGGAGACTCAAAGCACAGACTGAAATTTCTGAGTGTATTTTAGTCCTGTCAGTTCCAAGTACAGCTGCAGGGATGTGGAAGTCCTTCTAAGAGGGGAATGGTTGCAATAGGTAGGGATGGAAGCAGGGCAGACATTCATCTTGTCTACTTTGTATTTGAGAAGGAAGACCTGCTGGTGGTACGATACTGTAAAGATTTCAGGGAGGTGTGTTCAGCTCAGATGTATCAATGCCAGATAGGCAATACTGTGGCATTGGGGGGGATGTTCTGGCTGTTACACAAAGTACTGGCATTTCTCCACCCCAGCCTGTGTTCCTTACCTACCTCCTTTGCAAATTGCTGGTGGGACTGGGTCATAAATCACACTGACACTGTGGGCCCTGGGAACTGTGCTTCCTCTACCAGAACGCAGCGGTTGCTGCTTGGAGCTGGCAGCCTGTTGCTGTGATCTGGTTACTCAGCTCTCTTCGCTTAAAGGCAGTGAGGCTATTGCTTGAATTTCCTGGTTTCTTCATTGGTGTTGGACACTAGGATTCAAAATGATTAGAGGAACTCAGTTTTAGGGGTTTGAATCTGCTCCTCAAAAATGGCCTTTTACAGGAGATGTTGCACTGAGAACGTGTGTGTCCAGTTCTGGAGCCCCCAACACAAGAAGGACAAGGAACCAATAGAGCAGGTTCAGAGGATGCCACAAAGGTTATCAGAGGGTTGAAGCACCTCTGCTGTGTGTGCAGGCTGAGAGAGATGGTGGTGTTCAGCCTGGAGAAGGCAAGGCTCCAGAGACACCTTAGAGCAGCCTTCCAGCACCTGAAGGGGTCTGCAAGAGAGCTGGAAAGGAATTTGTTACAAAGCTGTATAGTGACAGGTCAAGGGGCAGTGGCTTCAGATTGAAAGAAGCTAAATTTAGATGAGACATGACAAAGAAATTCTTCCCCATGAGAGTGGTGAGGCACTGGAACAGGTTGCCCAGTGAAATTGTGGCGACTCCAAGCCTGGCAGTGTTCAAAACCAGGTTGGATAGGACCTTGAGCAACCTGGTCTAGAAGGAGGTGTCCCTGCCCATGGCAAAGGGTTTGGAACTAGATGATCTTTGAGGTCCTTTCCAACTCAAAGAAGTCTGTGATTATGTGGTTTGCTTTTTTTCAGCTGTGCCTGTTTGTGTGTAGCAGGGTGACAACACAACATTGATGTTTATGTTACTTCACCAGATAAACTTTACACCCTATCAAGTGTACCTGTGTGTAATATTGTCCTGGGTTTTTAAGGATGTGGCTGAAGGTTTGGACTTGGGTCCCTTCTAACCCCTAACATCCTGTGAAATCCTTCTATTACTATCTTAAATGCAGGCTTTTGTAGAGGAGATGGCCCCACTTGATATGAAGTGCTTCAGTGCACAGTCTCCTGATTGACAAGTTGATTTAAACTGTGCCTGGATGTATTGGCACAAGGTCACCTGAACCGTCTGTTTTAGTCCAGGGAACTTGGGAAATTATTAGTTACTTATCTGTATAGTTATTGGCAGCTCCATTTGTGTTATCAGCCTTGCTTTTATCTGATGTTTGTGTGTGCCATCAGGCCAGCAGCATAAAGTTTGAAATGCTCTTACCTACTGAACATTTCAAGTGGTGTTTTTCCCAGCTGCCTGCAAGTGTATCACAGAAGCATGGAATGGAAGGGGTTGAAAGGGACCTCTGGAGATCAAATCCAACCCCTCTGCCAAGGCAGGGTCAGCTAGAGAAGCTCACACAGGAACACATCCAGGTGGGCTTTGAATGTCTCTGGAGAATTAAGACTGCACCACCTCTGGGTAGACTGCTCCAGGGCTCTGTCACCCTTAAATTCCTCCTCATGTTTATGTGGAACTTTTCTGTTCAGGTTGAACCTGACTTCCAGAGCTCACATTGAGTGTCTCCAGAGGCCTGTTCCTTGGTTTCACATGCTGTAGTTTTTCCTCTGGCAACATCAGAATTAATGAAACCTGTTGTTGAGGTTTTTACTGATGTGATGAAGATGTGGTCCAAGTGTAATAGTATTACTAGAGGAAAGTAATAATGAAAACATTCTTTTCACTCTGGGGGAGGGTGAGGAACGAAAGGAAAGAGAATTGACAAGTCCTGGTGAAAAAAACAGAGACCAGTGTTCATGCTGCTTTAATTCCCAAAACAGGTTTTGCTTGCAGAGGGTTTGGGGGTGTGGTCATGGATCTCTTTTGTTAACAAGACTTTAAACAACTGTTTCATGTTGCTTAGGAAGCTGCTGAATCTATTGTTTAACCATAGCAGAGACTGTCCTGCACCTACATCAGCAAACCCTTTATGGTCTTGGAGGTGGTGTTCTCAGAACGAAGGGCTGAGGTGCCTTGTGGGAAGCTGTTGCCTCATCCAGACTTGTGCATCTATTCTGAACATTATCAGAGTAATTATGATTTACTACACTAAATCAGACAGTGGTTACCAGAAACTAAAAAAAAAAAATAAAAATAAAGGCAGCATACTCCTGAAAATAAGGAAGAAAGTGAAAGGCTGACTCCAAAGGTGCATGGGATGAGTGGCTTTAAACTGTTTTGTGAGGATGATGATGTCAGTCTTTGAGCTTTGCTTGTCTTTTGGACAGCAAGCTCTTTGAATAAGTTGAAGCTTGGAAACCTGACCAATGTAGAGGGAACCCCCTATACACACACACACCCCCTCATCCCCAAACCAAAAACCTGAACCAGAACCCCAAACCACAACAAATCCCAGCTCTAATCTCCCTGGAAAACAAAGACCTATACTGGTTTTGAGGAAAGCTGAAGTCTTTTCCCATCCTCCAAGTTTCTATTCTGTTACCTTTAGTTGAAAGCCTTACACCAGTAGCCAGGTTTAAATCTGCAGGTTTTGAAGTCTGGGTCAGCACAGGACTTGAGGAGAAATAGCATTTAAATGTGAAACACTTCAGTTAGCAGCCTCTGCTGAGCTCAGCTTTGGTTTGGACCGTTCAGCTCTGCAATTGTGACCGTTGACAACCGAGTGTGGGGATGTTTTTTGGTCTTCTGAAGGGTGATTATTTGAGCTCTAGAGACTGTGGCTGCTGACATGCCTGTTGTGAGAGTGGAGCCATATTATCACCTCTGAATTTGCAATCAGTGCCAGATTAAGTAAGATGATGTCTTGTGGCCCTAATAAAAGTGACCTTGGGCTGTTCTGCAACCGCAGTGATGTGTTGCAAATGACAAAGTTTACTGGTAGACAGGTTAACTCCTGCTGTCCAGTAACATTGTTAAAGAGGAGTCTGCAGAGAAGTAATATGTATGGGAGTAATTACAGCATTAGGATTTAAACCAGAGCATTGATATGTGGTCCTTGGCTAATGTCTAATGATGGTTTGACTAGAATCCAAAGACAGGCAATTAGAGTAATTATTCTAGGTTCAGAATTTGGTAGAGTAAGAGAAAACTTCTTTGCATGGCAGATTTTACCTCCCATAAATAAAACTTGTGCAGTTTTATGAAGGTTCACAATACAAAATCAGTCCTGTGGAAGCTAATATGAGAGATTGCACAGCTCAGCCTGTGGAGAGTTCTGGAAAGGGCAACTGTGCAACACCTTTTCATGGAATCATGGAATGCTTTTGGTTGGAAGGGATCATCCAATTCTGACATGCTGCCATGGGCAGGGCCACCTTCCACTAGATCAGGTTGCTCAAGGGCCTGTCTCCAACGTGGCTTTGAATACTTCAGGCTTGGAGCCTCTGCAAGTGCTGTGGGCAGCCTGTTCCAGTGCCTCACCACTCTGATGGGGAAGAATTTCCTCCTAGTGTCTCAGCTGCTTCCGGTCTGAAACTATTACACCTTGTCCTAGCACCACATGTCTCTGTAACAAGTTCCTCTCCAGCTCCTGTAGCCGCCTTCAGGTACTGGAAGGCTTCTCTAAGGTGTCTCTGGGGCCTTACCTTCTCCAGGCTGAACAACCCCAACCCTTTTAGCCTGTACTCATAGAAGAGGTGCTCCAGCCCTCTGATCACCTTCATGGCCTCCATTGGCAGACTTTCTTCCTGCAGGAGGTCCATAGCTATTCTTAGTGAAGAGCTCAGTGCTGTTCTGAATATCCAGGGTTTGATAAGGAAGGAATAAATGGTGCCTTTTGTTAACCTCTTCTTCCTTTTCTTTGTTAGTGATCATGAAAGGTGTGTGGCTGGCAGCACTGCAGACAGAAGCTCAGCTCGTCCACAGAACAGGTGCTGTATACACAACTGCAGTAAAAAATACCTTGTGTGTAAACTTGGTCTTGCTTTCCATGGAGGGAGAGAAAAATGTGTGTTAGTTTGAAGGAGGAGGAAAGAAGAAACCCTTGGTAATGAGATTAGGCATGTTGTGAAGCCAGATTCCCTCTGCCACTGGGAAAGGTTCAGTGTAGGATTCTTACAGATGAAAAAAGCTCTGATTCATTTTGTGATAGGCTGAATCCCTCCGTTGCTGAGACAGAGGAGGAATCCATCTCCAAAGCCTGACTGGCTTAGATTTAGTCCTGCTTAGTCCTGGGAGCCTGACCAGTTGTGTTATGTGCACACTGTTGCATTTCATCATCTCTGGAGTTTCTGCACTGCAGGGTTTTCAGTCTGCTACTCCCAGATTACACAGTGAAAGCAAAGTCTGTTGCGCTGCTGAGCGCTGCTGAGCTTGTGGTTTAGTGCACACAGGGTAGCTGAGGAGCAGCAGCTGTAGTGAGTGACACTGAGTTTCCCAACAGCTGCAACTTGGCCACACTGCAAGAATGATCTGAGGGCCCAGGGAGTTTGGGTTGTTCAGCATGGAGAAGAGAAGGCTCCAGGGAGACCTTGGAGATGCCTTCCAGGATTTAAAGTGGCCTGTAGGAGGGCTGGAAAGGGACTTGTTACAAAGGCATGGAGTGACGGGATGAGGGGTGATGGCTTCAAACTGGGAGAAGTTGGATTTGAGTGAGATGTGAGGAAGAAATTATTCCCCATGAGGGGGGGTGAGGCTCTGAAACAGGTTGCCCAGTGAAGCTGTGGAGGCTTCAAGCCTGACAATGTCCAAAGCCAGGTTGGATGGGGCCTTTAACATCCTGGTGTAGTAGGAGGCATCCCTGCAGCAATGTTGGAACTAGATGATCTTTAAGGTCCTTTCCAAACCAATCCAGTCTCTGGTTCTCTGCATTAAAGAACAAATCTATTTGTATGCAGTTATGCAAAACCAAGGGCAGTGAATTGCTAATCTAGCCACAAGAGCGCAGGAGGCTCTTGGGATTTGGATTGTCTCCAGGGTGTGGACCACTATGCAAGGTTGGCTGAGGAGTAGCTGCTGTGAGAAAGCACAAATGGAGTGATTCCAGAGAGCTATTTGCATTTTATTCAAAACTTTAGTCTTAGCTGACTGACCTGGAGAACAAATTAGAAACCATATGGTAACAGAATACTCTGCCAGTCTGTATGTGCCAGCCAGGGTCTTCTGTAAGACAGATCAATGTCTGTTTTAAGAAGATGGAGAAAACCTTGCTTGCAAGGCGTGGGCTTCTTTTCTCTTCCAGCTTCATGTGCAGACTCTACCAATCTCAGTGTTAAATGGGCAATACTGCAGGAAAGAAGTAGGGAAAGTGGTGAGAGATCGAAGGTTGAAAGAGATAAAGTTCATTGTTCTGTGCTGTCTTCTCTCCTAGTCTGGTAGAGAGGCACCAATGAGGAACTTCCTGAAGTTTTAACCTCCACATTCATGTCAGTAAGTGCATCATGGCACAGCAAGGAAATGTTGGTGAGCTCCTCTCAATGCTGGATTCTCCAATTCTGGGTATCCTGGAAGACATAACAGCTGCATTCAAGGATAATCTCATCTGTGGTATGTATCCTTTGATGTCATTTGAGGGACGTTTTACTTTTACACCAATCAAGGTAGAATAATGTTGGTTTGTTGGGTCAGTTTGTTTTTTAAACCTATCAAACAGTCTGTGTTAATGCAGTTTGAAAGAAACTCTTGATATTTGGGTTTGAAATTGCTTTAAGGATTGTGGCTTTTCATCAGCCCGTTTTGCTTAATGGCCTGTTGGAAGGTCTGTTATGTAATTGTTCAAATGCTATTAGGGAATCACTGCCTTTTCCTGGGGCACAACCTCAAGATGTGAGCTGATGAAACTTGCTTTGTCAAGTGTGTCTAGAAAGAATTAGGTGGGAATTAGTTGCCACATTGTGGGAGCTTGTGGGATTTTGTTCCTTCAAAAAATAAACAACAACCACCAAAAAACCCCACCTCAAGCCAAACAACAGTCAGGCTTTCTTGGGAAAGTGATTGCTGCAACTGAGGCATCCCTGATGCTGATGGAGCCTGAGAGCACTTGCAGTGTCCTTGGCCCTGAGCTTGCTCTGCTTTTTCTGCTGAAGGGAGAGAGTGTAAAGTTGTTCCTGAACTCTGTACCTCTACTGAGTAGTATCAGAGAATCACAGGGAAGGGACCTCTGGAGATCATCCAGTCCAACCCCCTTGCTAAGGCAAGGCTACCCACAGCAGATTTCTCAGGATCAAAATGTCCATCTGGGTTTGGAATCTCCCCACACAAGAAGACTCCACAACCTCTCTGGGCACCCTGCTCCAGGGTTTCAGCACCCTCACACCAAATAAGTTTCTCCTCCTCTTCAGATGGAACCTCCTGGGTTCCAGTTTATGCCCATTGCCCCTTGTCTTGTCACTGGGCACCACTGAGCAGAGTTTGGCCCCATCCTTTTGTCCCCCACCCTTTAGCTCTTGCTGAGCATTGATCCAATCCCCTTTGGAGTTGCTCTTCTCCAGGCTCATCAACCCCAGGGCTCTCAGCCTTTGTTCCTCACAGGGATCTTCCAAGCCACTCAGCATCTTGGTAGCCTCCACCGAAGCTGGACTCTTCCTTGCAGTTCCCTGTCTCTCTTGAACTAAGATCATTGAGTCAACCCAGCACCACCATGGCCACAGAGATCTCAGACACCGCCAGGGACGGTGACTTCACCTCCCTGGGCAGCCTGTTCCAATCCCTGACCACTCTTGCAGCAAAGACAATTTCCCTAATCTCCAACCTAAACCTCCCTTGGCACAACTTGAGGCCACTTTCTCTCATTTTATCATCTGAGACCAGGGAGAAGAGCCCAACCCTCACCTCACTCTGAACTCCTTTCAGGGAGTTGCAGAGAGCAGTGAGGTCTCCCTTGAGCCTCTTCTTCTCCGGACTGAACAAGCCCTCAGCAGCTCCTCTCCAGGCCCTTCACCTCCCACAGCTATGTAACAGTTGTTACCAATCTGTGCAGTGTCTCTAACCAACTCTCCACTTCTTCTGTCTTGTTTCCCCCCTTGCTGTGGCCCTGTTGACAGACCGTGGGCCTATGCTGGTGAACAACCTGGTGGACTATTACCTGGAAACCAACTCTCAGCAGGCACTGCATATCCTGTCCACACTGCAAGAGCCTCATGACAAGGTAAAAACATCTTGGCCAGACAGGCAAATTTTAGCCAGGGATTGAAGGAGCCTTTAAGTAGCATCTGTTAAACTCTGTTCTTTTACTTTGGTGTAGAATTCCCTTGTAGTGATGTAGTATCTCTGTAGTAAAGAGTTAAATTAAAAACACATTTATTTTTTTTTTTCCCCCCACCACTCTGCAAAATCCTCTCTCAGCATCTACTGGACAAAATTAATGACTATATGGGCAAAGCTGCTACTCGTTTACCCACCCTGTCTCTGCTGGGACATGTCATTAGGCGACAACCATCATGGAAACATAAACTTTCTCAAGCACCTCTCCTCCTTTCATTGCTTAAATGTCTCAAGGTAAGAGCTGTCAGTCTTGCCCATAACCCACTTGCACACCTGGTGTAGACATACTTGTCATGGAAGGCATTTCTTTTCTGTTCCCATGTCATTTAGTTAGGCTGTGAGAAGATATTTAAATGTTGATTTAAGATACTGAGCCCTGATGGAATTACATCAACTACATGCTCTGTGCTGCTCCTGTGGTTACTGGCAGTCTTGGGTCTAAAAGCCACTGTCACTGTACAGCTTTGGATTAGGAAGGTTTGCTAAAACTTCTCTCAAAGTAAGTTGAAGAGAGTGGGGCCATTGGTGGAGTTGGTGGATGGCTTGAATGTGAATTTTGAGGAGAAATACAGGAACTTCAGGAGAATCCCATCAGTGCATTCTGAAATCTGTGCATGTAAAGTCACAGGCTCTACTTGCCCTGGAGATGGGCTGTGCAACAGACTGTTCTGTGGTGAAATTACCTTGAGAAGGCTTTCCTTCTTAGCTACAGACCTCCTGGATTGCAAGAGGATAGCTGCTTCCTCATGATGGTTTGCCACCACCACCCTCCATCTGCAAATTTCTGTTACAGTACTGCACAGAGTTTGACAATGAATAAAGAGTGGAAAGTGGTTTAGGCCGAGGTTGTCTTCTCAGTAATCTCATTTAATAGCATAGTGAAGAGTTCCTGTTAGTCATTTAAGTCACTTTAAAATGTGTGACGCAGTCAAGTGCCAGTCCTCTTCCAAACGAATTTGCCAAGGAAACAGCTACAAAGAAACAGCTACTGGACCTCCTGATGTACCTGACAAAGGTGCTGTTATCCCTTCCAGTTTGAGTTGTATCTGATTGTGACAGTTGTGAAGTGTGTCAGAAAGAGGTGGCAGATATGTGAAAGTGCTGGGGATGTGTACAAAGGGGTAGAGGTGGAGGTGGATTGTGCTGTGACAGGGTGTGTCTGACTGAAGGAGAGGCTGTAGATCACACAGAGGAAGCAAAATTCATACACTGAATGTGTCCAGTGAGTCCAAGTGACTCCTGGGAGGTACTAAAACCATCTCTAGCCACAGGCCTCCATGTGCTCTTTTAGTCCTCTCCTGGTGAAGCAAGCACCAAGCAAAATGCATGGTCAGCTGGGGAAGCAAGCAGGGACCCACCAGGAAAGAGTTTGAATGTTTTCTGTGTCCTGTCCTCAAATCTGGTTCTCTGACACTGCTTCATCTAGCTAAAGACTGTAACTGCCCCATCCCTGTCTCAGTGTGAGCCAGGGGGTTCTGATTATTGTCTGAATGACTCTAGCAGCCAGAGTCATCAGTCAGCTTTAACAGAAAAGCTTTTGACCTTCGTGTCGGTTAATTGGCCAAAATCCTTGAATACTCTGATCAGTTTTGCAGGTTCTTAGGCTCTGGATTCTGTGTTCTTGGCTCTGGTGGTGCATAGGATGCTTCCCATAGCAGTATTTTTGTTTTCCTACTCAAATGTGGAGTTGTGGTGATGTTCCTTTTTAACCAAGTCAAGAAAAGCAGCAACATAGGAGCAAGAATCCCAAATGTTTTCACTTAGAGTTGGTGAAGGAGACAAGAATCTTAGTTCTGCAGTTCTGGTAGCTTTCAAAGTAGAGAACTTTTTCCATGATGATGATTCAGTATTGGCTTCATCCTTGGAAAAAAACACAAGGGAATTCAACACTTTGAAGTGACTAATGGAGGTTTTTTCCCTTCTTGCAGACTGACACAGATGTAGTAGTACTCACCACAGGTGTCCTAGTGCTAATAACCATGTTGCCAATGATTCCTCAGTCTGGCAAACAGTATCTTCATGATTTCTTTGGTATCTTTGGGCGTCTCTCAGCCTGGTGCTTGCAGAATCCAGGTGAGATTTCAACTTTGTTGCATGCAGTTACTCTTTAGTTGTATCCCTGTGACTCCTGTGCAGTTGGTGAGCACATTCCTTTTTGAGACTCTTCATGGTCTGAGATCACTGAGATGTAGAAGATGATGTGGCAAGCCCATATGCTCTTCTGGTCTTTGATAGCACCGGGGAACACTTCTCTGCTCAAGATTTAAAAGCCTTTCAGGTTCCTCCATGTGGTGCTGCTACCACATAAAGCTTCACTGGGCCA
This sequence comes from Tricholaema leucomelas, assembly GCA_013400475.1. Classification (NCBI taxonomy): domain Eukaryota; kingdom Metazoa; phylum Chordata; class Aves; order Piciformes; family Lybiidae; genus Tricholaema lacrymosa; species Tricholaema leucomelas. The sequence continues at coordinate 60,745 of WAAF01011655.1, forward strand.
AAATGCTACCCTGCTGACAGCAAAAAGCAGGTTGGCCTTAATGGATAGGGAAGAAAATATGCTAACACTTGAGGCAGCTATCTGGGTATTTGAGATCTCAGCTATGGATGGGATGGGGGAAGAAGCAACCTTTAAGAGTTTCTTTTAACGTGCAACTATCAGTAGCCATGGAGGTGTTGGTAAAACCAGCCTTGCCTGTTAAAGGATTGGTTCTGATGAGTTGGTTTTGCTGAGTCTGTTGTGAGGTGTCTGATACCTAACACGAGTTAGCTCTGTGTGTCTCATGCTGTGTTAAGCACATCAAGATGCTATTTAGAGGACCATATTGCATTGCAAGAAGATTGGAACTTAGAAGGTTCAACTCTGGCGTGATTGCTTTTGGTGGATGCAAGCTTTTGAGGTTTGCTTTTGAAGTGAAGCAAACCTGAGTTTTTATTTCCAATCAATCAGTCTTGCAAACTCTGTTTCACTGTCTAGAAGGGTTTCAGGTTTTATCTTGAATTAGAAAAGCCACACTGTGCTTTGACAGGATGCTGCTTGGAATTGGTGGTCCATGTCTTAATGGTTGGGTTTGCTGTACCCTGCTGAGCAAGTGGTGTCTGCTCTCTCACAAGACTTCACACTTTCAGTAGGCACCATTTTGTCTCTGAAGGACTTGCTTCAGTTAACATTTCAAATGTATAAGCATTTGAGCTCTTAGAAGTTTTGTTCCTTTCTCCCACATAATGAAAAGAGATTTCAACTGCTTTTTCCAGGTCATGTGGCAGAGATTTATCTTGTCCATCTCCATGCCAGCGTTTATGCTCTCTTCCATCGTCTCTATGGAATGTATCCTTGCAATTTTGTCTCCTTTCTGCGTTCTCACTACAGTATGAAGGAAAACTTGGAGACCTTTGAAGAGGTAGTCAAGGTAAAACACTGCTCTCTATTGACAAAGAATTCAGGTGTTTGCCAGTTGTTCAGCCTGGAGAAGAGAAGGCTCTGGGGGGACCCAATAGTACCTTGAAGGATGCCTACAAGAAGGCTGCAGAGGGACTGTTTCCAAAGTCCTGCAGTGACAGGGGCAATGGTTTGAAATGAGAGAAGAGCAGATTTAGATTGGATGTTAGGAACAAGTTCTGCATCACGAGAGTGGTGGAACACTGCAACAGTCTGCCCAGGGAAGTAGTGGAGGACCCATCCCTGGAGGTATTCGAGGTCAGGCTTGACAAGACTCTAAGCAACCTGATCTAGTGTTGGATGTCCCTGTGAGGGGGTTGGGCTAGGTGACCTTTGGAGGTGCCTTCCAACCCAATCCATTCTATGATTTACTTGAGGGTTGCTTAGCAAAACAGAATAAAAAGTGGCTGTTGGGAGATTGAAATGTGAGTTAGGAGCCAAGTCCTCTCTTGAAGCTGTGATGCTGTTTGTTAGCTTTGTTAAGTGTAACACTCTGGACTCTTGGGATCTGTGGGTTGCTCATCAGCTCTGTGCAGCTCAGTGCAATCAGAAGATGCTGTACCAGCAATACTCAACCTCTTCTTGCTCTTGTTCATCCAGCCAATGATGGAACACGTGCGAATTCATCCAGAATTAGTGACTGGATCTAAGGACCATGAACTGGACCCACGAAGGTATGTATGTGGAGATATAAATGCTCACTCTGCTCTTAGGAGAATCCATAAATGAGCAGTTCTTCATTGAGTTATTTCAGCATGCTTACAGCAAAACCTTTTCTGTCAGCAACAGCTGGTGTGCCAGTGGTGCTTTGCCACTCATGTTCATAGTGAGCAAGCAGACTTTCTTCATCCAAGCTGGATGAACGAGCAAAAGCTGTTGTGAAAGGCCACTAACAGCAATCTTGAGGTTCTAAATTCATATTGTGTCTGGGATAGAATCTGTCTTCTACCTAAGAGTTGACTTGATCTTAATTTTATGCCTTAACTATCAAGCATCCTCATAATGTTCTAAAAGAATTTGCTTATAATCAATAAAAGAAACTCCCACTGCCCTGCTTCATTGCCTTAAGGTTTGGGTCTGTTCCTTTTTTTTTTTGTTTGTTTGCTTGTTTGGATTGTTGAAGGATTTGGTGGGACCTAAGTGTTTAAAATGGCTTCAGTATGTCTTGTTTTGGTACCTAGATATTGGTTCAGTTAAGGGATCAATTCTTTTAACAGGTATGTCTTAACATTATCAGCTGTTACTAGTTTTCTTTAGAAATAGGCTCATTTGCCTGCAGCAGCACCACTTGCTGCTTTTCTCTTGTCTCCACAGGCCCAGCCACTGAAGAGGAGAAATTGACTCTTGTTGCTGCACAGTAGTGCTCTTGCCCTGCTTTTCAGAGCCACTAGGAAAACACTGCTAAATGGGAACCTATTGAATATCACAATGCTGAATTTTGCAGGCTTCTCCCAGTCAGGGGGGAGGGTGGCACCATTAAAGGAGTACAATTGGCACAAAACTACCAGTTGAAGCCTTCTGATTTGGTACCTTGCACATAATATCTTACGTTGAAAAGCAACTCAGCCTTTGGTAGGCAGCCTTTGTGCTTTCTCTTCTTTCCAGTGAACTTCCACCCCCTGAAGTATTGGGCAGAACTAATCTGGCTGCTTAATTTAGTGAGGAAAAGTTTTCAGAGTGAAGGAGCTAATGGTAATAAAAAACATGCCCAAAAGTTGGGAGGAAACAACCACAGACTTGAAACTGGCATTGCAGATGGTGATTGCTTAAGTAACCTAAGGTTCCCTCACTGCTGGCATGTCTAAATTTTGACTACCAACATCTGAGTCTAATTGAGCTGATTTCTACAGCTGCTGAAGCTCAGGATCAACCAAGCCTTCGTATGCTGTTCCTCCTTTCCAGAGTGCTCCATGGAGACCTTTATGGGTCTCTGTGTCAAAGCTGTTTGTCTCCTCTTTGAGACTCCCTCTCGCAAGTCATCTGGTTGCCATTTCTGTTGGGTGCCTTGTTCCAGTCCTGGCTGCGAGCATGCAAAGCTTCCTGGAACAACCAAGCCATCCTCCAAGCCTATTCCTCATATCTTCAGGAACCTTTCTTTGTAACAATAATTGACTAACTTACTCTTTTGGATCCAAAAACTGTCTGCAGGTGGAAAAGACTAGAAACTCATGATGTTGTGATAGAATGTGCCAAAATCTCCTTGGACCCTGCAGAAGCCTCCTATGAAGATGGTTATTACTCTGTGTCTCGGAAACTCTGCACAAGCTTAAAACATCATCAAACTGACTCCAGTGCCAGCTACTACATTGACACACAGAGCAGCTATGGTAAGGCCATGGATTCATTCTCTGCATCTAGGAATCTCTGAATCTTATCCTATAAACCTGTCAGTCTTTACAGTGAGGGTGCTGAGGCACTGGAACAGGTTGTCCAGAGTGGTTTTGGATGCCTCATAGAAGTGTTTAAGAATGGATAAGGCTTTGAGCAACCTGACTTAGTGGAAGGTGTCTCTGCCCATGACAGGGCTGTTGGAACTGGATGATCTTTATAGTTTCTTCCAGCTCAAGCCATTCTGTGACCTGCCTGCTGGCTAATGAATGCCCAATTCCTGAAGGGAAACTGTCCCTAGAGCGAAAAGACAACTGATTTGTCCCACTTAAAAGTTCAGTTCTCAGGCACCAGAAAAATAAACCATCATTTAATGAGTAATAAATAGATGCTGTGGTTGTGCAGAGGTGGAGCTGGGGTTCTTCAGCCTAGAGAAGAGAAGGCTCCAGGGGGTCCTTAGAGCTGCCTTCCAATACCTGAAGATATCCTACAGGAAGGCTGCACAGGGATTTTTCACATGTGTGTCTGAGACAGGACAAGGGGGAATGGGTTGAAGCTGAGGGAGAGCAGGGTTAGACTGGAGCTGAGGAAGAAGTTCTTCACAGAATTAATCAGGTTGGAAAGGACCTCTAGGATCAGGGAGTCCAACCTGTCACCTGAGCCTTCTAATTAACCCATGGAACTAAGTGCCTCATCCAGCCTCCTTTTAAACACCTCCAGGGATGGGGACTCCACTGCCTCTCTGAGCAGCTCATTCCAATGCCAATCACTCTTCCATGCAGAACTTCTTCCTAATGTCCAGCCTAAACCTGCCCTAGTGCACTTTGAGGCTGTGTGCTCTTGTCCTGTCTCTGAATGCCTGGGTGAAAGAGACCAACCCCTTCCCAGCTACAGCCTTCTTTCACGTAGTTGTAGAAAGCAATGAGGTCTTCAGAGAGTGGTGAGACTCTTGCACAGGCTGCCCAGGGAGGCCATGGCTGCCTCCTCCCTAGAGGTATTTAAGGCCAGGTTGGATGAGGCCTTGAGCAGCTGAGTCTAGTTGAGAGGTGTCCCTGCCTATGGCATGGGGGGTTGGAGCCAGATGAGCTCTGAGGTCCCTTTCAGCCTAAGCCATTCTATGAGTTATCTTTCTGCTGCCTCCTGTGCCCCAAAACTGACTCACCCAAAAGAAACAGAAGCTGTAATATGTTATATATTCAACAGATATATTTTCTTGGGCTGGGAGAAGAGTCTTTTGACCTGCCAGCTACACATGTGTACGTTGAATGGATCTGAAAGGTTTTTGGTTTAAAGGCCTTTAACCTTGAATTTGTCTTTAATGAGTTGGATGCCTCTTATTTGGTTTTGTTTTTGTAACTTTCAGGAACTTCTACCCCATACTCCACTCCTCGGCTAACACTATCACAAATGCCAGGGCAGCTACCTCAGATTCTGAGCCCACGGTCGATACGGCTGTCAACTGAGCCACAGCAGGTAAAGCAGGAGAGAAAGCACAGCAGGCTTCTAAAGCTCTCCACTTTGCTCCTACTTTCTCATCACAGCCATAAAGATTCCTGTTTCTGAGAAGCTCTCTGAATTCTTCAGAACTTGCTCTGCATTTCACATTTCATCTGCACCTGATTGCCTGTGTCAGAACCTGCATACAAGGGTTTCACATCTTCCTTTTCTCTGCCTCACTGACCTGTGTTTGTTGTGTGTTGCTTTCACACAGGTTACCATCTGGAGTCCTTCTGCAGTTTGTGGTATGACCACTCCACCAACCTCCCCTGGAATTGTCCCATCAGATTCATCCCAGTCTACATCACAACCTTACAGCAAAGCCTTTGGCACATCTGGTATGTGCTGGGTTTTGGAATTGGGCCTTCGAGGTTTGTTAGAGTGGAGACTCTGGCTGCAGATGTTGTCGTTGACTCCCTAAATGGGAATGTCACAAGATGCCATTGGACAGGCTGAAGTCATTGCTTCTGGGATCTGAGTATGTGGGTATCTAGAGCAGGGCTAATGCAAACACTGAGATAGGACATGAGTTACGAGGAATTCAGATGAAGCAAGGCTCTTAGAAACTGCGTTTTAGCCTCCTCAAGAGTTCAAAGATTTACAGGATCACAGAATCACAGGATGATAGGAGTTAGAAGAGACCCAAAGAGATTGGGTCCAACACCCCCCTGCCAAAATGGGCCCATAAAATCTATCTCAGGTCACAGAGGAACACTTGCAGATGGGCCTTGAAAGTCTGCAGAGAAGGCAGTAGATGGTTGAGGCAGTGTATAAATGCACATAAAATAGTCAGCTGAAAGGAGGAAACAGGAGCCTGCTGAGAAAGTTTTTGCTCCTCTTCAGCAGGGGGCAAAGGAACACCTTTGGGAACGCCAGCCACGTCTCCTCCTCCACCCTGCACCTCAGATGACTTTGTGCATGTTTCACTCCCTTCAGCTGCTGCCACGCCTCCTAAGAAGGTACCACAAAATTCTTCTGCCAAAGCAATGATTGGTTTTCCTTGACTTGCTGTGACCATAACTGTGAGAAAAAGCAGATTAACCAAGAGCATTTCGTTTTGTTCTGAGCTTAGGCAGCTGCTGCCACTTCCAGTTGGCACAGGGTTATTTCTTACACAGGTTTGCTGTCGAAGCCACCTATTTGCAGGAATTTCCTTTCTATCAAACTGTCCCCAGAGGGTTGTTTCCAACAGAGGTCTGATGCAAAGAATCTATTTTAGTTTTGTTGTTGTTTGTTGTTGTTTTTTTTCAGGAGGACAAACCAGATCCTGGGAGGCCTTTACTGTACCGACAGCAAAATGTCACAAACAGCGATAAATCATTGGGTGAGCTCCCATTTTTCCTCTCCCCACTACAAGAACCCATTGCAAATAAATCCTGTGTTTGTTGACACTTCCAGATGCCAAATCCTTTTTCCACAGGTTTTTCTCTTTCTTGCTTTCTTGTTTCTTTTTTACCCTCTTAAGTTTTGTAGCTCCAGGATCTTGCCCTAACCTTTGATTCAACTTAAAATCTTCCTGTGATGTTTTTGGTTTTAACTCTTCTCCTTCAGAAAGGGCTTGCAGGGCTTTGATCTCTTTTCTTTAACTGGCCCTCCTGCAGTCATAAATTCATAGAATTGGTTGGGTTAGAAGGCACCTTAAAGATCATCTAGTTCCAACCCCTCTGCCATGAGCAGGGACACCTTCCACTAGAGCAGGTTGCTCAAAGCCTCATCTACCCTGGCCTTGAACACCTTCACAGAGGGAGCATCTACAACCTCCCTGGATGGTTCAGGTTGGAAGGGACCTCAAAGACCATCTAATTCCAATCTCCCTGCCATGAGCAGGGGCACTTTCTATACAACCAGTTTGCTCAAGGCCTCATCTTATGTCTGAATGCACAGAGCTACATGGAGGGCTGCAAAAAGGTGGGATTTCAGTGGGGTTTTTTTACACCTGATTCTTTGAGGGTGACTTTTTTTCATTAGAAGCCTCAAGTTGTATGTGCAGTTCTACTTGTTCAAGGTTTATGTTGCATAAGGCTGCACATAAGGACTGATTTGATGCTCCCTTTTAAATTAAGGCTTTTGGTTTCTGTCTGCAATTATATTGCTGTACTTGAACGTTTTTTTTCAAGTCCTGTGGAGTGAAATGAGCATTGGGTGGTTGAGGAGCTCAGCTTCTAGTAGGTAAATCTAGACTCCATTTTCTCTGTCATCTACATCTGTGACAGCTGCAAAAGGGATTTTGGCACCGTAGTTGAGACTTCTTTACTGGCAATCTTCACCATCCTCAAAGTGGAGATGATGGTGACTCTGCAGCTGGCTTTCCTTGGTCAAGTCATATAGCAACACTAAAATCTGATCTTTCTGAGTTACAAGTTCAGAACAGGTTGATTTTTTTCACTGGGTCCATAACCTGTGACTCTGCTGCAAGTGTGAGCTTTCTCTCCCTCGTGCTTCAGTGCAATCTCCCTGGCAGCTGTGTCTTGTTCTGATCAGTAGCCATAAATTGTCAGCTTTGTGTGACATCAGTTCACTGAACTTCCTTTTTCCTTGTGTAGCCAAGGAGGCTGAAGGGGAGTTTGATGCTGATGTGGAAGTAAAATGGAGACACCACATTTGGGCCCCCTTGTGAAGTCTTATTTGACAGGTCAAATTGCAGACAGCACATCCAGCTGCTTGCCCACACTTGTGCAAGGGCAGATGTGACGTTTTTGGCATCAGGGTTGACCAGTCACTGATGTCTGAGCTGGTTTCCAGGTGGAATGGAACAGGATCCAGCTCTCTTCCTCCTTTGAGGATACACCTGAAGGAGGGACAAGCTTTTCCTAAGGACCTTAAAGACTTATGGTTTGTGCTGGGCTGAGAGTGGAGAAAAGCCAGCAGCTGTACAACTGCCTTGTCTTGTCTTTCCTTTTCAGACACACCCGGTAGTAAAAGTTCAGTCACCTTAAGTGATCTTCCAGAGTTTTTAGGTGGTTTGTCTTTCGAAGATAGTGCTGAAAAGGACAGAGAGGAAGGTAATTGCTGTCATTTCGTTTGCTAAGGAATGTAAGGGTGTTTGTGGTGTCAGAATACAAGAGAAGTAATCACTCTCCCATCCTCTTCAGATGCAATATCTAAAGAGATCTCCGAGATCACCACCGATGCTGAACACATGGTGCCTAGAGGAGGATTTGACTCCCCGTTTTACCGCACAAATGAAAGTCTGTCGGGCTCTCAAAAGAAGACACATTCGGTAGTCTCTGGTGTTCAGGGCCACAGTCAGACCTCTGAGCCTTTAACATCTTCTCTGGACAAGTCCGGGCCTGAGAACGCGCGGGAAACACCCAAACAAGCGTTTACTCCCATCGACAAACCCTGCGGCAGCTCTGGAGAAAGCCCTGCTGGTAACAGGGAAGGAACTTCGGGGGAGATGAATATTCTCACTCCCAGCCCTTGCAAAGTACCAGCACAAAGGAGAGTGGTGGTTGGGAGTGGGCAGCCTCCCCTATACGAGCACCTTTTTGAGGTTGCATTACCAAAGACTGCCTACCTCTTTGTTGGCAAGAAGACTGAGGAGCTGCTAAAGAAAGCCAAGGGAAGCCAGGAGGATGATTTCATGTCCTCTACTTCTCCTGTGGAAGTACTGGACAGGCTGATACAGCAGGGAGCAGATGCACACACTAAGGAGCTGAACAAGTAGGTGACTGAAAGTCTTCTTTTGCAAGCTTTGTTGTTCTTTTTTTGTGCTGCCTTTATTTTAAGAGCTGTGCCTGGCAAACAGCCACGGCTGGAAATCAAACCACGTTGTGTGAAACGCTGCTCTTAACCCAGCTAGGGGCTCTGGGTGCAGGGATTCCATCCCTGTGTGATATGAAAAAGGGACTGAGAGTGTTGTGCTCCTACTGCTTTCACTGTCAGAGCTCAGGATGAGGAAGCAGGGCTGTGGGCTGTGCTGCAGGTGGGGGTTTGGTACCCCTGTTAGTGAGGTTTGTTTTACTTCATTGGGCTTAAGTCCCACACTAGATACTCAAAAGCAAACGTAGAGGGCAAGGGAAGATTGATGCTTCCTTCTTTTTAAGGTACTTGAACTGAAGAACCAGATGTAAGGTTGAGGTCTCTCTGCTCTCTTTTCATCTTCCTACCCTGCATTCCACTTTGTCCTTTTCTTGTTTTTTTTATGCCTGAGAGGATTTTTCTCCAAATCTTAAGGCACGATGCCCTCCACCCCTGCCCTTGCAGCCTGCTGCTTGCACAGTTCCCCTTTGCTCTTTTCATACTGCTGGGCTGTAACTGTCCTTTTCTGAGGCTGTGAGCTCTTGAGGTGGCCATTCCAGTTGAAAGTGACTTGCAGAGTGGTTTTGTAGTTAAACTTCCTGGTTAATGCTGTGTTTTCATTTTTCAGACTGTCTCTGCCAAGCAAATCTGCTGACTGGACTCACTTTGGAGGTGAGGAAGTTTCTCCTGTGTTTAGGAAATCTCTTCCTCTATTATTAGAGCTGCTTGAACAACAACCTGCACACTCTGTTTTAACTAATGCTGCAGAAAAATCGTGGCTGCCTTCCATGAAGCCATGGTTTACCTGCTCAGCAGGTAGACCTCTGTGTCCCAGTAAGAGGAGATGTGTTTTCCTCTTGGAAAAGTGGAAGCTGCCTTCCTTCCTCTTCCAGATGTTTTTGCTTTTGACCCTTTAAGATCTGCCAGCCTTCAGAGTGATGCTGGTCTAACAGATCCACCTTTTCAGTACTCTTTGAATCTAAACCTGATGATTTTTTTTTTTCTTGCTGTAATTCTTTTTAAGCCATAAGTTCAAAGAATTCTGATTTCAGACAACTCTGATTTCAAACAGCTCTGGCCTGGATCAGCAGTAGTGCGGCCAGCAGGAGTAGGGAAGTGATTGTGCCCCTGTACTATGCGCTGGTGAGGCCACATCTCAAACACTGGGTTCAGTTTTGGGCTGCTCACTCCAATAAGGATATTGAGGGGCTGGAGAGGGTCCAGAGAAAGGCAGTAAGGCTGGGGAAGGGTCTGGAGAACAGGGCTGGGGAGGAGCAGATGAAGAAGCTGGGGATGTTTAGTGTGGAGAGGAGGAGGCCGAGGGGAGACCTCATTGCTCTCTACAGCTCCCTGAAAGGAGGCTTTAGTGAGGTGGGAGTTGGGCTGTTCTCCCTGGTATCAGGTGACAGGACAAGGGCAAATGGCCTGAAACTCTGCCAGGGGAGGCTGAGTGGGGAGTAGGAAAAATTCTTTGCTGCAGGAGTGGTCAGAGGTTGGAACAGGCTGCTCAGGGAGGTGTTGGAGCTTCCATCCCTGGAGGCGTCTGCCATGTGGCCATGGAACCTTGGGGCATGATTTGATGGCTGTGGTGGTGTTGGGTGAACTTGATGATCTGGTAAGTCTCCTCTCAGCAATGAGCCTGGGGGGAGACCTCATTGCTGTCTACATCTACCTGAAGGGACATTGTGGAGAGGCTGCTGCTAGGCTCTTTTAATAGGTAATTTGAGACAGAAGAAGGGGAAATGGCCTCAAGCTGAGGCTGGGCAGGTTTAGATTGGACATTAGGAAAAGGTTTTCAGGGACAGAGCGGTCATGGAATGAGCTGCCCCGGGAGGTGGTGGAGTTGCTGACTTTGGATGTGTTTAAAGGTCTTTTGGATGTGGGAGATGGTTTAAGGTGAATCTTGCAGAGTAGGGTTCTAGGTTGGACTTGGTGCTCCTGAGGGGCTTTGCCAACCTGCATGGTTCTGTGGTTCTCCAACCAAAGCAATTCTGTGGCTCTCTGATTTGCTTAGTTGATATTCCCCTAATGTGGAAGAGGGACAGCACAATTCAGTAACCTCTTGTGTCCTCCTAACTGCGCTGCAGGTTCTCCCCCTTCAGATGAGATTCACACCCTGCGGAACCAGCTGCTGCTGCTGCACAACCAGTTACTGTATGAGCGCTTCAAGAGGCAGCAGCATGCCCTGCGCAACCGCCGCCTGCTGCGCAAGGTCATCAAAGCCACGGCTCTGGAGGAGCACAATGCTGCCATGGTGAGCAGGGCTGCAGCCTTGGCATGGGCTCAAGTGGGAAAGGTTGATCACGAGCCAGCAATGTGCACTTGTGGCCAGGAGGGCCAATGTCATTCTGAGGTTTGTTAGAAGGGCTGTAGTTAGTAAGTGGAGAGAGGTTCTCCTGCCCCTCTGCTCTGCCCTGATGAGGTCACATCTGGAGCACTGTGTCCAGTTCTGGGCCCCCCAGTTCAAGAGGGACATAGAACTGCTGGAGAGAGTTCAGTGCAGAGCCACAGAGAGGGTTAAGGGAATGGAACATCTCACTTATGAGGAGGGCCTGAGGGAGCTGGAGCTGTGCTGCTTGGAGGAGACTGAGAGGTGACCTCAGCAATTGTTATCAATATATGCAGGTGAGTGCCAGGAGGATGGTGCCAGGCTCTGCTGGGTGATGCCCAGTGCCAGGCCAAGGGGCAATGGTGGAAGCTGAGGCAGAGGAAGTTTCCTCCTCATGTTTCAATGAATTTTTTTCCCTGTGAGGGTGACAGAGCCCTGGAACAGGCTGCCCAAGAGGGTTGTGGAGTCTTCCACTCTGGAGGTATTCCAAATCTGCCTGGTACCTGTGTGATCTGCTTTGGGTGATGCTGGTCTGGCAGAGGTTGGACTGGCTGAGCTTTGGAGGTCCCCTCCAGCCCCTGCCATTCTATGATCCTGTGCTGCTGCTGCAACAAGCAGCAATTGCTGTGGCCAGCGTCTGTCAGAACGACTCAGTGGCACAAGCAGCCTCATTTCTCACCTTATTTTGAAGCTGGTGTTTGTTGAGTGAGTTGAGGGAGGGGTTGTGTGTGCTGGGATTATTACAAATGGTAGTTTGTGGTTTATGGAATCAGAATGGACACAGATAGGGCAAGGGGCAGTGGGGGCAAGCTGCAGCAGGGCAGCCTCCATGTGAACATCAGGAAAAACTTTTTCACTGTGAGGGTGTCAGGGCCCTGGAGCAGGCTGCTTGGAGAGGTTGTGGAATGCCCTTGTCTGGGGACATTCAAAACCAGTCTGGATGTGTTCCTGTGTGACCTGCCCTGGGTGATCCTCCTCTGGCAGGGGGGGTGGACTCAATATTTCAAGTCCCCTTCCAACCCCTAGCATTCTGTGATGCATTTATATAGCCCAAGGCCCTGTCAAGAGCCTGAGTGGAAGTCTGCTATTGGTCATTGTGCCTTTGGATGTGACTTTGAACTTTCAGCCTGTCCACTCTGTCACCATTCAATCTTCAGCCAAAAGAACCAACCCCCCCACCCCAAGCCTTAAGAACAAGAATGTTCTATCTATGGAACTGGTGCATGCTGTTGATTGATAGCTTTACGTAGCTAGAGACTCAGGCCAGATGTTCTGACTGCTGAAGCAGCTGTCTTGTCTGATGCTTTGTCTGGGCTTTTTAACAGAAAGATCAGCTAAAGCTACAGGAAAAAGAAATCCAGGCCTTGAAACTGAGTCTGCAGAAAGAACAGGCAAGGTACCACCAGTTTCAGGAGGAACATGAAAACATAGTGGCTCAGCTTCACAGCCAGATCAGACAGCTGCAGCACGACCGGGAGGAATTCTACAACCAGAGCCAGGAATTGCAGGTATGAAGCACAGCACTGAAGAAAGTTCTCTTATCTACTTACTGGGTTTAAAAATAACCTCCCCTAACAGCATGGCATCAAATACCTGAGAGAAAGTGAACATATCTCTGCTGGAGAGATTGGCCCAGCTGAGAACAATACACTGGGCAAATGGAAATGCCCAACTTAGTGTCCTGTTGTAGTTCTCTTTTCTCCTGTCTTCAGTTTGGAAACAGGAAAATGCAGTTTCCTAGCTGGGTCAGGGGCATTCAGAAGTGCTCAGTTTTAGTTTCATGTGCAGTACTGCAGGTTACAGTTCTCCAGCCAGGTATCAAAGCTGGTCCTTATTAAAGTTTCTGAACCCTGAGTGAGTTGGGTGTGTTCTTTCCCTTCACTTGAACAGACCAAGCTGGAAGACTGCAGGACTATGATTGCAGACCTGAGGTTAGAATTAAAGAAGGCTAACAACAAGGTGTGTCACACTGAACTGCTGCTCAGCCAAGTGTCTCAAAAGGTAAGAGAAGTTTGCTCCCAGAGTCCTTTTGTGTCTTTCTGTTTATTTCTTCCCAATAATTTTTTGATCAAGTGCTTTTGTTTTTCTTGTTCTTCAAGAAATCTGTGCTTAGTTGCATAAAATCTGACATGATTTGTACAGAAACACCAGAGAGAAATGGACTTTGATTGAAGAAAACTTGAAACTCACTTCACAGCCTTCTGAAACTTCTCATTTGGGCTGCTTTTTACATAGTAGGAATCTGCAGGCTTGTGTGAAAGCTTTTCTAAGTCTTGCCAGCTTGGAGCTGTTGAGTTTTGTACCAGAAATGGAGTGGACTTCAGGTGTGAGTGTAAACATGGTTCTGTGAAAGGAAGCAGTGCTCCTGTAGTGAAGTTCTCTTTGGGCTCTCCCTAGCCTTATGAAAACTAAGGAGTTTATCACTTCTTGCTTCTGTTGCATTGAACTCTTCTCTTTGTCTCCCTTCCTTACACCCTGTAAACACAGTGCCTGTCAGCTCTGACTCTGCTGCTCAACATTCCAGTGTTTGATTCTGTTCAATTACTTTTTAAAGCTTTCCAACAGTGAATCGGTGCAACAGCAGATGGAGTTCTTGAACAGGCAGCTTCTGGTTCTTGGGGAGGTCAATGAGTTGTACCTGGAGCAGCTGCAGCACAAGCACACAGACACTACAAAGGTAGGGTTGCAGAGACAGCCTTTTGGGAAGGCTTTGTTTGAAGTCATCATCAAACTGTTCCCATCTTTGTGTACAGAATGAAGGAAGTGCTGTGGAACTTCACAGATAGTTGGGTCTGAAATTGGCATTTCAGGAATGGGATTTTCATCTCCAGTCCTGTGTTAAGTTTTTATGCTCATTGTCAGTAGGGAATCTCCTCAGTGCCTGGCGCTGGAAAGCGAGGGAGGGGATGTTAGGGAGCACTTAAGTCAGGTTTTAGCCACTTGATGTTAATTATTAGTTATTTCTTTTTCTTGTCAAAGGCCAAGGCTGTTGTGCTCTTGGTGTCCCTGGCAGCAGACTTTTGCTGGTCAGGTAACATTGGACTCTTAGATTTGTGAAAGGCCAAAACCTAGGGGAGTAGTGCTGGGAAGCAGAGAAGTAGAAGGGAAGTAGAAAGATCTCAACCAGGGTTTGCCAGGGTTTGGTGAGGTGCTGTTTTGAAACAGAGTCTTCCTCTTCTCAGTCATTTTCCTATTAAGAGTTAGCATTTACTTTCACTAATCCTTCTGTGCTTCATATGGTTTTACTTCCTGACTTCAAAGGAACCTTGTTTTAATTAGAAGCAAGTAAATAGCACAACAATGTAACTGTTTTTGCGTGAGAACAAGTCATTAAAGAAGGTGAATAATAAGCCTAAAAAAAGCCTTTTTACTGGTATTTAATGAAGGTCATGTTGCAAAAACGGTTCTGAAAATGAGACTTTGTCTGTTCTGATCTGGTGCCCAACTGCCAAGTTTGCTTTGCTGAAAAGAGCCTTTCCTGAAGCAACATCAATGTGCTAATAAATTCCAGTGATGCAGAGTTGTTCTCACAGTAACTTAATAGTAGAGTATCCAGTTTTCTATATCTGTTTTTAGAAATGCTTCTTTTATTCCATCTTCCTTAAAAATGGCAACTATTTATAGCCTCCAAAACGTGTCTACATATTAATCAGAACAACAGAGCTGAGATGATACTTTCAACACTGTGTTCTTTCCTTCGAGGAGGTTGAAATGTTGCACGCTGCTTTCCGGAAAGAACTGGAGAAAGCAAAGCTCTGTGTTCAACAGCAAAGCCAAAGGCTTGATGCTTCCCAGAAAAGGATAGCTGAACTGGAATCTCAGCTTGCTAAAAAGGACCACCTCTTCCTGGAGCAAAAGAAATACCTGGAAGATGTCAAAATTCAAGCAAGGTAGAGGCTTGCCCTGTAAAATTTTAGCTGGGTGCTGTTGGAATGTTAAGGAATCATAGAATCAGCCAGGTTGGAAGAGAGCTCCAAGCTCAGCCACTCCAACCTAGCACCCAGCCCTGCCCAACCAACCAGACCATGGCACTAAGTGCCCCAGACAGGATTGGCTTCAACACCTCCAGGGATGGGAACTCCACCACCTCCCTGGGCAGCCCATTCCAATGCCAATTGCTATCTCTGGCAAGAACTTCTTCCTGATATCCAGCCTATATCTCCCCTGGCACAACTTGAGGCTGTGTCCCCTTGTTCTGTTGCTGGGTGCCTGGCAGCAGAGCCCAACCCCACCTGGCTACAGCCTCCCTTCAGGGAGCTGCAGACAGCAATGAGCTCTGCCCTGAGCCTCCTCTTCTGCAGGCTGCACACCCCCAGCTCCCTCAGCCTCTCCTCACAGGGCTGTGCTCCAGGCCCCTCCCCAGTCTTGCTGCCCTTCTCCAAACACCTTCCAGCACCTCAACATCTCTCTTGACTTGAGAAGCTTAGAACTGGACACAGCACTCAAGCTGTGTCCTGAGCAGTGCTGAGCACAGGAGCAGAAGAACCTCCCTTGTCCTGCTGGCCACACTGCTCCCGATCCAGGCCAGGGTGCCAGTGCTTGGACTTGAACTTAAAGGTCTTCATAGATTCATGGAGTGGGTTGGAAGGGACCTCTTAATTCTAACTGTCCAGACCATGTTGATTAAGTCCTCATCTACCCTGGCCTTGAACACCTCCAGGGAGGGAGCATCCAGAACCTCTATCTCTGGAGGTCTTTCCATCCCCGAGGACATTCTGTGGTTTTGTAACTCTGGAACCTTTGAACCAAAATAATTTTCTAGTCTTAGTTGAAGCAGATGATGGAGACACTTGGCCTGATGGATTTTGGTTTGTCTTTCCGTTCAGAGGTCAGCTGCAAGCAGTGGAGAGTAGGTACAAGGCCCAGAAGAGAATCACACAGGCATTTGAGCTGGAGATCTTGGATCTGTTTGGGCGGCTGGAGAAGAGCAGCCTACTGAAAAAACTTGAAGATGATAAAACAGAAGCAGCTGAAGCAGCAGAAGAAAGGTAAAGGGTGGTGAGCTTGTGACCAGCTCCGTGGAACCTAATGGAGTCCCTAGCACTTGGATGCATCCCCTCAAAATACTTCTGTTACTCCCCGTTTGACAGACTGAATCTGTGTCAGGTTACTGAGAGTCACTGACAGAGATGGAGGTGCTTGTGAAGTACTTTCCAGGTAGCTGAACCATCAGAATCTGAGGGCAAGCCCTGGTTGGGCTCCCAGCTTGGTCTCTTTAATCACCAGAGTGTCAGGCTGTTATAGAATCATAGAATGGTTTAGGTTGGAAGGGACCTCAAGGATCATCCAGCTCCAACCCCCTGCCATAGGCAGGGACACCTCCCACTAGAGCAGGCTGCTCAAGGCCTCATCCAGCCTGGCTTTAAACGCCTCCAGGGAGGGAGCATCCACAACCTCCCCGTTCCAGTGTCTTACCACCCTCACTGTAAAGTTGTTAACTGTTGTCAAGTAGTTGTTTTGCCTCAGGTGCCTCAAGTGCTGCACTTCCCTCCAGACCCCTTGGGTGTTTTTCTGCACCAAATCCTACCACAGCACCAGGATGATTTTCTTACACTGCCACCAGACTCGTGGTGATTGTGAGTTAGGGAAAAGGAAGATCTCCAAGGCAAGGAAGATCTTTACCTTAGGAGATCAGGGTCCAGTTCCATTATTGTCAGTTGGGATTTGAAACGCTGGATGCTGCAAAGCTGAGTGAGTGACAGTTTTCTGGTTACCCTCTGTCACTTCTGCTTTGCTACAAGACTGAAGGGAAAACTGCTTGAAGCAGGCATGCAGCAGCAATGGGAGGTGATCAAAGCCTTTGCCTTTCCCCAGTCCTTCCCCTTCCACTGGAGCCAGCTGCTGCCGTTTCCCTGACGCTGTGCCCTCTCTCTTTCCAAAACAGGCTGGATTGTGGCAATGAAGATACTGTGGTGGGATACAGTGAAGAAACCATGGGTAGAAATGGCGAGACCAAACCTGCCGGCACTCGAGGCAGCAGTAGCAGTAAGGGAGGCAGCAGCAGTGAGCTCTCCACCCCAGAAAAACCCCAGAACCAGAGGCTCAGCAGTCGCTGGGAGACGTCCGTGTTGCTGGAGCCCTCCACTACTGTCCCACTGACTGTAGGTTCACTCCCCAGCTCCAAGAGCTTCCTTGGAATGAAGGCACGAGAGTTATTTCGCAACAAGAGCGAGAGCCAGTGTGATGAGGAGGGTGTCACCATCAACAGGCTTTCTGATGCCCTAAAGACTGAACTCTGTAAAGATCCCAGCATGGAGACGAAGGCCCCTCCGAGCCCCGATAACCTTAGCCTCTCGCCTAAGATCCAGGAAAGCAGTGTTGGACAGCTTCATATCATGGACTACAATGAAACTCATCATGACCACAGTTAAAAAGGAAGATAGTCAATCAGTGTTATTTTCATATTCTTGGCATAGAACAGGGGGTGTGAATGCAAGTTTAACTAAAAGCTTTTCTGTTTCTCTGGTCTGAGCAGCTCGTTCCTGCAGCGGAGTAGGATGGATGTCCAGAAGGCTGCTGAACGAATGCAAAGTGGATTTTGGGGTCTGGAATCGAAATGCCCAGCCTAACTTTTGCTTCTTTCTCAAATTCAGTCCTTAGCAGCCTGTACTAATCTGAAGGGACAGCTGTTGGCATTTGCAAGTATTTCTTCTTGGTTTCCCCCCCCGCCCCCTCCCCTTTCTCCCCACCCCCAGTGGAGTGGCTGCGTTTATGAACTTGAGTGCAATATGAGGCCAAATTAACATTTGTGAGTCTACTTTGAATGCTTTGTTATTTCCTTGCAAGCTTCCACTTTAGAGCAGTGAATTGTGCTGCCTGGTCTGGGTGACTTTGGGTGCTCTCATCCTGGAAAGAAGCAGCACTAGAGTTTCTAGTGCGTTCATCTGAAGGTCTCTCTTTCGCCTGTCCCACGTCCCTCAGAGCCCAGGCTTCACTGAGGTGGCCTCTGAATACCTAAACGTTTAAAGAAGAGTGTACCTCTGCAAAATGATCCCCTTCACCCTATTTCATCAGCATTGTTTGTATTGTCCTTAACATTTCCTGGGAAGTTCCAGTTGAGCAGACTGTAAGGCACTGGAGCTTGTAATGCAGAAGAGTCCATGGGTGCTGAAGCCTTCTTAGAACACAAACTTCTGATGGCGATTGCCTGGCAGACTGCTGCTGACCTCAGACTGCTTCCTGTGGGGAAGCAATTGGGATGAGAGAAGAGAGGGAAGGGGAAGCTTGGCTTGAGTAGGGAGAGCATGCAGGACCTTTGGGTGGAGTTGCAAGCTTATGAAGCTTTGCAGAGGAGCATTTGCTTTTCTCATCAGGGAGATACCTGTGCTGCCTGACCCTCCCTCCTTGTCCTGATTCTTTGGTTCCTGCTCTGAGCAAGAACAGAGTCTCAGAAATTGGCTTCATTCTTCCTGGGGATAAGTTTTCAGGCTTGACTTACAGAATATGGTTTCCTCTGAGTGCTGTTTTGTTCAGGCTGCAGCAGGGTTTTCAGCTCAGCAATGTCAGTTTGGCTCTAAGTACCTTCCCTTCACCCTTGCCCTGCTTCCTTAGCAGATAAGGCTGAGGAGGAAGCCTGCTCAAGATCTGAACTCTGCCACGAAGCCTTTCTGTGTTAATCATGTTTTAAGTCAACAATGAACCTTCTGTGAAAGGAAGATTGTGGGCTCAAGGCTTGTCAGTGGTCAGACTCCATCTCTTGTGTGAGAGAAAAGGGTCTGCTGCTGGGCAGGCAGTGAGCTTGTTGGGTATGTGTGGGGCTGGGGGATGCTCAGGCGTGTCAGGCTGCACAGTGTCCTGCATCACGCATGGCCTCAAAGCTGCAGTGGGTGGCAGCTGCTGTTGAGGAGTTGTCTCACATACAAATCAAGTCCAAGTACACTTTGCAGTACAGATCCCTCCTTAACCTGAGCAGGGGCAGGAGTCTGTCGGAGCAGCTGGCAGTACGCTCATGTGCGCCTGACGGGGCCTGTCCTCTCCTTTCTGCCCCTTCCAAGGGTCTAAATACATTTCTGCCTCTCAAAATTCTCCTCAGTGTCCTTTTGGTTGGTCAGTTCCTAACTCTGGGAGTAAAGGTGAACTTCAGTGGTTTTGTCCAAGCTTGAATCTGCATGGCATAGAAAATAGCAAGTTGGTTGTAAGTGACAGGCTGGTTTTGTCGACATGTCCCTAGGCTTTCTAAGACGTAGCAGTAGCAAACGTGGTAGAGAGTATGTTTTGGTGAGATTTGGAGGTTTCCTGCCCCTTGCCCCCCACCAGGTCCCAGCCCCAGGAGTTGGAATGGTTTGCACATTGTCCTTGAAGGCTTGGCTCAGCCTTTGGTTGGGCTGGAAGAGCTCCTTCACCTATCATCCTTCAGCTTCTTGAGTTGCTGAGGAGAAGAGGATTGGTTTTGGTCAGCGCTTCCTCGGTGGCTACCGCAGAGCTCGATGATAAAGTGACTTTTGGGCTGGGCTTTTGGGTTGGTTTGTTTGTTCTTTTCAGAAAGGATTTTAGCACCAGGATAGTAACAGAAACCACTTTAGCTTTGGTTATGGACCACAAAGATTATAGAGGAACAAATTTTACCATTTTCTTTCTGGTTCTTTCCTTTTTTTTTTGTCTTAAGTCTAAAACTTCTGGATCTGCTTCTCTGTGGTTAACTTGCAGTTTGTCTGAGGGGGTCCCATCAGTGAAATGGAAACAGATTTAATGTCTCTTTCTTTTTCTTTCTGTTGGTTTTAAACTGACTGCTTTTAGTTAAACCTCGAAATTGCTGTCTTTTGTCAAGTTAACCTGTTCCCTGCCTCGCTCTTCCTAAGCATGTTTCAAACAATCCACGTTAAGATGCCATAGATATGAAATCCGAGGAAATGGTACAATCGTTAAGCTAAAGAGAACTTTAAACCAAAAGGAAGTTTTGCTGTCCTTTATTAGAATGTTCTAAAATGTCAAGGCAGTTGCTTGTGTTTAACTGTGAACAAATAAAATGTATTGTTTTGCACTACTCTTGTGTTAAAATCCAGCCCCTGCCAGCTGCCACCGCTCCGCGATCAAGGAGACAGGGGAATGAGCTCAGCACTGAAACGCCTTCTGATGTCACAGGATCAGTCAGGCTTGGAAAGGACCACAAGGATCTGCCAGTTCCAACCTTCTGCCATGGGTAGGGGCAGCTTTCACTAGAACAGGTTGCTCAAGGCCTCATCCAACCTGGTCTTGAACATCTCCAGGGAGGTTGTGGAGCACAGAAGCACCGAACGTGATCTTTGATCACGTTCGGTGCTTCTGTGCTCCACAACCTCCCTGGGCAACCTGTGCCAGTGTCTCACCACCCTCAACCTCTGCCAGTGTCTCATCCACCCTCAACCTCTGCCAGTGTCTCCCCACTCTCAACCTCTGCCAGTGTCTCATCCACCCTCAACCTCTGCCAGTGTCTCCCCACCCTTACTGCCCACAAGAATTATCCAGTTTCAAACCCCCTGCCATGCCCAGGGTCACCTCACGCTAGATCAGGCTGGCCAGAGCCTCATCCAGCCTGGCTTTAAACACCTCCAGAGATGAGGCTTTCATCATGTCCCTGGGCAACCCTTTTCAGGGTCTTGCTACTCTCATGCTGAAGAACTTCTTCCTAACATCCAGGCTGAGTCTCCCCATTTCCAGCTTTGTTCCATGGCCCCCAAGTCCTATCACTCCCTGACAGCCTAAAAAGTCCTTCCCCAGCTTTCTGGTAGGAGCCCTTAAGATACTGCAAGGTCACAATAAGGTCACTTCAGGATGATGTGAGTAGTACAGAGCAGGGCAGGAGTTCTGCTCTTCCTGGGTGAGGTTTGTTGTGAGAAGCTTAAGAGGTTGCTGGAGGATGCCCAAAGAAAGGCAACAAAGCTGGGGAAGGGTGTGGAGAGCAGGACTGGTGAGCAGCTGAGGGAGCTTGGGGCCTTCAGTCTGGGGGGAAAAGAGGCCGAGGGGAGACCTCATAGCTCTCTCCATCTCCCTGAGAGGAGGTTGGGGTGAGGTGGGATTGATCTCTTCTCCCTAGAATTAGGTGAGAGAAGAGGAAATGGCCTGAAATTGTGCCAGGAAAAGTTTAGGTTGGAGATTAGGAAAATATTCTTCATGGGAACAGTGGTCAGGCATTGGAACAGGCTGCCCTGAGAGGAGGTGGTGGAGTCACCACCCTGCAGGCGTTCAGGAAACCTGTGGCCATGGCACTTTGGGACATGGCTTAATGGCCACGGTGGTGTTGGGTTGAGGGCTGGACTCAGAGGTCTCTTCCAAGCCAAACCTTTGGTTCTAACAAACAATTCTGTGATTTCATCAGGTGGAGTCGAAGCCTTTTTCTGCTGTGACAAACACCCAGCCCCGACATCTGATGCCATCCATCAGCTCACTGCTGCAGCTGGCACTGGCCACGTAGGCTGCAGACTACACAGCAACCAGACAAATGAATCACTGGGAACATCCCAGGCTGCTGTTTCCAGAGCTGGGGATGCCGTCAGAAGCTCTGCCCCTGCTCTTCTGCTTCTCCCTCCTGCGCCCTGCCCAGCAGTCACTGCAACGAGAAAAAATGGCAGTTAAGGAGCATTTTCCCACTGGTCACTGATGTGAGGGGCATTGGTGGGGCACGAAGGGGGTCACTGCAGCGGGGGCAGGCAGGACCAGGTGCTGGCCCCGGGTCCCCTCACCACTGGCCCTGCTGCTTCTCAGCCGCGGCCACTAGAGGCCCCGCGAAGCTCATCACATCGCTCTGCAGCGGCTGCAAGGTAGCTTTGGGGATGCTGAGTTCCCTCTGTCCCCTGAACCAGGCCCTCTCATTCTCTTAAGAGCCCCCCATTAGCTCTGCCACTTGATCTGAACCTCCTGGGCTGTGAGCCATGCCCCATCCTCAGCCTGTGAGCTGCTGGAATCAGGTCTTCAACACAGAGAACATTTAGACCTGATTGCCCTGACTGATGTTTTGTTTTGACCAGTGCCTGGTTTGAGTCAAGAGCAGCAGAGAGGTCATTTCCAGCCTGCAGATGCCAGGATTCTGTTGAGATCTTCTAGGCTGGATGTGAGGAGGAAATTCTGCACAGAGAGAGTGATTGGCATTGGAATGGGCTGCCCAGGGAGGTGGTGGAGTGGCCGTGGCTGGAGGTGTTGAAGCCAAGCCTGGCTGGGGCACTTAGTGCCATGGTCTGGTTGATTGGCTGGGGCTGGGTGCTAGGTTGGGCTGGCTGAGCTTGGAGCTCTCTTCCAACCTGCTTGATTCTATGATTCTCCCACCAGCCCATGTCTCTGGTTGTGGAGTTTCCTTCCTGGGCTGGCTGACAGATCTCTGGGTAAGTCAGTCTGGTGCCCTGCCTGCTTTCTCCCTATGTCACCTGGCAATTTTCTGCTCACAGAGGCTAAAGTAAAACTTTAGTGCACTTTTGTGCTTGGCATTTACATCCTGTTTATGTAAATTCTTCAAACAGCTTGATTTGTAGTAGAGAAAAACAATTCATGCTGTATCTTTTTGTCTTTTGAAGTGTCCATCCACTCTGGAAGAGGAGAACTTGTATGGAAATTAAGTAATTTGTCTCAGTGGTTTTTGGAGGTTTGTTTTTTTTTCTTTCATGAGACTTCACTTTGCAGCCTTCCAAACAGGCTCTGGGCTCATGTCATTACCAAACCTCAGGCTGTGAGTTTTATGCATTCAGTTTTTCTGCTGCTCTCTTAATTTTTCGCCTGTGTAAGGCTGATTGAAAGGATAAAGCCAGGTTTAGGAATGCATAGAATCAACCAGGCTGGAAGAGAGCTCCAAGCTCAGCCAGCCCAACCTAGCACCCAGCCCTGCCCAATCAACCAGACCATGGCACTAAGTGCCCCAGCCAGGCTTGGCTTCAGCACCTCCAGGGACAGCCACTCCACCACCTCCCTGGGAATTAGTAAGTTTTGAGAGCTGATTCTTGCTGCTCAGGTACAAAGGGACCTTTCTGGCATCTGGAACAGCAGAGGTGGGGAGGTGGTGGACAGGGATGGATGGGACTGTTCTGATAAGCAATTTGTGCTGTGAGAGCTAGAAACTGGAAGGATAATTTTGGTCTCATCAGAGTCTGTCTGGACACACTTAAACTGTATGACAGGGTGAGGAGAGTTGGAAACAAGATCTGGGGGCAGTGTCCCTTCTGTCCCCACCACTTGTCACCTTTTAGTCCACGTAGCCTGTACTTGTTCCCAAAAGCTTTCCAAGGCAGCAGCTGTCATGGCCATTTGTCCCTGCAGCACGAAACACAACAGGGCAGCTGCAAGCAGCTTTGGTTTTTGCTGCCCAGAGCTGCCTCTACAAGAGAGCTCCCAAGTAAAGCCTGAGAAGTAACAGCCACATTCTGCTGGCTGTGCCCCCAGTAGTGCCTCAGAGTCTGTGTGACCCTGGCAAACTTTGTTGCCATTTTGAGTTCACCAAGGTTTAATTCAGCTGGGTCATGAGGCCTCCTAAAAATAGGCTTCTGCCCTAGCATGGTTTATGTGTTGCATTGCAGTAGCAGTGGAGAGGGGAAGGAGAGAGTTCAGGAGGAGGAGTACAAACGCTCCCGAAGATACTTCCCGTTTCCGAGTTGCCATCACTCCTTCCTGCTCTCCCTCCTCCAGTAATCCTCCCCCCTTCTTTTTTCTGCCTGCTTGTTGCCCAAATCTGCTCATCTCAAGGCAAAAACTTCCTCAATTTTAGCCAACCGAGCCAGGTATGAAAGGGGAAATGGTTTATTTCAGCAGTGCCTTCCAGCAGGAAGCAAAGAACAGGAGCTAATATGCCTGTGGGAGGGGAAAAGAGCAGTCAGAGAGAGGGAAGGCAACACATCAATGAGATCTTAAGGCTGCAGTTAACAGTGCTTGAGTAAAAGCACCACCAGAAAATGTCTGTCAGCTCTAAGGGCTCTGCTTGGCCCTCTCTGGGCAGGCTGGGGAGAAAGCTGCTCCCAGCACCCGTGGAGAAGTCACTGTGCTGGAACTGGGAGGTGCTGCTCCCAAAGCAGTGGGAGACCCTTTCCCATTGCCCTGTGCTTTTAACCAGCAGAGCCTTACAAAATCCCTGCAAGCCAGGCAAGGCAGAGTCCCAGCTGCAAGAAGGGACAGCACAAACATTTTAACCTGCAGCCTGAAAGGGAATTAGCTGGAAATGGCCACAGCCTTCCCACCAATCACATCTGCTGGAGATGACTTTGTGAGCTTTGCAGAGCTCTGGGGCAGGCAGAGGTGGTTTGTTCAACTCTGGATGTTGTCAGTAAGCCAAACTCAGTGCAAAGTGAGGTTTGTTCTCCTTTCCATCTCCAGCTCTGACAGCAAAAGTATCAGAGAGGTGTGAGGGGAGATGTTCTGGGACATGTGTAGTGGTCGTGGTGGGAGAACCTGCTGGAAGGATGCAGCAGAGCACAGCTGGTGCAGCTGAAGCATGCTGAGTTTTTCTGCAGCCCATGGAAAGTGAGGAGGACATCATCAGTGTCCTGTAGACTTTGACTTCGTGGTCCAAATAATCAGGGGGTGAGGGAACTTTAGGGACAAGTCTAAATCTCAAGCACATGTCTGAATCCATGAGAAGCATCCTCCAGACATGCAGGTGCCTCACACCTGCAGCTCTGAGTGAGTGCTCCTCAGAAGGGACTCTGAGGTGTAAAACCCTCATTTCAGGTGTCTTGCCCCAGTTGCTTCTGACTGTTCTGCCTGCAGTGCTGGTGGAAGGGACCAGCTGCAGTGCCACAGCTACTTGGGCTGGCAGGAGAGTTTCCCTCAGCAAGAAAGAGAGTTTGGATCTGCCAAGGCTGGCTTACAGAGCTAACTCTTCAGAAGGTAGGCTTGGACAGGAAGGGTCTCTACTATTCATTTCACTGTCTTCCATCAGCCACCTGATGAAAGGTGGCAAGCAGAGGAGCTTGGGTGCTTTAAAAGGCATTTCTGCTTGGTGGCTTCCGGGGACCTTTACGTTTCCCACTGTGATGTTCTGTGCCAAGTAGCTGCTTCTTCTGGCCATGCTTCCCCTCCTGCCCCTGTGCATTAGCTTTGTTACTAGTTGAGCTCTGAGCTTCAAGGTGTGGAGAAAGTGGTGTCTGGGAAATGGCTGCCCTAGCTGGTGCCTCCTGGGCTGCCCTGTGCCCAGAGGCAGCACTTCCACCACTCACATTACTCAGCCTGTGCTGTGGCAG
The DNA here is from genome assembly GCA_013400475.1 of Tricholaema leucomelas. Classification (NCBI taxonomy): domain Eukaryota; kingdom Metazoa; phylum Chordata; class Aves; order Piciformes; family Lybiidae; genus Tricholaema lacrymosa; species Tricholaema leucomelas. Next base: position 85,711 of record WAAF01011655.1, read on the forward strand.
CTTCTCAGCTTGGGCTACCCACTCCTTCATGTAGTCCAGCACGATGGGGATGAGGCTCACCACACCTCCATAGTGATTCCTTGCTTCATTACAGCTCAGGTGGTTCACAACATCGTGGGGGTATCTGTGAGGCAGAAGAAGCAAACAAGGGTGGGTGCAAGCCCAAGCACAACTCCAGGCTGGGTGGGGAATGGCTGAGAGCAGCCCTGAGGAACAGGCCCTGGGGGTCTGGGCTGATGAAAAGCTCAACAGGAGCCTGCAGTGTGAGTGCAGCCCAGACAGCAACCCTGTGCTGGGCTGCAGCAAGAGCAGTGTGGGCATAGGGCAAGGGAGGGGATTCTGCCCCTTGGCTCCGCTCTCCTCAGACCCCACCTGCAGTCCTGGGTGCAGTTCTGCAGCTCCCAGCACAATAAGAACATGGAAGTGTTGGAGCCAGTGCAGAGGAGGCCACCAAGATGCTGAGAGGCTCTGCTCTGAGGACAGGCTGAGAGAGTTGGGGCTCTGCAGTCTGGAGAAGAGAAGGCTTGGAGGAGACCTTGGAGTGGCCTTCCAGGACCTGAAGTGGGCTCCAGGAGGGCTGGGGAGGGACTATTGAGAAGGTCTGGGAATGACAGGAGGAGGAGGAATGGGTTTGAAGTGGCAGAGGGGAGATTGAAACTGAGTGTTAGGAAAGAATTCTTTGCAGTGAGGATGGTGAGAGACTGGCACAGGTTGCCCAGGGAGGTTGTGGAGCACAGAATCACCCAGTGTGACACCTGGAGGTGTTCAAGGTGAGTGAGGCCTTGAGCAACCTGTTCTAGTGGGAGGTGTCCCTGCCTATGGTAGGGGTTGGAATTGGCTGAGCTTTGTGGTCCCTTCCAACCTAAACCATTCTGTGACTCTGTAAATGGCCTGGGTGGTGGCAGCAATGTGGCACTGGTGAGCTCACAGTGCCACCCTGGCAGAAAGGGCAGGAAAGTCCATCCAGGCAGTTCCCCAGAGCCAGAAGGCATGGAGAGAATTGCATCTGGAGAAACAAGTCCTGCCCAACACAGGACAGTCTGTCCTGACTGCTGGGATCCATCTGGAATTGCTCAGGAGTACAAAGACACTTGGCCCAGAGAAAACAGCTCCATGTAGAGCAGGGACAGGAGGAAGGAGGAGTTAAATCTGCCTGAGTGTGCCAAGGTGCCCTCTGTGCCCTCCACCATGGAAAAGAACCACCAACCAACCCCCTTTGTGGGAAAGGAGGCTGGTGATGTTTTCCCAACAGCTGGAACAGGGAACTGGGCAGCACCTCAGGAAAGCCAGGAAGGTGTTTCAAGAGAGCTGATGGAGAGGTGGAGAGGGACTGTGGGTTGTGGCAGTCCTCCAAAGAGACTAAGCTGCTGCAGGAGCCCTTACTTGGCCCGGATGGTGCTCAGGTCGTTGCTGTGGCTGAGGAGCAGCTTGCACCTCTCCAGAACGCCCCCGGTGGTGTTACCAGAGCAGAGAGTCTCCAGCTTGTTGCAGAGGTTGCTCAGGTCGTTGCAGATGCTTAGGAACAAGGTGAGGATGCGCCTGTCTGTGGAGCTGTGGCAGTGATGGTCCATGTAGGTCTGTACCTGTGCGTGGGGAGAGATGGAGTCATGCCTGGGAGGTAGCAGTGACCTTGTGCTGCAGAGCTGGAGAGGGATGAGAAGCTGCTTCCTCTTGTGCCTCTGCAGGTGTGAGCCACCAGGGAAATGGCAGCGCTGTGGCAGGCAGGACGTTTCTAGAGCAGGTCGGAGATCATCACTCATCATGACTGAAGAGGAATGGGGTGAGGGAGCTGCTCAGCAGCACCCCAGGGAGCCTTCCTCCCCTCTCTGAAGGTGTAGGAGTAGCACAGCCAACACCACAGCTCTGCTGGCAGCACTGCAGAAAGGGTTTGGTGTGAGGTGGTGGAGTCTCCATCTCCAGAGACACTCAAAACCTGTCTGGATGTGCTCCTGTGTGAGCTCCTCTAGGTAAAGCCCCAGCAGGGGGGCTGGACTCAACCTCCAGAGGTCCCTTCCAACCCCTAATATTCTCTAGTTCTCTGATCAGTTTTCAGCCTGCTCTGAGCAGGGCACCCACTGCCATGGCTGATGAGATGGAGCAGAGTGGGAGGTGAGGGCAGCAATCAGACTGGGACTGGAAGGAGTCCCTGCCCACGGTGGGGGGGTTGGGACCAGATGATCTTTAAGGTCCTGCCTATGGCAGGGAGTTCAAACTGGATGATCTTTGAGGTCTCTTCCAACCTAAACCATTCTATGATTCCAAGGTCCCTTCCAACCCAAACCTTCCTATGATTCCATGACTGCTCTGGAGCAGTGTTTGCCTCACTCCTCCTTTGTGGTTTTTCATTTGGCACCACTGGAGCTGCTTTCATTTGCAGATGTCCCTCCAGACTAAGCCCATTTCACCTAAACCTCTCCTTCCTAACCTGTCCTAGCCAGGAGAGTCTCTGCCTGGAGCATTTCTGTTACTCAGAGTGCCTGGCATGGCATGACAAAATGTTATGCCAAGGAGCTGAGGATCTTCTCCCAGAAAATCAGAGGCACTTCAGCCAGGAATGGGTGGAATATAAACCCCTGAGCTGTGGCTGGCAGTCAGAGCTGGGCTCTGACACCCTCAGTGCTACCTGTAAGACTTGAAGACAGGAACAAAGCAGCTGTTCCAGCAGGGGCACAGCTGCTGCATGCAGGAAAGCCTCACTCTGTGCCTGGGCAAATTCTCAGCTGGTTTGCAAAGGAAAATAAAAGATGGCCCCAAAGGGTCCATTTTCAGTACAGCTTCCTCCTTCCTGCTGTTCTCTGAGCCTGGAGCCCTTGTGAGTGGCAGGATTGTTTATTGCTGCTGTGAGCAGAGACAGGCCTAAAGAGAGCAACATTTCAGCCTGCATGGTCACCAGTGGGACAGCAGCACTGCTGCTGGCCACATCAACCACAAAGTCCATGCACCCACAGAAGTAGGATGGGGAGCAGGGCTAGAGGAAGGAAGCTTGCAGTAGCCACCTGGTGATGAGCAGTTGAGCTGCAGCCAGCAGAGCTCAAGGGCAGACCCTGCACTGGGCCACAGCCAGGGACTTGTGGGGGGGTTGAGTACTGGACCAGGCTGGCCAGGGATGTGGTTGAGGCCTCATCTTTGGAGGCACTCAAGGTCAGCCTTGATGTGGTTTGAGCAGCCTGAGCTAGTTGGAGGTGTCCCTGTTCAGTGCAGGGAGCAAGGACAAGATGACCTTTGAAGGGGACACCTCCCACCAGCACAGGTTGCTCACAGCCTCACCCAGCCTGGCCTTGAACACCTCCAGCCTCCCTGGGCAACTTGTTCCAGTGTCTCACCACCCTCACTGGAAAGAATTTCTCCCCAACCTCCAGTCTAAGTCTGCCTTCCTTAGCCTTCATTCCCTCACGTCACTGCTGGAGGTGTTATCTCTGTGGCTGCTGCCAAGGAGCAGAGCCTAAGTTTGCTCAGTACCACTGAAACATTGGCACTTTTGCATGTGCTGGGAAGAAATGGTGCAGTACCAACAGCTGCTGTGGTCCTCTTTGGTGATAGGAGCAAAGCTCTTCTCTCAGAGAGAGTCAGGCCCTAGAAAACAACCAGCTCACTCCTGTCCTAATCCTGCCAGCAGCTTGCCTTTCACCCTGGCTTTGGCACCCCCCTGGGCTTCTGCTCACTCAAACCCACAGTTCTAATTTGATTTAGATTTCCCTTCCTCCCCCCCTCTGCCTGCAGGTGGTCTAAGTTCCTCACACTCCTCCAAGCATCCCATGTCATAAAAATTCCAAGACAATTCACTTACCAGCCCAGAAAGCCCCAAGCCCGCTGGGGAGGCTGAGCCCTCAATCCATCATCCTCCCTCTGTTGTACCACAGCCATTATTTTTAATAAGCACTATAGAAGGATACAGCAGCAGCAATACCAGGGGGAAGAGGCAAGCATGCTGGTTCCTACAAGTTAAGGATTACAGATTCCATGTGTGGCTGGGGAAGGAGGCTTGGTTTGATTGTTTTCTTGTAGCCTGTATTTCTGGCTATGCCACAGCAGCTGCAAGTCAGGGTGTTAAACTAAATCATCAAGTGCTGCTCAGCCATCAAACTCCTCTGGCAACGGGCAGGCCTAACACAAAGGCTTTCCCCCCGCTCCTGCTTAATCTGCCACTCAGTTTGCAGAGTTAAATGTTACCAGAGAGGGTTTTTTTCTTGTGTATCTTCCCTTATTCATCCCTGAGCTCGACTCGAGTGTGCAACAGCACCGCCTCAGTCCCTCTTCTCCCCAGCAGAGGACTTCGTGCTGAAGAGTTTGTACCTGGCTGATGCTTGCCACAGGTCTGATCGTGTCATGTGCAGCCTCTCGGGTGTGTTGCAGTGCTCCAATGAATGTAAACTGCTGCTGCAGGAAGAGTTTGTACTTCTGCTCTACGTTTCTTAGAGCTTCCTTTACCTCGTTCATTTTATTTCCTCCTGGATCTGGGGAGAGGAGAGGAGGGAAGCTGCTTTTGAGCAACGATGCAATTGTACAGAGCTCTGTCTTCTCACCTGAGCTGAAATCGTGGAGGTTAGTGGAAAACTTTTAGAAAGAGAAAGAAAAAGAAAGAAAACCCTAAACAAACTCTGTGGTGTCAAAGCTCTGCAGTCCCAGAGCCCCAGGCAGTAAGTCAATGAGGTAGTAATGATGCTGCAAAAAGAGGCAGAGAACCCAGAGGGGCTCACTGACAATCAGCCACCATAAACCCAAGTGGGTCTATTGGAAACTATAATGGGGCAATGCATCAAAGCGGCTGCTGTGGAGGGGCCGAGGGAGGCAGTGGCTGCTCTTATGCTTCTAAAGCTATTGCCCAAGTGGCTTAAACACTCACATTAAATCCAGCCAGCTTGGCAGGCAGCCCTGGGGGCGTTAAGAATAGTGTGACCTGCAGGTCGAGGAAGGAGTTCTTGTCCCTCTGTTCTGCCCTACTGAGGCAGTATGTAGAGTACTGGGTCTGGTTCTGGGCTCCCCAGTACAAGAGAGGCAGGGAACTACTGGAAGGAGTCCAGAGGAGGCTGCAGAGCTGCTGAGGGGCCCAGAGCAGCTCTGTGAGGAGCAAAGGCTGAGAGCCTGCAGAATAGCAGCCCTCAGAGGGGAGCTGAGCAATGCTCAGCAAGGGCTAAAGGGTGGGGGGCAAGAGGATGGGACCAGACTCTGCTCAGTGGTGCCCAGGGACAGGCCAAGGGGCTGTGAGCACAAACTGGAACTCAGAAGGCTCCATCTGAGCAGGATACACTTCTTTGGTGTGGGGGCGCTGGAGGCCTGGAGCAGGCTGCCCAGAGAGGTTGTGGAATCTCCTTCTCTGGAGAGCTTCCAAGCCCCGCTGGGCACTGTGACCCTGGGCAAGCCGATGTTGGTTACCCTGCTCTAGTCGGGACCTTGTGGCTGGAGGATCTCTAGAGGTCCCTTCCAACCTCCACCATGCTGAAGTTCTGCATCGGGGCAGAGCAGGGGCAGCTCCCGGCCGCGGTTAACCTTGCCTGCCGCAGGGGGGTCGTTCTTCCCGCTCTGGTAGCCTCCTGTCCTGCACCGCCCTGCCTCGCCCCCTCCCACCATCCCCCCAGCCCGCCCCAGGGAGCTCTCTTGGCTCCCCAGTCCCTACCGGCCGCCGCAGCCCGGCGGATGTGCAGGGGCGGCGGCAGCAGCCCGGCAGAGGAGCCGGTGCGGGCAGCGGCGGTGGCGGCTCCCCGGGGACTGCCGGTAACGCGCCGCCGTCTCCTTGGCAACGGCGCTGGCGTCGCTGCTCGATGACGTCACCCCGCGTTCCGTTTAGCGACCTTGGCGCTCCGCCGGCGGGGCCTTGAGCGGCGCTGCGTGGTTGCGTCATCCCTAGCAACGCGTCCTTGCCGGTTGGCGCCATGGACGCCCCCACCCGGCCGTCGCCGCCGCCGCTGGGCTCCTACGCGGAGGAGCGGGAGTTGTTCCAGCTCCTTCAGGTGAACGAGCCGCTCCTGCCCCGGGGTCTGTCCCCACCACCTCCTCCGGGGCGCGGGGGTGGCGCGGCGGGGCACTGAGGGGCACGGTGAGCGTCGTCCCAGCTCCGTTGCGGGGAGTGCGCTTTGCTCCCGGCTTCTAACCCGCGGTGCTGCCCGCGGGGAAACGCGAACCAGGAGCAGGGTAGGGCCTGGGAGAAGAGGGCAGAACCGCGGTCAGTTGTCCCGGCGGCCGTTACCGGGCTCACCTGGACAGGCGCGGGCGGGCGGCCCCGTGGCAGGGGAGGGCACTGGCTAAGCCCTCTCTTACTTCAGTAACTTCTGTCAGTAAGGGCCTGGTAGTTAGCGCTGCTCGCACAGGTGGTTTTTGAGCGAGAAAGCGGCAGGCTGTGGGAGAAAGGTGCAGGCAGGAATGGTTCGTGAAGCGAAAGGCTTGGCAGGACAGGGGCGAGAAGAGGGAAGAAGAGGAGAAAGAGGCTGCAGTAACAGGTTAAGCTCAGGAAAAGCCGCGGTGAAGGATTTTGCCCTTCCTGAGACACAGCTGATGAGGCGACCGCCGCCTTTCAGCTCCTTCACCGGCGCGATCCGGTTCAAACCGTGCCTGCCGCTGCTGTCGGGGCCGTTCGGCGGAGCTGAGGGTCACGAACAGACCCAACTCTGCTTCTGACGGCGCAGGGCCTAGCAGGGCTGGGGCCTGCCTTAACGAAAGGTAGGTTTGGCTCTGTGAGTTTGGGACAAGCTCTTCTGTGGAGGTTTGTGCGAGGGACTAAGCGTTCTGGTGCTGTTCTGGTGCTTATAGAATCATAGAATGGTTTAGGTTGGAAGGGACCTCAAGGATCATCCAGCTCCAACCCCCTGCCATAGGCAGGGACACCTCCCACTAGAGCAGCTTGTTAGAGGGACTCCCCTTGTAGGCCAACTCTTGACGTTGTAGAGCCTTTTCCACAGGGAGACACTCAAGTGGTTATTTTTCTTGCTCTTTCTTGTTTGTTTGTTTGGATTATAAAAGTTTTCTATTCTATTTTGGGTTTTTTGGTTCGTGTTTTTTTTTTTTCCCCTGTCACTTCAGGGCCATTTGCCATGACCACTGTGGCATAACACCTGTTGGGCTTTAACACCAAGGTTGTGTTTTGCAAGCCACAAGACACTGAATTCAGCTGCAGAACCTCCTCACATTGCATAAAACGCTGCCAGGGGCTACTCAGAATCTTGTTTTGGTGCTTCAGTTCCATTGTAGCAACAGAATGCCACAATCAAATGCAGCTTAACATCCTTGTCCTGTACAGAAACACTTGCAAAGCCCAAACTGTGAAATGTAAAAGGAGACCCAAACCCTGAACCTCCTCCTGAAATTAACTGAGCTGCTTGTGTGGAGTTAAATTGAGATGAAGAGAGCTGAGGAAAATGGTTCAATCAATAAGACAAACAGGTTTTATTCTGATTGGCATCTTTCTGGCCATGTTTTCTGTCACTTTTCCAGTGTTTCAGATGGGTTTCATAGTCTCATTTGAGTCTGTTAACAGGGTCTTAAGAAATAAAGCAGCTTGTAGTGATGGGACAGGAGGGAACGGATTGAAGCTTGAGGAGGGCAGATTTAGACTGGAGATTTGGAAGTAATTCTTGACAGTGAGGGTGGGGAGACACTGGAAAAGGCTGTCCAGGGAGGCTGTGGATGCTCCCTCCCTGGAGGTGTTCAGGAAAAGACTGGATGAGGCACTTAGTGCCATGGTCTGGTTGGCTGGATAGGGCTGGGCAATAGGTTGGACTGGATGAGCTTGGAGGTCTCTTCCAACCTGGTTGATTCTATTCTATTCAAGGCCAGGCTGGATGAGACCTTGAGCAACCTGGGCTGGTGAGAGGTGTCCCTGCCCTGGAGGTGTTCAAGGCCAGGCTGGATGAGACCTTGAGCAACCTGTGCTGGTGGGAGGGGTCCCTGCCCATGGCAGGGATTTGGAACTGGATGAGCTTTAAGATCCCTTCCAAGCCAACCCATTCTGTGAACGTTTAAACTCTTGAAGATCCTCCTGGCTCTGCTGTAAAACCCCATCCTGTCACACCTGCCTGGCTGCCATGTTGACTCTGTCCTATTGATTTTCAGAACATGCTTGAAGAACTCTTGATTCATGAGCCAGAGGATCCCATTCAGTTTATGATAGACCATTTAAAGCAGAACAAGGATGATGGTAAGTGCAAGTGGAGACACCACAAATAGGTCCACTCCTGATTTGTAAGCAGATGTGCTTTGCTTGGCAGATGATGGATAAAACTTTTCTGGCTCTGTCTTGAGAGGTGGAGGGGGGAGGGAGGAAAAAAAAAAAAGCAAAGAGAAAGGTGAACATTTTGGAATAGTTATAGGTAAGCTGCTTTTAATTTCTTTTTTAGTGGGTAATCTAATAAAAAATGCACTTTAACAGTTATAACAATGAAACCCTCTAAGGGAATAACAAAGAGTTCTAGTGTATCAATTATTAATGCCTTCTGTGCCCCATCTGATATTTCCTGTTGTCTTTAAGCTTGCTAATTACTCCTTTTGTCAGGTGTAAATTTGCTTTCCTATTCTACCTGGGCTGGCAGATTTTCTGCTTCTCTTTTTTTTTTCCCCCTGATTAGTTAGTTGCTGCTGCTAATGAGTTCCACTGCTCAGTGGCACCTCAGCTAAGGAGCACTGAGCACGTCTGCAAACTTGGGAAGTGGAATAGGAAGCCTCTATTCTGTGCAAGGAAAGGAAAGCAAAGGAGACTCAATCAAATGATTTGATTTACAAACTGTTCACCCTTAAGCAGGTTGCATTTGGATGTGCAGGATGGAGCTGTGGGTTTTGTTCTGCAGGAGCTGTCAAGGGAGAGCTGGTGTCAAGTTGCTTTGATGTGTCTTTAAAATCACAGTGAGCCGTTATTGTAGAATAGCTTAGTTTGGGAGAGACCTCAAAGTTCATCTGCTCAAACCTCCCCACCACAGGCAGGGACACCTCTCAACTAGACTCAGCTGCTCAAGGCATCATCCAACCTGGTCTTCAGCACCCTCCCCCAGGCAGGAGGCAGCCACAGGCTCCCTGGGCAGCCTGTGTCAGACTCTTACCACCTTCACACTGAACAGCTTCTTCCTCAGTTCCACTCTAACCCTGCTCTGCCTCAGCTTCAAACCATTCCCCCTTGGCCTGTCTCAGACACCCTCAGCAAAAGTCTCTCTGCAGCCTTCCTGCAGGATCCCTTCAGGCACTGGCAGGCAGCTCTAAGGTCCCCCTGGAGTCTTCTCTCTTCCAGGCTGCACACCCCCAGCTCCCTCAGCCTGTGCTCACAGCAAAGCTGCTCCAGCCCTTGGATCATCTTTGTGACTCTCCTCTGGATTGACTCCAGCAGCTCTGTATCCTTCTTATGCTGGGCACAGCAGAACTGGAGGCAGTATTGGAGGTGAGGTCTCAGCAGAGCAGAGCAAAGAGGCAGAATTCCATCTCTTGCCCTGCTGCCCACACTCCTCTTGATGCAGCTCAGCACAGAGCTGCCTTCTGGGCTGCTTGAGGGCACTGCTGGCATCACTAAAATCACTGTAAGCTTGGTGGTGGTGATCAGATGGAGCTTGCTTGAGGTGCTGCTAAACAGCACCACAAAATAAACCTTACAAACCGTGCCCAGCCTTTTCTGATGCAGGCAGTGAGAGGAATCAGTTTCATAGACCCACAGAAAACATGCAGAGGAATTTCCTGCAGTTAGAATGCTGAGAAATACTCTTTGCATGGAGCTAGCATTTGTCCTTCAGCCCCAGAGTGGAGTCTGAACAGAATTAGGCAGGCTTCCATTTCATGACTTCAGTACTTAAAGGCTAAAGATAGAACTACAGCAGTTGTTTGTCGAAGGGAAAATGCTGCCTGCTTTTGGTCTGGGAAACAAACAACCCCAAAACCTACTAAGAAAGGAAAGAAACTCCAATGACAATGAAAAGCTAAATGTTCTAAGAAGAATTTCGATGGAAAAATAAAGAGAGATCTGTAGCAGAGTTCATTTTTACTTATTGACCAAGGTGCTGGCTACTACAACTACCTGAGGGGTGGTTGTAGCCAGGAGGAGGTTGCTCTCTTCTCTCAGGCAGACAGCACCAGAACAAGAGGACACAGCCTCAGGCTATGCCAGGGGAAATTTAGGCTTGAGGTGAGGAGAAAGTTCTTCAGTGAGAGAGTCATTGGCTACTGGAATGGGCTGCCCAGGGAGGTGGTGGAGTCGCCGTCCCTGGAGCTGTTCAAGGCAGGATTGGACGTGGCACTTGGTGCCATGGTCTAGCCTTGAGCTCTGTGGTAAAGGGTTGGACTTGATGATCTGTGAGGTCTCTTCCAACCTTGGAAATACTGTGAGACTGTGATACTTAGAAGTGGGGGGTAAAGTCCCAAACCTTATTAGAACCATCAGGAAAGTGATGAAAATTCATGATCTTGCCTTGCTTGACAGTTTTAGTCCTCGAGGAAGTTTCAAAGAGGGCTGTGTGGAAGAGCAGCATTGCTCTAACCCAGGTGGGAAGTTAGAGAAAGCTTTTTAATTACCAATAGGGTCCAAAGTACTCCCAGAAATATAAACAGATCCAGTGGTGATCAGAGCTTAGAACTGCCCTCAAAGTCTTGTGGGTTGCAGGTGTGGCCAAGTGTGCAGAGCCTTGAGCACAAACCTTTGTGCTTTCACATGGTTCCTTCTACCTGAAGAACCAGATGGGGCCTGATGGTTCTTTCATGTACAAAGATGCTGCTTTCCTATGGTGTATCCTAGTTTGTGCTGATAAAGAGAAGCTTTTCAGGATCCAAGGGGCATGTCTCTGAGCTCTTCCTTTGCCATCAAACCTTTGCAGAGGTTTTCTGAAGTTCTACAGGAATACAGAATCCTTGAGGTTGGAAAAGACCCTTTGAGTCTAGTGGTAACCCAACATGTACCTTGGTTAGCAGAGCTCATCTGTGGTGATGACAGCAAAGCTTGGTGAGGGGTCTGGAGAACAGGGCTGGGGAGGAGCAGCTGAGGGAGTTGGGGGTGTTCAGTCTGGAGAGGAGAAGGCTGAGGGGAGACCTCATTGCTCTCTGCAGCTCCCTAAGATGAGGTTGGAATGAGGTGAAGTTGGTTTCTTCTCCCTAGTATCAGGTGATAGAAGGAGAGGAAATGGCCTGAAGTTGTGCCAGGGGAGGGTTGGGTTGGAGATGAGGAAAAAATTCTTTGCTGCAGGAATGGACAGGGATTGGCACAGGCTGCCCAGGAAAGTGGTGGAGTCCCCATCCCTGGGGGTGTTCAAGAAACCTGTGGCCATTACACATGGGGACATGGCTTAGTGGCCATGGTGGTGTTGGGTGGACTCAATGATCTTAGAGGTATCTTCCAACCAAAACAATTAAATGATTCTGTATCATCTGGATATGGCACTTGGGGACATGGTTTAAGGGCTGTGATGGTTTTAGGTTGATGGTTGATGCTCTGGCAGTGGGGTTGGACTCAATGATCTCTTTGGGTCCCTTCCAACCTCTGGACCCATGATCCTATGATCCTGTTGGACTGCATCATCAAAGAGGTCTTTTCCAATCAAAACAATTCAATGATTCTCTATCATTGGACATGGTTGAATGCCTATGGGACATGCAGGGACACCTCCCACTAGAACAGGTCACTCAAGGCCTCATCCAAGCTGGTCCTGAACACCTCCAGGGAGATTGTGGAGCACAGAAGCACTGAATGTGATCAAAGATCACATTTGGTGCTTCTGTGCTCCACAGCCTCCCTGGGCAACCTGTGCCAGTGTCTCACCACCCTCAACCCGTGCCAGTGTCTCACCATCCTCACTGCAAACAACTTCTTCCTAACATCCAGTTTCAATCTCTCCTCTGCCAGTTTAACCCCACTCCTCCTCCTCCTGTCATTACAAGACCTTGTCAATACTGACCTCACTGCATCCCTGAAAGGAGGCTGAAGCCAGGTGGGTGTTGGTCTCTTCTTACATGCAGCAAGTGACAGGACAAGAGGAAATCATAGACTCATAGAATGGTTTAGGTTGGAAGGGACCTCAAGGATCATCCATTTCCANAACTCTTTCCTAACATCCACTTTGAACCATCTAGGTCAGACTGAATCATCTTGGAGATCTTTTCCAACCCAAAGAGTTCTGTGACTTTATGATCTCACCATGGAACAAAATCGGATTTCTTAGCAGAGGAAAAGGCATTTTCTCCATTTTCCTGACTCTATTTAGCTCCTGATTCAGCTCCCCCCCCCCAGCCCTGAACCCTGCTTGCTGACTGCTGGCAGCAGGTTAACCATTACACGCGGCCGCGTCCTGCTTGTGCCCTCGTGTCGTATGTTTGGGGAGAACTCTTTAGGTGAGTTCTTCTGAGTGTGCAAATGAGCAAAGGCAGTGAATTAGGCTGCCCCATCTGCTGCCAGCCACTAAGCAGAGAGAAAAGCAGATTTAGTACAAAGTGAGCATTTACAGTAGCCCTGGGCAATATTAAAGCACGAAGCTGCTGTATAGAATGGGATGTTGCGTTTCTTTATCAAACGTTTGTCCAAGAAAGCTGTGTATTAAAGCTTCAATACCTAAGGGTTTTTCTTGTGAATTTTAAATCATGCTCCTAGTTAAACCTCAAAAGGATCTGTGGATGGAAAGGTTTTTTGATTTTCTTTGAAGTGGTTTGAAGAAGTTGATTAGTGTTGGCACCCCAGCACTCTTCTTATGACGCTGGTTATAAATAATTCCTAAGGACCAGGCTGCAGTTTCAAGGTGTTAGCTTAAAAAAAAAATGAAATAGAAGAAGAAGAAAACCCAAACACCCACCCTAGGATTTAATAATCACATTACAGCTGAAAGAAACGAGCTGCTAAAACCAGCTGATGTATCCTTTTAAAGTGTTTTCCTACATTGTGTACTAGTTCTGTTGCGCTTGCAGGAACCGATAAAGTTGGGGGGGGAGGGGGGGGAGGGAGGTCTCTTCCAACCTGGTTGATTCTATGCTTAAAGCTTCCAAGTCAGACAACTTTGTCAAGAGGAAGCTGTAATTTGGGTTTCATGTATGCTTTCAAAGTTGCACCTGCCCAACAACTGCTCGTTGCATGGAAAGCCTCATTATTCTGCCCCTGTGCTCAGCACTGCTCAGGCCACAGCTTGAGTGCTGTGTCCAGTTCTGGGCTTCTCAATTCAAGAGAGATGTTGAGGTGCTGGAAGGTGTCCAGAGAAGGGCAGCAAGGCTGGGGAGGGGCCTGGAGCACAGCCCTGTGAGGAGAGGCTGAGGGAGCTGGGGGTGTGCAGCCTGCAGCAGAGGAGGCTCAGGGCAGAGCTCATTGCTGTCTGCAGCTCCCTGCAGGGAGGCTGTAGCCAGGTGGGGTTGGGCTCTGCTGCCAGGCAGCCAGCACCAGAACAAGGGGACACAGCCTCAAGCTGTGCCAGGGCAGGTTCAGGCTGGATGTTAGGTGGAAGTTGTTGTCAGAGAGAGTGATTGGCATTGGAATGGGCTGCCCAGGGAGGTGGTGGAGTCTCCGTGCCTGGAGGTGTTGAAGCCAAGCCTGTCTGGGGCACTTAGTGCCATGGCCTGGCTGCTTGGCCAGGGCTGGGTGCTAGGTTGGGCTGGATAGGCTTGGAGCTCTCTTCCAGCCTGGAGCAGGGTGGCCAGCAAGGCAAGGGAGGGGATTCTGCATCTTTGCTCTGCTCTCCTGAGACCCCACCTGGAGTCCTGTGTGCAGTTCTGGAGCCTCCAGCACAAGCAGGTCATGGAACTGTTTGAGTCAGTCCAAATGAGGCCCCCAAGATACTCAGAGGGCTGCAGCAGCTCTGCTGTGAGGACAGGCTGAAAGAGTTGGGACTGTGCAGCCTGGAGAAGAGAAGGCTTGGAGGAGACCTTGGAGAAGCCTGAAGGGGGGCTCCAGGAAGGCTGGGGAGGGACTACTGACAAGGTCTGGGAATCAGAGGATGAGGAGGAATGGGTTTAAACTGGCAGAAAGGAGATTGAAATTGGATGTTAGGAAGAAGTTGTTTGCAGTGAGGATGGTGAGAGACTGGCACAGGTTGCCCAGGGAGGTTGTGGAGCACGGAAGCACAGAATGCAACTGACTGAGCTTTGGGATCCCTTCCAACCTAAACCATTCTATGATTCAGTGGTGGCAAACCTGTTGGGATTTTGCTCCTTTGCATGCTGATATTCCTATGTTCTTGTTTCATAGCTCCAAGGATTTGTGTTCTTGGTCCACCTGCTTCTGGGAAAACTACAGTTGTAAGTAGACTACCTTCAGTGTTCTATTGCTGTCCACTTTTGCCTCCCTGCTGAGCTCACTGCTTGGGTGGGTTTTGTTCTGGGGAAATACTTTTTGGCATTATCTCAGCAGAGGACAGGTGGAAGAGTGGAATTCCTAAGGGATACACTTGTGTATTGCACTGCAGAATCACTGAAGCATTCAGACTGGAAAAGACCCTCGGGATCATAGAGTTCAACCAAGAGCCCTTCTCTGCAAAGCTCACCCCTAAACCATATCCCCAAGCATCACATCTAAACCACCTTGAAACACATCCAGGGTTGGTGACTCTGCCACCTCCCTGGGCAGCTCATTCCAGTGCCTGACCACTCCTGCTGGGGAAAAAATTCTTCCTAATGTCCAGTCTAAACCTACTCAGTGGCAGCTTGAGGCAGTTCATAGAATCAGTCAGGGTTGGAAGGCACCACAAGGATCAGCCAGTTCCAACCTCCCCTACCATGAGCAGGGACACCTCACACTAGATCAGGCTGGCCAGAGCCTCATCCAGCCTGGCCTTAAACACCTCCAGGGATGAGGCTTCCACCACCTCTTTGGGCAACCCCTTCGAGGATCTCACCACCCTCATGGTGAAGAACCTCTTCCAAACATCCACTCTGAATCCACCCTGGCTCTCCAGCCTGCAGCTGCTGGCTGCTTCCTGGGATGGTGGAAGAGAGGACACCTAGGATCCATGTGGAGCTGCTAGGGGAAGATTGGATGGAGGGAAGCAAAAGAGAAGGACTAGATCTGACACCCAGGCTCAGGCTCCTGCTGGTCCATGTGCACACAGACTGGTGCCTCTCACCTGTGATTCACACTGGTTTCCATCAAGCACAGCCCTCTTGTTCTATTGCTGATTACTTGTGAGAAGAGAGCAGCAGCAACCTCTCCACTAAAGTGAGCTCTGCAAGAATCACAGAATGTTAGAGGTTGGAGGGAACCTCCAGGGATCATCGAGTCCAAACACCCTGCCAAAAGCAGGATCACTTGGAATAGTCCACACAGGAACACATCCAGGTTGGATTTGAAAGTCTACAGAGAAGGAGACTCCACAACCTCTCTGGGCAGCCTGCTCCAGGCCTCCAGCACCCTCACAGTAAAGAAGTTTCTCCTCGTGCTGAGGTGAAACTTTCTGTGTTCAAATTTGTGTCCATTGCTCTTTGTCTTATTGCTGTGCACCACCACACAGAGCTTGGCCCCATCTACTTGGCAACCACCCCTCAGATATTTATAGACATTGATCAGATCCCCTCTCAGCCTTCTCTTCTCCAGACTAAACAGCCTTGGGTCTCTCAGTCTCTCTTCACAGGACCATAGGCTCACAGAATGTTAGGGGTTGGAAGGGACCCAAAGAGATCATCCAGTCCAACCCCTCTGCCACAGCAGGACCAGACAATCATAGAATCATAGAATGGTTTAGGTTGGAAGGGACCTCAAGGATCATCCAGCTCCAACCCCCTGCCATAGGCAGGGACACCTCCCACAATCTAGCTCAGGTCACACAGGAACACATCCAGAAAGGCCTGGAAAGGCTCCAGAGAAGGAGACTCCACAACCTCTCTGGGCAGCCTCTGCCAGTGCTCTGGGACCCTTCCAGTCAAGAAGTTCCCCCTTATGCTGAGCTGTAACCTCCTGTGCTGCAGCTTCCATCCATTGCTCTTTGTCCTAGCCCAGTGAGCAGAGCCTGTGTCCCCCTCCTGACCCCCAGCCCTCAGATAGTTACAGACATTTATCAAGTCCCCTCTCAGTCTTGTCTTCTCCAGAAGGCTCTCCTCTGGCCTTTCAGCTAGTGGCAGTGATGCTGCTGTAATGCAGCAGAGCTCTGCCTGCCCTGGTCCCCGGCTTTTTAGCAAGACTAATTAACTGCCAGGAGCATCACAGTCACACAAGGGTGGACTGCTCCACCTGCATGGCCAATTGTCACCTCCACTGGTATCATTTGCTTGCACAAGTCCAAGCTGCATGTGAAGCACAGAGAAAGCTGGAGTTGTTTAGTCTGGAGAAGAGGAGGCTGAGAGGGGACCTTATTGCCCACTACAACTAGTTAAAAGGAGGTTGTAGTGAGACTGGAGCTGGTTTCTTCTCCTGAATTACTACTGATAGGACAAGAGGAAATGTCCTCAATCTGGGCCAGAAGAGGTTTAGGTTGGATGTTGGGAGGAAGTTCTTTCCTGAGCAGGTGGTCAGGCACTGGAACAGGCTGCCCAGGGAGGTGGTGGAGTTGCCATCCCCGGAGGTGTTTAAAAAGGGAGTGGATGTGGTGCTTGGGGCTGTGGTCTGGTGATGAAGGATGCTGGGATAAAGGTTGGACTGGATGATCCTGGTGGTGCTTTCCAAACACAGTGATTCACAGTGATTAGTTGTTGTGCTGAGGGATTTGGTTCAGTCAAGGACTTGTCAGTGTGAAACTAATGATTGGAGTTAATGATCTTGAAGGTCTTTTCCAATCTAAGAAGTTCTTTGATGCTGTGAAAGCTGACCACAGGAAGAGCAGGGGACAGTGGTTGTGGTAGTTTGAGGGATCCTATGTCTCCCTTAAACAAACTTGGATGCTAGGAGGAAATCTTTCTTCTTTCCAATCTGTATTACAGTGCAGCAGATGAAAAAGATCCTGCTCAAAGCTGGAGACTCTTAACCATCTCTGTAAGGAGCTGCTTGCAGTCACACAGATAATCTGGAAGGCTGCAAAAATGTTTCCTTTCTACAGCTTCTGAGAAAAAGAAAAGCCAAACAAAAACCCCAAGCAAAAAGCTTCATTTTCTTTGCAGATATTTCAACTTGTGGGTTTTTATTTACTTTTTTTTGTCTTTCTCCCTTCCCTCCTTTCATCAGGCAATGTGGCTTTGTAAACACTTGAATGCTGTACGCATCTCTCAGGAGACTTTGTTATTCAAGGAAATATTAGCACTGACAAAAGAAGCAAAGGCATATAAGGAAAGAAAAGAGGTAAGAGAATATAGTAATAGTCATTCTCATTTCACAGAAGAAGAATTGTTTTGCATTCCCCTGCTTTCCACTGCTTTGAGTTGAGCAGATCAGAGTAAATCCTCTGCTGGCTGTGGTGGTTTGTTGATTGGTTTGTGTGTCTGTAGGTGCAGGGGCTTTCAGAGAAGGGCAACCTCTGAAAAGACAAGGAAGGAACAAAGATAAAGATCACAGCATCGTAGAATCATAGAATGGTAGAATGGAAGGGGTTGGAAGAGACCTCTAGAGATTGAGTCAACCCCTAGGGCAGGTCACACAGAAACACATCCAGGTGGGTTTGGGAAGTCTCCAGAGAAGGAGACTCCACAATCTTTCTGGGTAGCCTGCTCCAGGGCTCTGTCACCCTCACAGTAAGAAGTTTCTCCTCATGTTGAGATGGAACCTCCTGGGTTCTAGCTTGCACTCACAGCCTGTCACTGGGCACCACCACAAAGAGCCTAGCACCTTCATCCTGACACCCACCCCTCAGATATTTATAGGCATTGATCAGATCCCATCTCTGCCTCCTCTTCTCCAGACTAAACAGCCCCAGGGCTCTCAGTCCCATCATCATCCTTGTAGCCTCTGTTGGACTCTCTCCAGCAGATCTCTGCCTCTGTTAAAGTGGGGAGCCCAAACCCAGACACAATACTCAGATGTGATCTCACCAGGTAGAGGGGGAGGAGAACCTCTGTAGACCTGCTAAACCACCTTTAATTCTTGGCTTAGTAAGCTCTACCCAACTCCAAGTTTGCTCCAAACAGGTTTTTAAATCCATTCCTGCTTCATTGTGGAGTGACTCATGAGTAAGGAGCTAGTCTTAAGATCATTTTCCAGTCTCTTCTCTCTGTTATCAGGTGATAGAAGGAGAGGAAATGGCCTGAAATTGTTTAAGGAACAATATCCTTGCTCAAAAGTGGTCAAGAATTGGTAAAGGCTGCCCGGGGAGCTGGTGGAGTCTGTTCAGGTGGACATGGCACTTTGGGACATGGTTTAGTGGCCATGATGGTGTTGAGCTGAAGGTTGGACTCAGTGATCTTGGGTGTCTCTTCCATCCAAATGATTCCATGTTTCTGTGGTGAGACCAACATTTCAATTGGTACCAAAGGCTGGTGACAGGTTGAAAGAGTATCCTGAATATTCCCACAGAAGGATCTCTGCTGCTGGTTGCTGCCCCTTTTAGCTGATTCCTTTCTCCAGGTACCAAGGTACTCCATGGATGGAGTCTGGTTTTCTGTGACTGACTCTAGCAAGTTCACTAACATAAGTTGAGTGGTTTTTTTTTTTCCTCTCCCTCATCTGTTATTTTCATCAAAATGGAACCACTTTCATATCTGTGAGAATTCTACAGCCCTGCTAAATTTGACTGGAATTGGCCAACAGAGTCACACTTTGCTGAGGTGGTAACTGGTGTGATACAGAAATTGTGATAGGTTGGACTGGATGATCTTGGAGGTCTCTTCCAACCTGGTTGATTCTATTCTATTCAGGGGGTTTCCATAGAAGATTGGGCTGAAAATAAGGGGATTATGAGACTGAATTGGTGAATGAAGTTTAGAGCTGCCTCAAGTAATGTGCTTAAAAATCTGAGAGCAAAGAGCTCATTGGAGGTGTTTAAGAGGAGGCTGCATGAGGCACTTAGTGCCGTGGTTTAGTTAATTAGAAGGGGTTAGGTGATAGGTTGGACTCTATGATCTTAGAGGTCTTTTCCAACCTGGTTAATTTTGTGATTCTGTGATTGAACTGACTCAACCTACTGGCAAAAAGGTTTGCAACTGGCTGGGCTGGTAGAAAAAAGATTCTTTGTGGAGAATATGTCCTTGGAAATCTTGGTTCTAATTATGGCAGGTTGTTTTGCTGGGTTTCACACATCCTGAGTTGGAGGGGGGGAGAATTTAAAACAAAAATTCCCTTTGGTTTAATTACTGCAATTATTACCATATTTCAGACTATAGAGATGCACTTTCAAGGATGTCCTTTTGGGCTTATTTGATTTAAAAAGATGGATGGTGCAGAAGATGAAAGCCAAAAGTGTCAAGGCTAATCAGGTAGCAAGGAGCGCCATGAAGAGCAGAAAACGATGGTGGTTTAGAAGCATAGAATCAGTCAGGGTTGGAAGGGACCACAAGAATTATCCAGTTTCAACCCCCCCTGCCATGGGCAGAGACACTTTGCACTAGATCAGGCTGACCAGAGCCTCATCCAGCCTGGCCTTAAACATCTTCAGGGATAAGGCTTCCACCACTTCCCTGGGCAACTTCTTCCAGGCTCTCACCACCCTCACACTGAAGAACTTCTTCCTAACATCCAGTCTGAATCTACCCATTTCTAGCTTTGTTCTTTCACTCCCTGACAGCCTAAAAAATCCCTCCCCAGCTTTCTTGTAGACCCCTTTGTGATACTGAAAGGCCACAATAAGGTTACCTGGGAGCCTTCTCCTCTCCAGATGGTGTAGTACTGAGCAGTTTACTCTGAGTTTGAGATGTTAGATGCTGAAAGAACATTTTCACTAAATCAATTCTTTTGTTCTTTTCTATCAGTTGGATTCTTTAGTGTAGCTCCTAAAAATAGAATCATAGAATGGTTTAGGTTGGAAGGGACCTCAAAGATCAGCCAGTTCCAACCACCTGCCATAGGCAGGGACACCTCCAACTAGAACAGGTTGCTCAAGGCCTCATCCAAGTTGGTCCTGAACACCTCTAGGGAGGTTGTGGAGCACAGAAGCACAGAATGTGCTTCTGTGCTCCACAACCTTCCTGGGCAACCTGTGCCAGTGTCTCACCACCCTCACTGCAAAGAACTTCTCCAGTTTCAATCTCCTCTCTGCCAATTTAACCCCATTCCTCCTCATCCTGTCATTACAACTAGGAGGAGAACTCCTTGCTTCCCTTAAATCAATGCAAGCTTTTCAATGAGTCAGAATGTAGCCAAATTGCCATCTCAAGGGCTCTCTTTCCCCTTGCTGATTCATGCCTGCTGGCTAAACCTGCTGCTGCTGTTAACTGAGCCCTGGGTCTGCTGCAGCAAGGGGTAAACCTGACTCCTCCAGCATACATCACATCCATTAGCACTAATAGGGTTTGGATATCTCTTCAGGAGCACAACAATAGCTGTCTCTGCTGTCTCTGATACACTCAGGGCACTGAAAAGTTGCAGTCCTGGCCAAAGCAATTTAATAAATGGAAAGGGGAAAAGCAGGAGCTGAGATGGTGTTTGTGGAAGTCTGGGGTGAAGATCACATAACGCAATTTGATGTTGTTAGAGGAACATTTTGTGTGTCTAAGGTTGCTGTGGCTAAATTAACCCTGTGCTAAAGGTCATGGAATCATAGAATAGTTCTGCTTGGAAAAGACCTTTTAGATCCTCCAGTCCAACCAGTCTCTAACTCTACCAAGTTTAGTTCCAAACCATGGCCCTCAGCACCACAGCTCTGTCTGTTTTAAACACCTCCAGGGATGGGCATTCAACCACCTCCCTGAGCAGCCTGTGCCAGGCTTTGAGAACACTTTGTTAGAAGAAACTTCCTCACTAATTCAACCTAAACCTCCTCTGGTGCAACTTGAGGCCATTTCCTCTCATCATATCACTCACTGATATGGAGAAGAAATCAAACCTCACCTCTCTACAACCCTGATCAGTTTTAGGTCAGTAGGTCACTGTCACTAGATCTGGGCAAACACTGTGGAAAGGTCTGCAAATGTTTGTTTGCATAGATTGAGACTGGAGATCAGGGAGAAATCCTTTACAGTGAGAGTGGGGAGACACTGGCACAGGTTGAGGATGGTGAGACACTGGCACAGGTTGTCCAGGGAGGTTGTGGAGCACAGAAGCACCGAACGTGATCAAAGATCACGTTCGGTGCTTCTGTGCTCCACAACCTCCCTGGAGGTGTTCAGGACCAGGCTGGATGAGTCCTTGAGCAACCTGTTCCAGTGAAAGCTGCCCCTAGCCATGGCAGAAGGTTGGAACTGGATGATCTTGAAGATCCCTTTTGATCCAAACCATTCCATGAATCTGGAGCCAAACATCTCCCTTGTGCTTCTCTCCCGGTGAACTGGAGAGCATTTAAGGTTCCCTAGCACAAGAATTCATGGAAGATGCCTTTAGAAGAGGTGATTGTTTCTCTGAGGCTTGATTTAAAAGCTGGACAGGCAGCAATTCACTGTCACACTCCTGACCACTTCCTAAAGAGCACAGCTCAGGTAGGGGACTTTAAATATTGACTGCTCAGAAGCAAATTGAGATCATTCTGCATGGGAGAGGGGGGGGAAATAGTGCCAAAAAAAAAAAAGAACTCCAATAGATTTGAATGTTTAATGCATTTGAAGAACCAGGAGCTCTCAATGAATATTCCATGAACAGAAAAAGAGGCTACATTTTGGGATAAATCATTGCAAATTATTCCCTCATCTCTACTTATTATAATGTTAATCAGAAGCACCTTCAGGTTTTTTTTCCTTCCTTCGTTCCTTCAGCAAAGGCTAATGATGAGCTCTTGCATGTTTCACTTTTCCTATTAAGTGGATGAAAAAAGAAGTTGGAATCACTGAACATTGTAGGTTTGTGGGGTGGGAGTGCTCTAAAGGCTGAACTAAATTGCAGGTGAGGTGTTTGCATGTTACCTAATGACTTCAATCTGCCCTGGGCTTGCATCATGGATGCAGAGAATGGTTTGGGTTGGAAGGGACCTTAAAGATCATCCAGTTCCAACTGCTCTTAGGAGAAAAACTGACTAGGAAATGAGACTGGACTTGAACCACAAAGAGCAGAAGGACCAAAAGCACTAAAACACAGAGCCACAAAGAGCAGAAGGACAAAAAGCACTGAAACACAGAGCCACAAAGAGCAGAAGGACCTAAAGCACTAAAACACAGAGCCACAAAGAGCAGAAGGACCTAAAGCACTAAAACACAGAGCCACAAAGAGCAGAAGGACCTAAAACACTAAAACACAGAGCCACAAAGAGCAGAAGGACCTAAAACACTAAAACACAGAGCCACAAAGAGCAGAAGGACCTAAAGCACTAAAACACAGAGCCACAGAGAGCAGAAGGACCTGAAGCACTAAAACACCTCCTTGAGTGGGTTTGTGCAAGAAGCTCCACGCCATAGAGAGGACTGAGACTGCCTCTGCACCGAGAGAAGTTAGTCTGATTTTGGTTTAAATTGGCTTGGCAAGGCTTAGCAGAGTGGACCCCTGGCAGTTGCTAGCCTGTCTTGACATGACACATCAAAGCAGCAAGCAAGACATGAGCTGCTCCTGCTAGCAGCGTGGGGCACCTTTGGAAGGTGACAGACTCAAAGCCGCAGACCCAGGCTCTGGCAGCGGGGGGCTGCAGGAGGCTTTGACACACCACCCTGCGGGACCTGCAGGAGGCTTTGACTCACCACCCTGGGGGACCTGCTGACTTCCAAGAAAGGCAGCAATTCCTTCCCCTTTTTCTCTTCTACCTACTTGCACATTGCCTTAGATATTAGGAAGGCCACTGAGAACTGGGGATAGTAGAGAGAAACAAAACAAAAGCTGCTGCCAGCCTGGACCACATTGGTCTGTTCCACAGCCAGGTCAGGACTTGAACCTGTGTTTTTTTTGGGAGCTTTTTCCACTCTCCTCTCTAAAGTGACTTTTGTAGTGGAAGGCTGGGGAGGGACTACTGACCAGGTGTTGTAATGAAAGGATGAGGAGGAATGGGTTTAAAGTGGCAGAGAGGAGATCGAATGTTAGGATGGAGTTCTTGACCGTGAGGGTGGTGAGACACTGGCACAGGTTGCACAGGGAGGCTGTGGAGCACAGAAGCACAGAATGTGATCAAAGATCACATTCTGTGCTTCTGTGCTCCACAACCTCCCTGGAGGTGCTCAGGACCAGGTTGGATGAGGCCTCAAGAGACCTGTTCTAGTGGGAGGTGTCCCTGCCTATGGCAGGGGGTTGGAACTGGCTGATCTTTGAGGTCTCTTCCAACCTAAACCATTCTATGATTTCTACTACTCCTGGTGAAGTGTTTCAAGATATACTGAAGATTGTTCTGAAACCTTCCTGTGCAGGCAACCACTTGGTTCATTATATTTACTTCCATCCTTTAAGGACAACACAAGGCTATAGAAATACTCTTTTAGGATTATGCCTTTCAGATTTGAGTTGGAGAACAGAAGGAAGGGCCCACAAAGAGTCAAGCTCACGTTGTTAGGTGAAAGAATTTTTTGAGCTGGGAGGTGGAGAAGTTGGCTGCAGATTTTTTTTTCTGACTATTCATTTTACCACTAATGATCAAATGAATGAGACTGAGATAAGATTTAGTCAATTAAGAGCTGCTCTGACTGGTGTGGCCAAAAGGTTTAGACTTTAGCAAAGTTAAACTGATTAACACAGACTTTGTTTAACCACAGAATTGTTCCAGATGGAAAAGATCTCCAGGATGAACAAATCGAAGCTTGAGGAGGGGAGATTTAGAATAGGTATTGGAAATGGAATTCTTGAGAGTGAGGGGAGGTGAGACACTGGCACAGGTTTCCCTGAGAGGTTATGGATGTCCTCTTCTTGGAGGTGTTCAAAGCTAGGCTGGATGAGGCAACCTGGGCTGGTGAGAGGTGTCCCTGCCCACGACAGGAATTTGGAACTAGGTGATCTTGAGAGGTCCCTTCCAACCAAACCCATTCTATGAATCATCCGTTCCAACCATCAATCCAACACCACTATGGACACTAAACCTTGCCCCTAGATGCCATGGCCACAGAGTTCTTGAACATCTGCAGGGCTGGGGACTCCACCACCTCCTTGGGCAGCCTGTGCCAATGCCTGATGTCCAGGGTGTGTGTAGAATATGGCCCTGCTTCTGTGGCAGCACGCAAAGAATGAAGAAAGGTGGATGCAGGCTTTGTGTTCAGCTTACCTTTAAACCTGAATTTTGGGCCCTTATTAAATGCCTGTTGCATTAACAACCTGGGACTTGAGCCAACCTGGTTATTTGCTTAAAAGAACACTTCTCACTTCACCTTTAACCTGAATGTGCCTGCTTGGTGAAATTCCTTTTGAACTCAGTCGTGAATATTCAGCCCTTTTGTTGTTGTTTTGGGTTGTTGTTGTTGTTTTGATTTGTTTTTTTGGGGGGGTTTATTTGTTCTTTCTTTAGAAAATTCCCAATGCTCTTTGGGCCAATCTGATCCAGGAACGTCTGTCAAACGTGGACTGCATCAAACAAGTAAGAATTGCTCCTCAGAGGGCTGCTGGATAAGCACTTACACAACTCATGTGTGGTAGTTAGCATTCCAAGTCCTGAGCAGAGGAGGGAATGGGGGCAAATCATTGGGGGCTGTGGAGCCGATTGCTTTCTTGAACATCAGCAGAGGGAGTTTGGAGCTTTATTAACAGGATAAAGGGGAGGATGAGAGTATGCATATGCTAATCTTCCAGCACAGAGATGATCAAAGGCTGAACAAGCAGAGCTTTGTTGATTGCCTGGGGCAACTGGCAGAGATACAGTGGACAAAACAGATAAACAGAAAATATACCAAACCCGATCTGTTGAGTTAAAAACCTTAACTTTTAGTGCAGAAAGTGGGGAAGAAAAGAGGCTAAAATGACTCAGTTCATTGTCTGCTTCTCCTTGTGCCTTTCCCCCCCCCCCCTTTTTGTGTTAAGAAGAACTGCATTTGAATAGATCCTCTGGTAGGTAATAATTAATATGTTGACTGCTGTCTTACACAAAGAGGCAACTCAATAGCTTTGGCTCTGCTCACGGATGTCAGGCATTGGAATAGGTTAGCCAGGGAGGTGGTGGAGTCCCCATCCCTGCAGGTGCTCAAGAAAGATGTGGCCATGGCACTTTGGGACATGGTTTAGTGGCCATGGTGGTGTTGGGTTGAGGGCTGGACTCAATCATAGAATCACAGAATCAGTCAGGGTTGGAAGGGACCACAAAGAGCAGCCAGTTCCAACTCCTCTGCCATGCCCAGGGACACCCTACCCTAGAGCAGGCTGCCCACAGCCTCATCCAGCCTGGCCTTAAACACCTCCAGGGATGGGGCCTCAACCACCTCCCTGGGCAGATCTTAGAGGACTTTACCAACCAGAACAGTTCTGTGATTCTGTGACCTGTGAGACTTCTCACACAGTACTAAAAAGAAAAATTAAGCAGATTAATGTTGGATGAAATCAATGTCTGGATTTAAGGAAAGCAAAATACCTCTTATGTGTGTCCTTTAAACTCTCAGGTGTTGCTCTGATTTGTCCATAAGAAGTTGTTTGTAGATTCATAGAAAGGTTTGGGTTGGAAGGGACCTTCAAGATCATCCAGTTCCAATCCCTCTGCCATGAGTAGGGACACATCCCACTGGAGCAGGTTGCTCAAGACCTCATCCAACCTGGCCTTGAACACCTCCAGGGAGGTTGTGGAGCACAGAAGCACAGAACGTGATCTTTGATCACATTCTGTGCTTCTGTGCTCCACAACCTCCCTGTGCAACCTGTGCCATTGTCTCACCACCCTCAACCTGTGCCAGTGTCTCACCACCCTAACTGTAAATAATTAGGCACTGAAAGCAACTGGAAATACTGAAAACCTTAAGCCTTGTACTTTGTTCTCTGTCCCTGTGGGTTTTGGTGTAGCCTCCAAGTTCTGCAGGCTGGATCCTTCCAATCCATGTAGAACAAAACCATCTTGGAGACTGGACCAGTGCCTTGTAGATGTTTTTAAGATGGTAGTTCTGTAGCACAGAGGTGTCTATTGGTGCAGAGAAACCTCAATCAAGCTAACAGGAGGAACTGAGGATATTTTCTGCCTCTGATTGGAAGTTTTGTCTTTAGAACTCAAGTAAAGTAGATGATTGCCAAAGCCTTGGTGTGCTTCAGTGCCAAGTCAGCTTAAGCCATTGGTGGCTTTCAATGGACCTGCCTTGGGTAAGCTGAATCAGATGGTCACTGAGAGGGTATGAAAGGTGGAAAGGATAACTTGATCAGGGTGGTAATGAATATCTGGAGGTGTAATCTCCTAAGTTGTACCTGCCTGAGAGGCTTGTTGGAGAACATCTGTCTGTGCCTTGTTTCTGTTGGGAGCACACAGCTGCAGCAAAGTAGGTGGTGTGATGCACTCTCTGTGTGGTATCTGAGAGCTAGCAACAGCCAAACTTCCAGCTGTCCCATGATCTAATCCATGAGGATTTCACTTAGAATATTACCTGCTAGACACTGCTCCTGAGCCAGTCCAGGATGCCATTGGCTCTGCTGCCCACCTGGGCACTGCTGCTTCATCTTCAGCTCCTCTCTTCCAGCACCCCCTTGTTCAGTCTCATCCCATTGTATCTGCTCACCCATCCAGCCCAGCCAGATCCCTCTGCAGGGCTCTCTTACCCTTCAACAGATGGAAACTGCTCCTAGCTTGGTGTCATCTGCAAACTTACTGCTGCTGGACTCAATCCCTTGCTCCAGATCATCAATAAAGATATTGAACATGATCAGGCCAAGAAAGGGAATTTGTGCATTTGAATTTTCCTCCAGTTGTGGCAAATCATCTAACCAGAGCAACTCCCTGGTTCTCTGATCCTATCAACTGGAATTAAACCTGGGGGTTTTGTACCTCACTGAGCAGATTGATGCCATTTCTTGCCACACGTGAGTCAGCATGTTGGGTCTTTACTGAGAGTGTAAATGGATCAGGAGCAGCATGCAGGACCAATGCACCACCAGCTGTTTGTTTTATTTCTCCTTGTGGTGTCATTGGCTTGGCATTAATTGCACAGCTTTCATCCCACAGACAGTAGGAATGCAGGATTTTTTGGTGCCTTTGTTCTGACACTCAGAGGTTTATGGATGTCACCGAGGTTCTCTGAGGAGAACATTTGTATTGATCAACAGCTCTGCTGAGACTCTGTGCTGTGTGTTCTCCTAATACAAATGTGGTCAGGACTGGCAGGGATCAGACAGGTGGAGCTTCCAGCACAGGCAGAAAACTTATTGCAAGCATTTTGTTAGAACCTGGAATTGTGAGGCTGAGATGAAGACTTTTCATCTCCCAGAGTTAGTGGTTGGTGACTGCGGCACTTTCTGACTGCTGGTGGTGTGGAGGGGATTTATGGAGCTGGGGAGGGCTGGGGAGGAGATTGCTACGTGATGGATTTGGGAGAGAGTGAGCAGAGCAACTTCTGAGGCTGTTCAGTCTGGAGAAGAGAAGGCTGAGAGGGGATCTGATCACTGTCTATCAATATCCGAGGAGTGGGTGTTCAGGATGAAGGTGCCAGGCTCTTTGTGGTGGTGCCCAGTGACAGGACAAGGGGCTATGGGTGCAAGCTAGAACCCAGGAGGTTCCACCTCAACATGAGGAGAAACTTCTTTGGTGTGAGGGTGCTGGAGGCCTGGAGCAGACTGCCCAGAGAGGTTGTGGAGTCTCCGTCTGTGGAGACTTTCAAGCCTCACCTGGATATGTTCCTATGTAACCTGCCCTGGGTGATCCTGCTCTGGCAGGGGCGTTAGTCTCAACGAGCTTTGGAGGTCCCTTCCAACCCCTAACATTCTGATTCCTGGTGCCTTAGGACCATTTAGAAACTAAGCTTGGGCTGGTGAGTCACACAAGACATGTGTGAATTACTTCTGATTTGCATTGGACGGTTCAGAGGGGTAATGCCTGCGCTTGGAAGGGAAGGCAAAGAGAGCAGTGGCTGTGGAGGCTTTTTGGTTTTACCTTGGCAGGGAAAGTTCATCATGCCCTTGGCAGGGGGAGTGGGACTAGATGGTCTTTAAGGTCTCTTCCAACCCAAGACACAGGCTCACAGGATGTCAGGGGTTGGAAGGGACCCAAAGACATAATCCAGTCCAACCCCCCTGCCACAGCAGGACCATATAATCTAGCTCAAGGCACACAGGAACACATCCAGACAGGCCTGGAAAGGCTCCAGAGAAGGACACTCCACAACCTCTCTGGGCAGCCTGTGCCAGTGCTCTGGGACCCTTCCAGTCAAGAAGTTCCCCCCTTGTGTTGCTGCACCTCCTGTGCTGCAGCTTCCATCCATTGCTCCTTGTCCTATCCCAGAGAGCATTAAGCAGAGCCTGTCCCCCTCTCCTGACCCCCAGCCCTCAGATAGTTACAGACATTGATTCAATCCCCTCTCAGTCTTCTCTTCTCCAGACTAAACAGCCCCAGGTCCCTCAGCCTCTCCTCATCAGGCAGTGCTCCAGTCCCTTCATCATCCTCATAGCCCTCCTTTGGACTCTGTCCAGCAGATCCCTGTCCCTCTTCAACTGGGGAGCCCAAAACTGAAGGCAGTACCTGAGATAAGATCTCAGCAGGGCAGAGTAGAGGGGAAGGAGAATATCCCTTGGTCTGCTGCCTTTGTGAAGCTCCATGCAAGGGTAGTGATGTTATAGAGCTTTGTCTGGGGAGAGACTCTGCCTATTCACCACCTTTGCTGTCCAAGGGGAGTGCTTCTCTCTTTTTAGTAGCTTCACTCTACAAAAGCAATGTAGAGGATGAAAATTCTTCTTTCTAAGAGGAAATTTGGTAAATTTTGAGCTGCTTCTGTCATCCATCCTCCTAAGTAGGTCAAGCTCGACCTTGATCTAGTGGAGGATGTCCCTGCTGACTGCAGAGGGGTTGAGCTAGATGACCTCTGGAGGTGCCTTCCAACCCAAACCATTCTATTAATGTTGATGGACTTACCAACATTGAAACAGGCTGCCCAGGGCAGCAATGGAGTCACCAGCCCTGGAGGTGTTTAAGCCTGGTGCTTAGGGACATGGTTTAGTGATGTCCTTGCAGTGCTGGGACTGGATGAGCTCGAAGGACTGCTCCAAGCCAAGATACTGTGTGATTCTCTGACTGCAGGAACTGACCTGACAGTGTTTCTACTGCACTCCTCAGCCTCCTGCCTTCTGAAAAACTCAGCAGTTTCAAATCCACACTGGCAAAGCTGTTTCGGATGCTGTGGGTTTGGGGCTTTTCTGCATTGTTCCTGTCCCCTTTCTTCAGAAGGCAGTGAGAGGAGTCTCAGACTTCTCCAAAAACACCGAATGAAGGCATGGGGAAAAAAGCCTTTGCTGTGCTGATTTGTTTTCCTGAAGGCAGCAGCACATTCATGATGCTTGATCCTTCTGGCTGTGGCTGAGGTTGCTTTCAGCCATGCCACATAATTCAGCATTATTTCTTTGTGCTCTCCCTTCTTGTTATTCTGAGCCAGTTTCAATTTGGGATTTTATAATTAGGAAGGGGTGTGTGTGGGGGGGAGAAATAAATTAAGGATGTCCAGGTCAAATAACAAGAGAGAACCTGAATGCCCAAGTCATTATTATTGAAGTGGAAAGTGTGAAAGTATGTAGGCTTGGTTGGTTTTTTTTCTAGCTGAGAGTAGTGCCAGCA
This sequence comes from Tricholaema leucomelas, assembly GCA_013400475.1. Lineage (NCBI taxonomy): Eukaryota > Metazoa > Chordata > Aves > Piciformes > Lybiidae > Tricholaema lacrymosa > Tricholaema leucomelas. The sequence goes on from WAAF01011655.1 coordinate 115,203, forward strand.
AAGGAATGAGATTTCCATCTGGGAATGACCTTGAGCGGTTCTTTATCTCTGGATTCCTTAAATCTGGAGAGGGAAGTGATGGCTTTGAAAAGACTTCCTTGTTGTTGGTTTCCAGCATGGTGTGGGTCTCTCAGGAGCACTTCACCTGGCATTCAGGCAGCAGCAGAATGCTCTATTTGCAGCAGTCTTCAAGTGGGAGAGGATTCAGCTGAAAGGGAGGCGATGGTGACCACAGAGTAAAGGCAGTGTGGAATTACTCACTCCTAGCCTTTGTTCCACCCTTGATGCGAGGAGGTGCAACCCGTGCCTGGATGTAAGGTGACTGCCATCAAGAACAAAAGAGAGATGGCTTCTTAAAGATACAAATTCACCATGTGAAGTCACTAATTAGACTTTAATGATAGTCAGGAGGGCAAAAAGAGACCAGTGTTTGCATAAAGCATGATAGGCATATTTAAGTCAGGTCTTGCTCTGCTGTGTCTTGCTTCTTCTTGCTTCGTTCCCAAGCCACACTCCCTTTTTACTCTCTTTTTTTTTTTTCCCCTCTCTTTTTTTTTTCCTTCTTCTTTTTTTTTCCCCTCTCTGTGACATCTGCTTGGAGCTTGTCCCTCCTGTGATACCATACTACTTGCAGCTGTTCAGACCTCCAGCTCTGAGCTGTGCATGGGGTGCCCTGAGCATACGGCCTTTTTGATGTGTGATAAAACAGAACCAAGCCACTGGGGGTATGGAGAGGGAATGCAGCAGAATATCAATAAACCTGTTCTGAACAAAGCTGCTGCTCTGTGGTGGAATAGACATTTCACTGAAGTGTCAAGTAGATGGATAATGTATTCTAATTAGGGACTGACTGATACCCTGCAACTCAGAGACCTTTGGAAATCAGCTCCAAAATGCTGAACTCTGTTCTTTTTTTTCATGGTGTATTTTTATTCTGCCTCCTCCCTCCTTTTTTCCCCCTCCTTCCCCTTTTAAATGCCTTAAAACATATTTGTGACAGGAAGCTATTTATTGAGCTATGTTTTCCTACACTGCCAACCCTTTTAGCTGTAAAATTGCTTATTGCAGTTCTGAGGACCTTTGAAATTTGTACTTAAACCTCCTGAAGTTTGCCCTGCGTCGCTTAAAACACAACATTCTGTTCGCTGCCTGTTGCTCAGGGTCTGCTGTTCAGCTCTGGAGTGTGGTATTCTGCTGGAGTGTCAGCAGAAGCAGTGGGTTTGGAGGCTGGGTTTGTATTTTTCATTTTGCTTTAGTTTCCAAAGTGTTGCATTTGGAGTGGAGAGGATGAGCCAGATTTGTTGGCGTGGATTTGTTGGCTTTGCACATCTGATGCTATTTCATAGAATCATAGAATCAGTCAGGGTTGGAAGGGACCACAAGGATCAGCCAGTTCCAACCCCTGTGCCATAGGCAGAGACACCCTACCCTAGAGCAGGCTGCCCACAGCCTCATCCAGCCTGGCCTTAAACACCTCCGGGGATGGGACCTCAACCACCTCCCTGGGCAACCCGTTCCAGCCTCTCACCACTCTCATTTCTCCCCAGAAGAGGGTCTGGACCTTCTGTATATGTTGTACAGGCACCAATATATTCAGAACTAGTGCTGAAAGTCTGCTCAAAATGTTGTGCAGCTTCACCTGCTGCAAGTCCTGAGGGAGAAATCCATTTCTAGGCACCTAGGTGACCACAGCGAGCAGCTTGACACAGTCTGACAGAGCAAACACCTCGAGTGGCCAGAATGGGTTGTGGCTGCTTGAGTCTCTTACTTTCTACAGCTCTTAGCAGCATGCTCCTGAAATGAGGCTAATTAGGGAATTTTAAATAGTCTCTATTTTCATGTTTAATTGGAAATGTCCCAGTTTCCTTCTACAGATGTCATGGATTTGAAGCTTGAGGAAGGCAGATGTAGGCTGGATGTTAGAAGAAATTCTTTAGAGTGAGGGTGGGGAGACACTGGAACAGGTTGCTCAGGACACCTCCCTGGAGGTGTTCAAGGCCAGGTTGGATGAGACCTTGATCAACCTGGGCTGGTGGGAGGTGTCCCTGCCCATGGCAGGGGGTTAGAACTGGATGAGCTTTAAGGTCTCTTCCAACCCATTCTATGAATCTGTTTCCTTGAAATACTTTGAGAACCTTTGTAGTTCCTGCTGCCAGAGCTTCAGATTCATCTGGGAGATGATAATGCTCATGAGGTAATGCAAGAGAAAAGCAAACAAACAAAACTTCTTTATTTCAGTCATAGAATCATAGAATGGTTTAGGTTGGAAGGGACCTCAGCCAGGTCCAACCCCCTGCCACAGGCAGGGACACCTCCCACTAGAACAGGTTGCTCAGGGCCCCATCTAACCTAGCTTTGAACACCTCCAGGGAGGTTGTGGAACACGGAAGCACCGAATGTGATCTTTGATCTTTGCTTCTGTGCTCCACAACCTCCCTGGGCAGCATGTGCCAGTGTCTCACCACCCTCACTGCAAAGAACTTCCTTCTAACATCCAGTTTCCATCTCCCCTCTGTCAGTTCAAACCCATTCCTCCTCCTCCTGTCATTACCAGACCTTGTCAATAGTCCCTCCTCAGCCTTCCTATAGCCCTCTTCAGATACTGCGAGGCCACTCCAAGGTCTCCTCCAAGCCTTCTCTTCTGCAGGCTGCAGAGCCCCAACTCTCTCACACTGTCCTCATTGTAGAGCTCCTGCAGCCCAAAGATGCTTTCCAGCTTTCAGAGATCCACAGGCCTCCTCTAGCCCCCTTCAGATCCTGGAAGGCCACTCCAAGGTCTCCTCCAAGCCTTCTCTTCTGCAGGCTGCAGAGCCCCAACTCTCTCACACTGTCCTCATTGTAGAGCTCCTGCAGCCCAAAGATGCTTTCCAGCTCTCAGAGCTCCACGGAACGATTTGGGTTGAAAGGAACCTTAAGGATCATCCAGCTCCAACCTCCCATTTCCTAGAGCATCACTAAGATATTCCAAGGTCCAGGGTGCAGTGGTGAGGAGGACAAGTGTGCTTAAGCAGCTAACAAGATAAATTAAAGAAAGTTCAGAAGATCCAGGCTGGAGCCTGGGAAGTGAATTAGGTTTCAAACACTGCATCAGACAGAAGCAGAGTGAGGCCTCAGCTTTCCTCTGGCATTTCACAGATCTGTAAATGTTTTTTTAAAGATGCTCAATCCAGCACTTAGCTGCCTATAACAAGGACTTTAGGGAGCAAAAGGCTCTTTTTTCTTCCTTTTCCTCTGTTGCTTCATTAGCTTTGGGAATGCTGGTTCCATTAGTGTGAGTTTTCCTGTATAATTTAAGAAAATAATGAAAGCCTGCATACTTTCCTCTGTGTTCTTGGCATTACATCTGCCTTTGGATTTGTTTAGCCTCTTTTCTTTTATACAGCTCTCTATATGTATGGTGTGGGCTGGAGATCCTTTTGAATATTTCAAACCTGGAGAAATTGATTTGGCTTGGTTTGATTTCAGGCTGAGGGAGCTGGGGTTGTTTAGCCTGCAGAAGAGGAGACTCAGGGCAGACCTCGTTGATGTTTACAACTACCTGAAGGGAGGCTGTAGCCAGGTGGGGTTGGGCTCTTCTGCCAGGCAACCAGAAACAGAAGAATGGGACACAGCCTCAAGTTGTGCCAGGGCAGGTCTAGGCTGGATGTTAGGAGGAAGTTGTTGGCAGAGAGAGTGATTGGCATTGGAATGGGCTGCCCAGGGAGGTGGTGGAGTCTTTGTGCCTGGAGGTGTTGAAGCCAATCCTGGCTGGGGCACTTAGTGCCATGGTCTGGTTGGTTGGGCAGGGCTGGGTGCTAGGTTGGGCTGGCTGAGCCTGGAGCTCTCTTCCAACCTTCTTGATTCTATGCTATTTAGTTCTAATTTTGGTGTCTGTTTTTTTTTTAATCTCTTCCAGGATCAATAACTGTTTCATGGTTTTTTTGTTCAATAGGGATGGATCTTGGAAGGCTTCCCTGAAAATCAGGAGCAGGCATGGATGCTGCAGTCATCTGGCATCATTCCTAGGCATGTTGGTAAGCAGTGCACAGTTTCTGTGTGGTTGCATCCAGTAGTTTCCTACTTGGAAGTGGAAGTGTTTTCTTCCCCAAATCCTCAGTCATTTCAACAGTGGCTACTGAAGGCACCAGACAGCAGAATGTTTCTTTCAATATGGCTCAGATTCACTTAAGAACTTGAGGTGAGCTCAGAGAATGCACATCCTGGCTTCAAGACATGAACTCTCCTTCTCACACATTAAACTTGAAATTGAAGCCCACTTCAAGCAAGTGTCTCTGAGCAGCTTTTGTTGCTTTGCTTCTGTTGCAGGAGTGGGTCCGAGTTTCCTCTGCCTTCCCTCTCTAGAAATCAGCCTGAACATGAGTGCACCTCAACGTGCATGTATAAGCAGCAGGAGTTTGCAGTCAATCTTTATCCTCAGACCAAAACAATTCCTCATGCACTAAATACAAAAGCCTCCTTCTGTTGAATGAGAAAATGCGAACTAGCAAGTTCCACCAAGTGCAGTGGAATGATCTTGGTGTAAAGCTTCATCTTTCAGAGTGTGGGTGGGTTCTGCCCTGGTGTGACCACACCTGCAATGCTGTGTCTAGTTTCTCTTCTTGAGAGGAGAAAGCCCAAAACAGGGATCTGCTGGAGACAGTTCAATGGAGAACTGTGAGGATGATTGGGAAACTTGAAGGTCTCTGCTATGGAGAAAGATATAGAATCTTGGGGCTGCTTAGCCTGGAGAAGAGAAGACTGAGAGGGGATGTGATCAGTGGCTATAAATATCTCTGACTCACAGAATGTCAGGGGCTGGAAGGGACCTCCAAAGCTCATCCAGTCCAACCCCCCTGCAGAGCAGGATCTCCCATCCCAGATCACACAGGAACACATCCAGGCAGGTTTTGAGTATCTCCAGAGAGAGAGACTCCACTACCCCCTTGGGCAGCCTATTCCAGGGCTCTGTCACCCTCACGGGGAGAAAATTCCTCCTCGTGTTTGAATGAAACTTCCTATGCCTCAGCTTCCACCCAGTGCCCCCAGTGCATGTCAAGATGAAGGTGCCAGGCTCTTTGTGGTGGTGCCCAGTGACAGGAAAAGGGGCTATGAGTGCAAGCTAGAACCCAGGAGGTTCCACCTGAACCTTAATCCCTAAAATCTTTTCCAATATGGTTAATTCTGTGATTCTATGAAGAAAAACTTCTTTGGAGTGAGGGTGTTGGAGCCCTAGAGCAGGCTGCCCACAGAGGCTGTGGAGTTTCCCTTCTCTGAAGACTTTCCAAACCCATCTGGATGCATTCTTGTGTGACCTACCCTGGGGTGATCCTGCTCTGGCAGGGAGGTTGGACTGGGTGACCTCCAGAGGTCCCTTCCAACCCCTACCGTTCTGTGTGAACGTTCATTGACTGGCAAATTGCTGAGAGACAAAACCTTGCAAGCTGCTCTTGCCAACTAGAAGTCATTTGTCCCAAATCAATACAGTCAGAGAATGTAAGAAATTATTATGCTTGTGTGGAATACAGCAAAAAATAATTGATGTGGAGCTTGCCAGTGGAGGCTGAACAGAAGGTTAGCAAACGATGAATTGTCACTTTGGATTTGATTTGGATGAGCTTCCACTCCTAATGAAGGGTTCAGAATCACTGCAACAGAGTCAGGCAGAAGTGTTTAATGCTTGGTCCTTGCATGTATTTTTAATACAGCTAATAACAGCTCAAGTTGAGTTTTGCTCACAATTATAGCCCTGCAACCAAGACCTGGCTGGGAAGCTTAAAGCTCAGCCTGTCTGCTTAATCAAAAAGATGACTGAAAAGAGATGAGATTTGTGGGCTCCCAATACCTTAATAGGGGGAAAAGTGCCTGAAAGAGATGTTTGATACTGAGAAGAAAGGCAGAAGAAGAAGCTTGTTTGAAACTTGTAACCAAATGCACCAAGGAAATTAATTAAATTAGAGTTTTTAAGCGTGAGGAGGCTTAGCCCAAAGCGACCCAAGGAGCTGGCAGCTGCTGCATCTTTTGATGCTTTCTAATCATCTTTCAAGACTTCTTCTTCTGTGAGGTCATCACAAACCAGCAGTTTCTCTGCTCTCCTTCCCAAAGCACCTGGGGGAAGAGTTGTTTGTGCTATGGGAGAGGATCTGCAGTCAGCCATGGGGACTTCTGTGCTAAGCTCCAGACCTCCTGGAGGTGAGGGAGGACCTTGGTAGGTGGTGTGGGTGCTGGGGCCAGGCAGCACTCAAGAGCAAGGGTTGGATTCGTGTCTGCCTTACCCCACTGTGCTCTTTAGGAGGGGAGCAAAATTCAGTTTAGAAGTGAACTCAGATACTTGCAAGTGGAATACTGGGGAAAGAAAGCAAGGTAAATGTGTTTGAACTGCATTGATCCACCTTTAGTCCTAGGATCCATCCAAAGCAGTTACAGGAAATAAAGGAAGAAATTAACAAGAGTCTCCCCTCCTCTCCCCCCCTCTCCCCTCCTCTCCCC
>WAAF01011656.1:0-12699 GCA_013400475.1 Tricholaema leucomelas
CCAGCCACTCACTGCTCAGCCTGGATTTGTATTATAAATTGTAGCAAAGAAATAAAATGTATGACATTAGAGGTCATAAAGAAAGAAACAGAAAATACTGATGGAAACATCATCCTAGATTGCTAGACTAATTTTTTGACAGATCAAAAAATTATTAGATCAGATCAGAAGGCATTCTTTAACGTGGCACAAGCTGTACTGATGCTCAGGATAAAGGCTTTTGTGATACAAATCTACTCTTCCTTAAGGAAAGTATGGGAAAAATAAATTATTTGGCCAATAATAAAAATGTTACCAGGAGATGCTGTGTGTAATTTACAGCTACAAGGAAGCTGGTCACTAAGTATATACCTCAAAGCCATGAGTAATTTCTGCCTGGTCATTTTAATTCCCTCCCTTCTTACCTTCTAAGCAGAATTTGGAACTAGAATAATACTCTGATCCTATATTCCTCTTAAAAAATAAAAATGTGTTATTCTTGTGCTCCTCATGCCCCTTGAAAAAACCCAGAACCCATCACAGTAACAAAATCCATATCAAGCTATTACAGCTTGACTACACAGCAGTTTCATAACAGCAGAAATAACTAGAAAAGCACATAGCTTCCTGGTAGAAGATGGAATAAAACTGAAATAGATGAGAGTGTGCCCAGGTGGCCAACAGACCCAGTGGCATCCTGGCCTGGATCAGGAACACTGTGGCCAGTAGGACAAGGGAGGTTATTTTGCCCCTGTACTCAGCACTGGTCAGGCCACAGCTTGAGTGTTGTGTCCAGTTCTGGGTTCCTCAATTCAAGAGAGATGTTGAGGTGCTGGAATGTGTCCAGAGAAGGGTGACAAAGCTGGTGAGGGGCCTGGAACACAAACCCTATGAGGAGAGGCTGAGGGAGCTGGGGGTGTTTAGCCTGGAGAAGAGGAGGCTCAGGGGTGACCTCATTGCTGTCTACAAATACCTGAAGGGAGGCTGTAGCCAGGTGGGGGTTGGTCTCTTACCCAAGCAATCAGCAACAGAAGAAGGGGACACAGTCTCAAGTTGTGCTGAGGGAGATCTAGGCTGGATGGTAGGAGGAAGTTGTTGGCAGAGAGGGTGATTGGCATTGGAATGGGCTGCCCAGGGAGGTGGTGAAGTCACTATCCTTGAAGGTGTTCAAGCAAAGCCTGGATGAGGCACTTAGTGCCATGGTCTAGTTGACTGGATAGGGCTGGGTGCTAGGTTGAACTGGATAATCTGTTTGATTCTATGATTCTATGATTTTCTTTAGCATGAGTATTCACTTAATATTTGCTTAGTACTAAAGTTTTGGTTATGTTTTAGATGCTAATTTAAATAATTTTAATGCCACAGAATGCTAAATATTGTGTAGAATGCTAAATTGTATTTTTCCAGCCTCTTTCTTGAAGGAATTAACCAAACCCCCCATCTCCCATTTTTTTTCTCACTGGGTAGCAGAGGTAATGATTTCCAAAAGACCTCATGCACTTCAGTACACGCTTGACTTGATCCAATCTGCGTTAATCTAATATGTACTATGTTCATGTGTGGTGGGCACATGTAATTTCCATGCACAAGTTCTTAATGTTCTTTCTCCATTGAGCAACACTCTAGAGGAAATTGCTTGTAGAGGTACACTGTTCTTTCCTACACTCTCTTTAAATACACGGTTGGCAGCAAACCACGTTCTGTGAGACACAGCTGCTAAGGGAGCGATAGAATAGAATAGAATAAAATCAGTTTGACCAGGATTTTCGAAGGTGCAGAGCACCTTTAGGCTGGTGTCACACTGTGCTAAGACTCACTAACTGCTCTGTTAGCTGTGGTGATTGTGGTCTTGCGACTTTTCGTGTTTGGTCTGTGCACCATTGTCACATCACCCAAGAAGCCAACAGCTATATGGAAGTGAATTCTTATTCTAAATACTTCTTATTCAAAATTCTATTGCTTCTTATTCTAAAAGACTAATACACGAACCCCAAGTACTTTCCTCTGGGTTTCCTAAGTGTTTCAGGCTTACCTGATTTTTTTTCTTTTCAAATGTACCCTCTTGTTCATGCAAACTCCTCCTTTACTCTGCTCTCATGAGATCCCACCTGGAGTACTGTGTACAGTTCTGGAGCCCCCAACACAGGAAGGACATTGAGCTGTTGGAGTGAGTCCCAGGAGGGCCACTAAGATGCTCAGAGGGCCAGAGCAGCTCTGCTATGTGGACAGGTTATGAGAGTTGGAGGTCTTCAACCTGGAGAAGAGAAGGCTTCAAGGAGACCTTGGAGTGGTCTTCCAGTGTCTGAAGGGGACCTACAAGAAGGTTGGGGAGGGATTATCTACAAGGTCTTGTAACAACAGGATGAGGAGTAATGGGTTTAAATTGGAAGAGGGGAAGATATAAACTAGATGTTAGTGAGGGTGATGAGACACTGGCACAGGTTGCCCAGGGACATTGTGGCTGCTCTCTTCCTGGAGGTGTTCAAGGCCAGGTTGGATGGGGCCTTGAGTGACCTGTTCAAGTGGGAGGTGTCACTGCTTATGGCAAAGGGTTGAAACTAGATGATCTTTGAGGTCCCTTCCAACCTAAACCATTCTATGAGTCTATGAACTCAAGGACCATCTGGTACAGTCTTCCTTAGGGAAAGCACATTCCAGGTAAGATTGCACAGCACACTGTTCAGCTATCTTTTAAAAGTGGTCAGTGTTGGAGATTCCACCCCTTCCCCTGGGAGATTGTTCCAGTAGTTGATTGTTCTTGTGAAAAGTTTTCCTCCCTTGTCTAGTGGAATTCTGCAACTTGTACCCATTATGCCTTGTCTTTTCCATGTGACTCCTTTTAGAAATGAGTGTAGCCAGCCTTAAATACTGGAGCATGGTGATAAAGTCTAAGCCTTCTTTTCTCAAGGCTGAACAACCCAGTTCTCTCAGCCTTTTCTTACATGATAGGCTTCCCAGACTTTTGTTCCTCTTAGTGGCCCTTTTGTGTATCCTCTCCAGTATGCCCACGTCTTTGTTGTATAGCAGGAACCAGAACTTAACACAACGTTCCAAGGGTGGCCTGACAAGTGCTGAGTAGAGTGGGATGACTCCTTTATCTATGATGGTTGTGGAGGTCGAGGAGCATTAGGGAGGATGAACAAGAGATAGACTTCTGGAGCCAAGCTCTGGCCTCCCTGTAACAGAAACAGGAGCACTCAGCAGAAAATATCCAAGGTCAATGCAACCTTGTATCCTTGTCCTGATATGGCATAAATCCTGCCAGACCTGTCTAACCCTTGCTCTGCTCCTCCTGTTGCAGGTCCAGGAGTGGAGTTAGATGAGCAAACAGTAAGGGTTTGCTCCCAGCAAAGCCTTGAGGGCTAGAGGCTTAGCACCACGTGTCAGGTGTCTTCTGCTGCCCTGCATGGTCACACGAGGCACAAAGCTTTGAATGCATTGGCCAGAGCAATGGTGCTAGTGCCCATTGGCCAGTTTCATTTTTAAAATTAAGTCTTTAATGGGGGCTGATTTAGAAACTACCTTTCTGCACTGAGCCTTTCTGTGCTGTGCCTTTCTGCTCTCCTGCACTGACCCTTCACCAGGAGCAGTACCTCCTTTGTGGCTCGTTAACTTGGAATCACGCAGCCACGTGTGTGCAGCTTGCCCTAGCTCAGCAGCAGCAGCTCAGTTCTTCTCTCCTTCCTTCTGCCTGGAATATTTTGTATTTTACTCTGGGTAAACTTACTGAAGAGGACATACTTCATAGAATCATAACATCAACTAGGTTGGAAGAGACCTCTGAGATCATCCAGACCAGCCTATCATCCAGCCCTGTCCAATCAACTAGACCATGGCAGTAAGTGCCTCATCCAGGCTTTTCTTCAGCACCTCCAGGGACGGCATGTCCACCACCTCCCTGGGCAGCCCATTCCAATGCCAATCACTCTCTCTATGAAGAACTTCCTCCTAACATCCAGCCTAGACCTCCCACGACACAACTTCAGGCTGTGTCCCCTTGTTCTGTTGCTGGTTGCCTGGCAGAAGAGACCAACCCCACCTGGCTACAATCTCCCTTCCTGTAGTTGTAGACAGCAATGAGGTTCCTCCTGAGCCTCCTTTTCTCCAGGCTGCACACCCCCAGTTCCCTCAGCCACTCCTCACAGGGCTGTGCTCCAGGCTACTCACCAGTTTTGTCACCCTTCTCTGGACACGTTCCAGTACCTCAAATTCTCTCTTGGATTGAGGAGCCCAGAACATGACACAGGACTCAAGTTGTGGCCTGACCAGTGCTGAGTACAGGTGAAAAATAACCACAGGCTATATATAAATACCTATGTCACTCAATTCTCCACCCAAATCATGCTAAACATCACTTAGAATGCAGAGGCAGCTGGGGCAAAGATATAAAGCACATGAGAGTGACACCTCTCAGTGTGCAGGGGCTCAGGTACAAGGACCAGTGGAAGTGTACCATGGGACAGTAACACAGGTGCAGCATGGCCAGCCCTAGTGCACCAGCAGCACTTGGGAGAGAAAGACAGAGATAAAGATGGTCATTGAGATGTGCTCCTTTGCCTTCATCCAATACAGGGACACCTTCGTTGGTAAAAGTTGCATGGCTTAACTTTTGCTGTATTTTTATTTTATGCTGAAGCTGCTGCAAAGGTTTGCCTGTCCAGCTTTGTGAGATGCTACCCAGGTCCTGAGGTCATCTTGCAGTCAACGTGTTTGTAACCTGCCAGTTTAATAAATTCAACACTCTGATGGTTTTGACTTGTCAGTTGCAAGTCCTTATTGGGGACTGAAAATGTTGATTTTGTGGAAAGGTTTCAGTAAGAGTCCTGAGACTCTGAGACAAGTGGGTGCCAGGATCTTACCCACAATGCAACACTATGTCAAGTGGTTTATTTGCCCAGTTTCACAATGTGAAGAAGTGTGGTGCTTGCTCTTAAAATGGAAACGGCTCTTTCTGTGTCTACTTTGTTCAATATTGTATAGACCTTATTGACTCAAAGTACTGATTTCCTTTTTCTGCACAACTGTCAGCCAAGGTTATCCAGTCTGAAGAAACGATTTCTTCTCAACCAATTCTTCTTAAGTATACTAGTTTAGACAGCAGCCTTTGTTATATTTAGTGTGACAGATTCTGAGAGCTGGTTCCTCATATTGCAAACCTTACTCTTTAGCCATAGTATAGCAATTCTTAACAGGCTGCTTCTATATATTAAGATTTCCTCAGTTGCATGAAAGTCAAGCATTACTGATTCAGGTTGTCTTTTTGTCTCTATCTGTCTCAGTTCTAGTTAAAATTTCCAGAGACTCAAATAAACTTGATAGAACCAATAACAATTTTTTAAAGTGCCCTTCCCTCTTCCTCTTTCTTTCCCAAAAGAAAGGAAGTATATGTGGAGAGAGGAAAGGTAAAGCACATCCAAATAAATCAATCTCACTCAATTTGGAAGTTAAAATGAAAGAGTTTAACAATAACTTAAAAAGGTATCTGAGGTAGGAAAAGTCAGAAAGGTACAGGGAAGGGAAAGCAAATACAAAATGTGTAAATACAACCCGAGCTTGATGGTGATGGCTTTGTCTGCCTCGTGGGTGATGGCCACGTGGTAGAACAAAGAGAAGCCAGGAGCAGGATGGTGATGCTGGTAAGCAGGGAGGCAGGGAGCAGAGAGAGAGTGAAACAGGAAGTCCCCCTGCTTTTATGGATCTTTAGACAGGAAGGGGGAGTGAGCTAACCATCACCTGGTGGTGTTCAGACCCACTCCTGGGGAGGGGTCAAGACCACCTAGGCTCTGGTTCAAGTTTACTCCCCCTGGAGTGTTAACCCTGTACACTACCCTATACACTATCCTTGTTTGAACTAGAACAGAATTAACTCTTTTCAGTGATTTTGCTTTTCAGTTAAATTCCTTAAGAGTAGCTGCACTTTCTGAAGCTAACAGCTTATTTCACAACCAGTGTCTGCTTTTTGCAGTGATAGTGCCTGATGTTTATACTCACTATCGTGACTGGTATGTAGAAAGACTCTTGCCTTATCTTTGCTCCTCTGGAGACCAAGGTCACTGCTTAAATCATATGTACCATATGGCATGCAAAGTAAGAGACTGCAGCTTCAGGGAGGAGTGGACAGGACAAGTGGCCTTAAACTAATTAACAAGCTCTTTTATTCCTTATATGTCATGTGAGCTCTAAAGATTAATCTCTCTTTTTCAATGACTGGTGTCTGAGGGACTCTATACATCCTTCTGCCTTCAGTGCAAATCTGTACCTTCCTGAATGCAGTTCCTGAATCCAGCTCCTGATTCTGCTTCCTGTCTGCAGCTGAGTGTAGCCTGGGACTTCTGAGTGCCTGCCCAGATCATCAGTAGTGATAGTGATGTAACTGCCATCAGGGTCTGTGAGTTCAGTATTAGTCTGCATATATTTCTATCTATTTCATTTTATTGTTGCAATTTTCATTAAAGTTCTTCAGGATTTTATTTCCAGTCCACAAGTATCTCTCCTTTATTCCCTTTATCTTCCCCTTTGGGGAAGAGAAAGGAGTTAATAAAAAGAATCTGCTATTTATTTAGAGGCCAGCTAGGTGTAACCTTTGACAATCTCTTTGCTGCAAGCATAAACACCAAACACTTCAGAAACAGATGTTGTCAAATCTACTAGCCAGAGATCTTCCTTGTAGTATCTGGTTGTTACAAATAGTGAATCATAACTTTGAATCAAACATATAGTATTGCCCTGCACTTTGAGAAGCTTTTAACTCCAGCAGGCTTTTGATGTGCTCAAGACTGCTTGTCATCCCTGGCAACTGGCAGATAGCACACACACTCCCACCCCCCACCAGCTGCTGGCTCACTCCCCCGCATTGCAGAATGAGGGAGAGAATTGGAGGAACAAAAGAGAGAACGCTTTTGGGATGAGATGGTTTGATATACCTAACTCTGAGAGAGATGACCAATAGAAAAACTTAACTAAAATCATGAATGTTTGGCTTGGCAAACACATGTGTTTGCACCCACAAGGGCAAACCTCCCTTAGGCCTCTGAGACATTGCAGCCAGGAAGCCAAGGAAGGAAGGAAGGGTAACCTGACAAGAGCAGCGGCTTGGCCAAAGAACAGTGGTCTTCACCCATCAGAAGAAGACCATGCTCCTGATGCCAATCAAAATGGATGTGGGAACCCAGAGAGAACTCCCACAGAGGGATGTGGTTGTGCAGGTGACAGGCTGCAGGGAATGCCACAGCCTCTTGCTGCTATGAAGTGTGTGCAGGTAGATGATCTGCTCAGCCAAGTGGCATGAGCTGCAAGATAAGGTTGAAAGGCTGCAAGATGAAGTGAAAAGGCTTAGGAGCTTTAGGGAGGCTGAAATGGATATAGACTGGTGGAGACAGGCTCTCAATACACCCCAGGATTACCACTGGTCCTCTTGGCCACAAGAACTGGTTGCTGTCTCATAGTTAACTTGTTATACATGAGGACTTTCAGATCCCTCTCTGTGGAGCCTGTGGGAACTGCATCCCCATAGGAGTTTGTTCTGCACAAACCATTTCTCTGCTACCACAGAAGTTTGCCTCAGACTGCTTCTCTGCCCACCTTTCTTTTTATTCAAGTCAAAGACTGTTGCCAGAATAGTGTGCTTCAGGTCAGGCACCACTTGGGTGCCTACACCTTACCTGTTCCACCTGAAGGCTGTTTCTTCACAGCTGAGCTTGTGCAAACCAAAGTGAAGCTCTACTCACCCAGAGAACTTGGGCCACTCCCCATTCTGTAACCACAAAATGCTCAACATGCCTGCACCATCATGTGAGCAGAGTGGAATCAGCCCTGTTTTGGGAACACCTCTGCCAAACACCTAATGAAGGGGAATTTGGCAACAAAACGCAGCACCATGAACTGTGCATCCACCACCAAGAAGATTTTGACCACGAGAGGTGGTCATGGACTGGAACATGGACTGGTGATGCTTTTATCTTCTTACCTCTGATCTTGTTTCATTTCCTCTTCATTCTTCTCTCTCACTCTCTCTTTCTCTCTGGTGTGGTAATTACCTCACCTGCCTTAAGTACCACTGTGTGATCAAAGTGATGTGCACTAACCTGCAATTAATAAATGGCCAATCATTCTGGTCATTTCAATGTTAGTTTGCCTCACACACTCCTTAGGTATCCCTAAAGAACTTCGTCCAGTTATGGGCTCCTCAATTCGAGAGAGATGTTGAGATACTGGAATGTGTCCAGAAAAGGATGACAAAGCTGGAAAGAGGCCTGGAGCACAGCCCTGTGAGGAGTGGCTGAGGGAGCTGGGGGTGTGCAGCCTGGAGGAGGCTCAGGAGTGACCTCGTTGCTGTCTACAACTACAGGAGGGGAGGCGGTAGCCAGGGAGGGGTTGGTTTCTTCTGCTAGGCAACCAGCAACAGAAGAAGGGGACACNTTTCTATGATTCTATGTTGTGGTTTGGCCCAAGTGCCACAGAACTCTCCAGGAGGACCAGAGAGGTCCAGGAGGTGGACTCTGGAAATCATAATGTTGTTATTCAATCCCATAGTCCTGCTATCACTTTATAAATGGGCAGCAAAGCCAAATCTTTCTCTTTTTCTCTCCCTTCCTTTGGCTCTCCAGAGGGAGTCCTTATCTGGTAGGTCAATGGAGGAGTAACCTGTCCATGGCCTTCAAGGCTGCGATGAATTTCTTGCTGCACAATCAGGGCTGTTTGGGCCTAATGGGAGAGAATGAGTGGGTTAGAAAACGAGCACTGGGGTTTGGTGGCTTGGTTTGGTTGAGGGGAAAGTTCTGGAGAAGTTTTCATGTATCTTGTATCTGTATTAGGTGTTAAGGTTCGTGTATTCTGCATTTTCCTGTTAATCTTTAAATACACTTCTCTGCATTCCTCCCCAGTTCAGCAAGAGTGGTTGTATTTTACTGCTTTCAAGAGCAGAACAGTTGTTTCTGTCCACTCTCTTAAAAAAGTTAGACAGCTGATGAGATTGGAAAGAGTATAAAACCATGAAGATAAAGGTGAAGTTCGGAGCTCCCACACTGTGTGAAGCTTTCAAGATGTTCAAGGCATCGCTGGATCCGCAGTGGTGGCTACACCACCTCGTTCAGCAGCAGACCCACATTTTGACTGGTCTTCCTTTTACTACTGACACACTTAAGAATCCCTCCTTGTTATCTTTTACATTCTTTGCCAGATTTGACGCCAAGAGGGCTTTGGCTTTCCTCATTTCATCCCTACATGCTCTGACAATGTTTCTGTGTTATTCCCAAGTGACTAGTCCCTTCTTACACATACTGTGAACATCATTCTTCCATGTGAGTTTTCTGACAAGCTCCTTGATCATCCATGCAGGCCTCCTGCCTCCTTTGCTTGTTTTCTTACTCACAAGGATAGATTGCTCTTGAGCTTGGAGGAAATAATGCTTGAATATCAACGAGCTCTCTTCTGCTCCTCTATTTACCAGTTGTAACCCATGTGTCAGAGACTGAGATAAATTATATGTCCCAACATCTCAGAAAAAAAAACTTGTTTTGAGCTAGGTTTCTGAGAAGTGCTAATGAGCATCCTGTTTGTACTCACTGTCCTGAAGATCCCCTCTTGCATGAGCTCAGACCCTCAGGAGCTACCTCAATATGCAACAACCAGACAAGAAACCAGCTAAGGAGTGCAAAATGAGCTTGTGCATGCTAATGTGGGACCACCTGCCTAACTGCTCAACTTGCATGGACTGAAAGACCAGCATTCTGGACCACCATGCCTGGAAGTGTGCACCTGTCACCTATCACACATGACAGGTGTGACAAGTGATGCTGATTCTGAGCCACCCCCAGTCTAGCAGCTCCTGATTTGTCAAAAGCAGTGATCATTTCAGAGATAATCAGCTGCACAAGGGGGGCTCAACTCTAAAAGCCTCTACCACACCCAGCATGCCCAATACAGCTGGACAGTGGGCCTGGCTAAGCAAATCACTCCTGGAAAATGCTAAGTGATTCTCAGAAAAACACACATATTCAATGAGGCAGCCAGATAAAAGAAGTGGAGCTCTTACCTGCAGATGGCGCTCTCCCCACCCACTCTCTTCAAACTGACTTTTGGGATGTCAAATGAATCCGGGTGACCATTCTTTTCTCTCTGTGTGGGGATATTTCTTTCTTTTATTTCTCCTTCCTCCCCCATCTCTCTCTTTCCCTCCCCTCATCCCTCCCTGTCTGTCCACAGGCTGTGATACCATAGTATCAGGGGGACAATAGTAGAGATGGGGAGAAAGCTTAATATAAGCAAGTTCCCAATCCAATCCGAATCTAAATCTGAATCCCTTTATTGCATCCCAAACACGGGGTTATGTATTTTTTTATCAGAAGGCCACATAGGAAGGTTACAAATCATCTCAGGCTCCGACTGGTTACATGCATCTGCCTTAGGACTACGTTAGGATTACACACTACTTGGCACAGACATTCTTCGTATTCTCTCAACAACACGTACATTGTGTCTGGCAATTGAAGTCAGCAGAGATAGGAGAAAACCACAGACTCCAGCCTTACACTTGTTGACATTTGTCTTACATTTGTTACACCATTCTCCAAGGTGATTCCAACCCTCTATCAGTACTTTTGAATGCGTGCACTCTCGCTTGTCCATGGTTCGTTTTTCACTGTATAACATTCCAGTGTCTGTACCACAGACAGCTCTATAAAATCACTGCATTCAATATTACTATATCCAACACTTATCCTCGTGTGTGTCGGGGACCAGGCTGTGCTGCATGATTATAAAGAAGTAATATAGATCAGTTAAGGAGTAAAGATACTGTGAATGTTACACAAGTGCCTGCAGAGGCAGGATGTTCTCACAAAACAACGTGTGAATGTTATACTGAGCCTGCAGAAACAGAATACTTTCTCACAAAACAAGAGGATGTTCCCAGAAAACAACGGCATACTTGTGACAAAAACAGAAGCAGGTCTCTGATAACAGTAGCTACACGTAGAAAGAGTGACTATTGCTTCTACCAATTATTACTATGCTTAAGATGCGTGATTAAGATAGATTGACCAATCATTGTATACATGCTGGGTAGGTGGTCGTATGTACGGGACTCTGAATAGTATATAAGGTGCATAACTTCCCTATTAAAGTTGGATTTGGATTTGCATCATATTGATGTGTCATCCTGTCCCGCTCGCACGGAATGCACGCGACACGTGTGCGTGCAGTGAAACTAGCCTATGCGTTTGACACCGTTTGTGCCTTAATTCCGTGCCCAAGAATCTGAACTCTCCATACCTGGGACTTCTCTGGACAGGGACACCATGGGATTCCTCCACGTAGGTCTCTGAAGAGGTCAAAGCTAGCTCTACTGAAGAACAGGGCTGCAATCCTACTTACTGCCTTGCTTCTTCCTTGCATGATCTTAAAATCCACCATCTCATGGGCAACTACAGCCAGAGCTGTCTGCAACATTCACATCCCCGGTCAGAGTTTTTTTCTCTTAGTACAGGGTCCATCAGCATGCCTCTACTGGTGAAGTCTTCCACCACCTGTGTCAAAGATTTAACATTAATGCACTGCAAGAACCTTTTCGAATGTGTGTGCCTAGCTGTGTGTCACCTTTCTAGCAAATATCAGGGTGACTGCAGTGTCCCGTGAGAACCAGAGCCTGTGATCATGAGGCTACTTCTGGATGTCTGTCTCATCAGCTTCCTCTTCCTGATGAGGTGGTGTGGGATCCCAATTGCTTTACTGTCTCAAACAGGGCCTGACAGCGTGTCTTAGAAACACTGCAATAACACCACTGAAAGGCTGACGTGCAGACTGCACTCTGCACAGCTCTGGAGGCACTGCCTCTTCCCTGAAGAGGAGAATGGGAATTTCTGTGGGACCACATGTCAGCAGGGCACCAGATGACTCCACTCCACGCAGCTCACACAGCTGGCCTCTCTGTGCTGCTCCCTCGACTCTGCGCTTCTCCACACTGCCCTTGCTGTCTGTCAGCTCTGCATGGTCTGTCCCTAAGCTCTCACTGCCACTCCATTCCGCACTGCCTACAAGGTCCAGATGACTCCTCTGCCTGTGCTGCTCTGCCAGCTGAGCACCACTCCGTTTACCTCCACTGCCGCAGAAGTCCTCCTTTTCCAAGTGTGCATCTGCTGCTAAGAACTTGGGACTGTTCCTGTGATAATTCTGTGGGCTGAACCCAGAAAACGGTGATAGCTCTTCCTCTGCTCTCTGTCTCTCTTCCTCCCCCAGACCCCATGCACTGCCTCCATTCACAGAATCACAGAAACAAGAATAACGGAATGCCTCACAGAGAAGTTTTTCTGTCCTTCACAAACCCCTTTTCACAGTAAGTAGAATTGTTTGTTTGATCAGACTGCTAGTTACTGCTAAATTGATGCAGTTGCAGAAATACTCGTTTGCCTTGAGTCTCGTAACACAAAATGACATTTTACTCCTCTTTCGGAAGCGGAATGACACATTGTTCATTGAATCCTAGAATCAACCAGGTTGGAAGAGACCTCCAAGATCATCCAGTCCAACCTAGCACCCAGCCCTGTCCAGTCAGCTAGATCATGGCACCAAGTGCCTCGTCCAGGCTTTTCTTGAACCCACAACAATTAAATCTTACAGGAGAAGTAAGAGAGCTTCAGCATTGTGATGGCTTCTTCCTCAGGTGGCATTTGCAGTCTAGAAATAGATTTTCACACAGAATCACAGAAATATTCTGGTTGGAAA
>WAAF01011658.1:1166-51523 GCA_013400475.1 Tricholaema leucomelas
GGAGAGGAGTGGAGAGGAGAGGAGAGGAGAGGAGAGGAGAGGAGAGGAGGAAAAGAAAAGGTTTTTTCTTCTATAAAAAATTGTTAATAACCACTTTGTTTATCTTTGTCATTTAGATTCCAACAAGGCTTCCCCTGCATTGCTTTTCTTGCATTCGTGACGATCAAGACTTTCTAGCAAGAGAAAGTAGCAGCTGTCACAGTCATAACTAAAATGATCAGGAAGTGTTTATGATAATGAGAAAATTGCATCTGCTTAATAATCTCTCTATTGAACATTAGCAAATGCACAAAACTGTGCTACTGAGAAATGAGATTTCAAGGAACAGAGACGGTTTCCTTGCTGGTTGCTGCAGCAGTTGCTATGATCTTGGAACACATCATCTTTGTGTTACTTCTAGAACAATATCTAATCAGTGCTTGAACTTCAGGAGAGATTAAGTCAGGTGAGAGAAACACTTCCATATGCTCCTATATCCAACTTATGACTGGGACAATTAGAAAGGCAGTAAAAACAACTATCTGAGGGACTGTGTGGTTCAAGAGGATCACTTACAGAGGGCACAAGAATCTTTGTGAAGCAAAGCAATGAAATAAGAAGGAGGGTAATGCTCTGGTTAATGGTCACGACATGTACAGGTCTTTTTTGGTCTAATTTCAGCACAATCCTTTAAATGAAACTTCCTATGCCTCAGCTTCCACCAATTGCCCCTTGTCCAGTCATTGGGCATCACTGAGAAGAGGCTGAATCAGGACACAGTTTCTGCTAGTCTAAGATGCCTACTCTGTTACACTGCAGCATTCAGGGTGCATTCAGATTTCTGCAGCATTTAGGGTGCATTAAGAGCTATCTTGTTTGAATGCTACACAAGAATAAATAATAAATGAACTAAATACTATTTTTGGTCCTAAACACCACTGGTTTTCATTGTAAACTTAAAACTGCCCTGTAGGATACTTGGTCAAACTAGGTGGAAAACTTCTTCAGGTCAAAATACCTTTCCAAAGGCTAATCAGAAACTGTTTCAAGGCAGAGGAACTCAGGAGAGTGACCCCAGCGAGCAGTCTTGTTGCCAGCAAGATTACAAGGTAGGAGAGATACTGTAGGTCCTGCTCCAGGCTATTATCTATTTTTATTGAGAATGTTCTGTGGCTCTCCCTTTTTTGCACCTACATCACTCCTAGCCACAAAGCTCCGTGAGGTACCTGAAAACCTTCAGACCAAAGAGGTCATTTTCTGCCTGACCACATAGGTGACCTCTGCTTCAGACCCTTACTTTTAGTGATTCTGCTAGATGGCTGCAAAAATAAATCTACATCATTCCAGCACTTATTTTGGAATGAACAGGCAACCTTTATCAGCTCATAAATGAATCAGAGTCCTCAGTGCCCATGAACACACTGTGCATGACTGACACTTAAAGCAGGATGTAGAGCTACCATGAAGAATTGTTGGGTGACCACAGAATAACAGAAACAGCCATGTTGGAAGAGACCTCCAAGATCATCCAGTCCAACCTAGCACCCAGCCCTGGCCAATCAACCAGACCATGGCACTTAAGTGCCTCATCCAGGCTTTTCTTCAACACCTCCAGGGACAGCGACTCCACCACCTCCCTGGGCAGCCCATTCCAATGCCAATCACTCTCTCTGCCAACAACTTCCTCCTAACATCCAGCCTAGACCTCCCCTGGCACAACTTGATACTCTGTCCCCTTGTTCTGTTGCTGGTTGCCTGGGAGAAGAGACCAACCCCACCTGGCTACAGCCTCCTTGCAGGTAGCTGTAGACAGCAATGAGGTCACCCCTGAGCCTCTTCTTCTGCAGGCTGCACATCCCCAGCTCCCTCAGCCTCTCCTCAGCCTATCACCAGCTTCATTGCCCTTCTCTGGACACATTCCAGCATCTCAACTTCTCTCTTGAATTGAGGAGCCCAGAACTAGACACAGGACTAAAGCTGTGGCCTGACCAGTGTTGAGTACAGGGGCAGAATAACCTCCATTGTCCTACTGGCCACACTGTTCCTGATACAGGCCAGGATGCCATTGGCTCTCTTGGCCATCTGGGCACACTGCTGGCTCCTGTTCAGCTACTATCTACCAGCACCCCCAGGTCCCTTTCTTCCTGGCTGCTCTCCAGCCACTCTGTCCCCAACCTGTAGCACTGCTTGATGAAGTAACAGATTTCAAAAGGTATTTTTTCCACTCCACTAGTAATTTTAATCCAACCATAATTAACAGAAACAGAAAATTAATATAATACTTCCCCCCTCCTCCTCTTTTGTCTTGACCACTGACCACTGACCTATGGGCATAAATTGCTCTTGTCAGAGCAAACAGATAAGTACAGGAAGCATCTGTAAATGAGAAAGCTTGAGATACATCAGCTCTGCTATTCCAGGAGACAATTTGTTAATATAGCTGTCAATTTGTTAATTTAACTCATCACAGAGCTGGCATTGCAATGCAGTTGAAATATTGATAGCTTTATTGGATTTCATCTTGGGAAGAGCTTTTCAAAAATGCAGAAATGCAGGCCATATGATTTTAATTAGTTATGATTTTGATCCCTTTATTCAGCAGGATAATTATATTAACAGAATTTCTACCTTGCTCCACTGCACTCTGTATCCAAACTATTGTCTCAGCTAAAAAACCCAGCTAAAGGTACAGCAAAAATTGTATCACAAGTTAGAGCCAGAAGACATAGAATCATAGAATGGTCTAGGTTGGAAGAGATCTCAAGGATCATCCAGCTCCCATCCTCTACCATAGGCAAGGACATCTCCCACTAGAGCAGGTTGCTCAAGGCCTCATCCAACCTGGCCTTGAACACCTCCAGGGAGGAAGCATCCACGACCTCCCTGGGCAACCTGTGCCAGTGTCTTACCACCCTCACTGGAAAGAACTTCCTCCTAACATCCAGTCTAAATTTCCCCTCTGCCAGTTCAAACCCATTCCCCCTCGTCCTGACATTCCCAGACCTTGTCAATAGTCCCTCCCCAGCCTTCCTGTAGCCCCCTTTGCAAACTGGAAGGCCACTCTAAGGTCTCTTCGAAGCCTTCTCTTCTCCAGGCTGCAGAGCCCCAACTCTCTCAGCCTGTCCTCATAGCTATTTAGAGAGGTTAAGACAAAACAGGTGAGAAATAGTTATAGAATCATAGAATCAAGAAGGTTCGAGGAGACCTCCAAGCTCATCCAGTCCAACCTATCACCCAGCTCTATCCAATCAATTAGACTGTGGCACTAAGTGCCTCCTCCAGTCTTTTTTTGAACACCTCCAGGGATGGCAACTCCACCACCATTCCAAGAGCAAATCATTCTCTGTGTGGAGAAAGTTGTTTAACTGCTAGCTAATTGTCAAAATAAGTGAGAATCAGCTCAAGCAAAGCAAGTTCAGAAAACTCTTGAGACTTTGCAATGCTAAATTAGTAGACCTGTAGCCCAGTAAGGGTAAAATCATATTTACCTGCTAGAGCAACATGCTCCCTTGATGATGTCATAAGCCTAAGAGACTTATATTAAATTAATAATGATACCAGATGCCACCAATTTCTCTGTGCTCGAGTGCTCTATCTTCTAAATGAGGATGTTGGTAGTGCCTTACCTCAAAAAGGTATTAAAGTTTAAACTAACGTCATCCATGATAAGAGCTCTATAAATGTATATCATATATATCTGACTTTGGGAAGCCAATTAACTAAAAGCAATGCACACAAACAGAATTATAGTCCTTTAGAGAGCATATCTCAGAAAGGATGATGACCTCTGCCAGGGTGACCTCATCCTGTAGTGCAGGCAGAGGAGGTACAGAGAAGGACATCTGTTGTGACCATGATGGAGCAGCTGCCCTAAGAAGTGAGACTTTGCAGAGTGAAGAGGAGAGACTGGGTAGAATTTTACTGAGATTTTCAAAACCAGTGTGTGATGGCTTGGGAGTTACTCACCCCCCCACTGTTATGAAATCACCCAGACTAGACTCAGTCAAGCTGAGAGTTGAGGAATGAAACTTTATATTCACAGCTTAGCACAATATACAAGCAGATATTTACAATATATCACAAATATATACAGCTATATAGAGAAATATATAAGTTAAAGGTAATACAGGAACACAACAGCCCTCCCAGAAACCAGAGCACCCAGGAGGGTCTCCCAACCACCATTCCACCTCCTTTCCACCCCTCTACTTTATCCCAGAGTATACCTTACGTGCAAGGTGAAGATGGAGGATTGACAAGGGGAGGTTATAAAGCAGAAGGATTATTAACACAGAAGCAGCCCACTGTGACAGACACACATAAACTCACTCCCACTGTCTTATCTATGTTTTGTGTTCTTGTTTTTATACATCTCAGCAAGACTATGAGTGAAGTGACGTGCAACCTAGCACCCAGCCCTATCCAGTCAACCAGACCATGGCACTAAGTGCCTCATCCAGGCTTTGCTTCAACACCTCCAGGGATGGTGACTCCACCACCTCCCTGGGCAGCCCATTCCAATGCCAATCACTCTCTCTGGCAACAACTTCCTCCTAACATCCAGCCTAGACCTTCCCTGGCACAGCTTGAGACTGAGATTCAGCTAACCTTAGCTTCTGAAGGCAAGAGAGCCCTGGAGGATTACAGGACTACTCGAAATTTAGCATTCCCCAAGCTCTTGGTCCTATCTCTTTGTCCTAACACAGCCACCTTGCAGAGATAAGAAAAGCACTTAAAGGTACACAACAAAGCAACTTAGTTCAACTAATGATCAGAATCTGCCTCTAACCTTATCTGTGCAAAATCTTCCTCTTCAGAAATCGCTGTTGCTTCAACACTTGAGGCAAACAGTAGATCAAGCTGCAGATTATGTTTAGTCAGGCTTTTCTTCTGCAAAATCTCTGCACAAAGGCCTCTCCATTGGGTTAAGCAGTTGAGTTGTACAATCACAGAATCACAGAATTAACTGGGTTGGTAAAGACTTCCAGGATCATCGAGTTCAACCTGCCACCCAACCCTTCTAACTAACTAAATTATGGCACTCTGTGCCTCATCCAGCCTCCTCTTCAACACCTCCAGGGATGGTGACTCCACCACCTTTATGGACTACCAGAAAACAAAAATGGGGCTAAGTGGAAGTGCATAATTCATTCATTTTCAGGACAATACACACCAGTATTGCCTATACTACAGAGATGCTAATAGGATTTAAACTATGCAATTAAGTGTTAATTTTCTGTTAGGGTTTGATGGTTTGTTGGATTTTTTGCTGGGTTTTTTTGTTTGTTCTGTTTTTTTTGGTCTGTGGGTTTTCAAAAGTGTATTAGGCATCCTCTATGTGTAAACAACTCAAATCTGATCCATGTCTGTTCTACAACATGCAGTAGTGTTTTCTGATTTTTCACAACATCACACATCTGAGTCCAAGTGAGGGCTATGAGTATGATGAAGGGGCTGGAGTACTGCTCTGTGAGGAGAGGCTGAGTGACCTGGGGCTTTCTGGTCTGGTGAAGAGAAGACTTAGAGGGGATCTAATCAATGTTTATAAATATCTGAGGGCTGGGGGTCAAGAGGCAGGGGATAAAGTCTTCTCAGTTGTGCCCTGTGACAGGACAAGAGGCAGTGGATGTTAACTACAGCACAGAAAATTCTACCTCAACATGAGGAAGAACTTCTTTAGCCTGGAGAAGAGGAGGCTCAAGGGTGACATCATTGCTGTCTACAACTAACTGAAAGGAGGCTGCAGCCAGGTGGGGGTTGGTCACTTCTGCCAGGCAACCAGCAACAGAACAAGGGAACACAGTCTCAAGTTGTACCATGGGAGGTCTAGGCTGGAAGATAGGAGGAAGTTCATCACAGAGAGAGTGATTGGCATTGGAATGGGCTGCTCAGGGAGGTGGTGGAATCACTGTCCCTGCAGGTGTTCAAGAAAAGCCTGGATAAGGCACTTAGTGCCATGGTCTAGTTGACTGGATAGGGCTGGGTGATAGGCTGGGCTGGGTGATCTTCGAAGTCTCTTCTAACTTGACTGGTTCTATGATTCTTTACTGTAAGGTCACAGAGCACTGGAAGAGGCTGCTCAGAGAGACTGTGGAGTCTCTTTCTCTGGAGACTTTCAAGGCCTCTCTGGATGTGTTCCTCTGTGACTTAGATTCTCTGGTCCTGCTCTGGCAGGGTGGTCGGACTCAATGATCTCTGGAGGTCCCTTCCAACCTCTAACATCCTGTGATCCTGTGACACATACAGTTAGCCCTTCATAGATCATAGTATCATAGTAGTATCAGGGTTGGAAGAGATCTCACAGATCATCAAGTCCAACCCTTCACCACAGAGCTCAAGGCTAGACCATGGCACCAAGTGCCATGTCCAGTCTTGCCTTGAACAGCTCCAGGGACGGCGACTCCACCACCTCCCTGGGCAGCCCATTCCAGTGGCCAATGACTCTCTCAGTGAAGAACTTTCTCCTCACCTCGAGCCTAAACTTCCCCTATGATGGGGTCAAAGCAAAGCATCTCATTGTATTCTATGACAGTATCTCAAAACTAACAGTACCTGGAGAGGAGTAGTCTCTTACTGCTCTCTTGCACACTGTTTTGTTGCATTGTCCACAGGAAGAATTGTGTCTCACATATGTGATCTACAGATTCCTTCTGACAGAATTCTTTCTTCAAATTCACAAGGTCCATTAGTGGCATCAGCTGAACATCCACCTGCATTTCTGTGTGTTTCAAAAGCATGCCCATGATTATGCTCCTGTTCATGCAACTAGGTTACTTATACATTTTAAAAGGCTGGTAAATAGCATCAGAATTGCATCAGAATTGGTTCTAAAAAACGTTTCCTCTTTTATGCTATAAATTACCTCCCCTGTCTGTTTCATGATGGAAGAACTGCCACTTCAGAAATGCCTGGCACTTGCCTTCCATAAAGTCCTTTTCATCGCTGAGCATTTTTCTGGGCTAGGAAAATTGGTTAGCAGATTCCTTTCCTTCACAACTGCTTACACATATAAGAGACTGGAACGTTTTAGAAGATAGGAAATTATAATTTGCCTTGTCTGACTTCCCAGCTCCTTCACACATTTCATTTTCATGAGAAACAGGCTGGCCTCCTGGCCAGAAAGAATCCCAAGCCAATTATTCCAGTGATGTAAATCAAGCCAATTTTATCTGTCTTGCTTTATACTACCCTGGAATATAGCTCATAAATTCTGTGTTGTATTAAAGATTAAAACTGTATCAGAAGTCTTCATTATTACTTAAGTGTTCACATACCTCTTTTCATTTCCATAACAGAGAAGTTCATGTCCTTTGCCACATCTAGCAGTGTAAAAACGTGTAAGGAAATGAAATACTTGCTGATTGGAAAAATAAGCTCTAAAGATAGTAGGTTACTGTGTGTTCTATGCATATTGTACAAGTAGCAATCCACAGCAATTTGGAGCTGCTCAGCTTTAAAATTATTACTTTGCCATGTCTGTGAAGGGTCTATTTTTAAGGTTTCTGATCATCCTCTCTGTCATAGTATAATATCAAGGGGGATTGGCCCTTTTTCTCCTTTCAGCCTACAGTTTTAAATCATTGTATGCTTCCTGAGTTGCTCACCCTAACCTTTCTCTTTGCAATAGCTATGATCCATAACTGCAGGGATGTTAGAAATAACCAATTCCCTTTTTTTTTTTTTCAAGGGCAAAAAGAACTTTTTTTGTTTGTTTGGGTTTCTTCTGTGGGTTTTTATCTGTTTTGGTTTGTTTTTTTTTTGCTTGTTTTGTTTTTACTTTTTTTTTTCATAATGGCTTAATGGCTTTTTTTTTACCCAGAGATTGATTGATCAATCTATCTATCTATCCACACATCCATCTATGTAGGTATCTATTTACCTATCTATCCATCCATCTATGTATCCATCTATATATGTTTGTATTTATCTATCTATCCATCCATGTATGTATCTATCTATCCATCCATCTATGTATGTATCTATCTATCTACCTACCTGTGTATCCATCTATCTATCCACTATCTATCTATGTATATATCTATCCATGTATCTATCTATCCATCCATCCACCTATCCATCTGTCTGTGTATGTATGTACCTACCTATATATCCATCTATCTATCTATCCACTATCTATTGTGGCCAGGGGGAGGTTGTTCTCTTCTCTCAGGCAGCCAGCGCCAGAACGAGAGGACACAGCCTCAGGCTGCGCCAGGGGAAGTTTAGGCTTGAGGTGAGGAGAAAGTTCTTCACTGAGAGAGTCATTGGCTACTGGAATGGGCTGCCCAGGTTGGTGGTGGAGTCGCCATCCCTGGGGCTGTTCAAGGCAGGATTGGACGTGGCACTTGGTGCCATGGTCTAGCCTTGAGCTCTGTGGTCAAGGGTTGGACTTGATGATCTGTGAGGTCTCTTCCAACCCTGACGATACTATGCTACTATGATACTATGATACTATGATCTATATATATATCTATCCATCTATGTGTGCATCTATCTATCTATCTATCTATCCATCCATCTATGTATGTATGTATCTATCTATCTACCTACCTATATATCCATCTATCTACCCACTATCTATCTATCTATCTATCTATCCATCTAGCCACCCATCTATCCATCTATCTATGTATGAATCTATCTATCCATCCACCTATGTATGTATCTATCTATCTACCTACCTATATATGCATCTATCTATCTATGTATATATCTATCATCTATGTAC
The DNA here is from genome assembly GCA_013400475.1 of Tricholaema leucomelas. Lineage (NCBI taxonomy): Eukaryota > Metazoa > Chordata > Aves > Piciformes > Lybiidae > Tricholaema lacrymosa > Tricholaema leucomelas. The sequence goes on from WAAF01011658.1 coordinate 9,874, forward strand.
GTATGTGTGTATCTATCTACCTATCCATCCTTTGATCTATGTATGTATGTATCTATCCATCTATCTATCTATCTATCTATCTATCTATCTATCTATCTATCTATCTACCTACCTACCTATTCATCTATCAGTCTATCTATCTATCTATCTATCTATCTACCTACCTATCTACCTATATATCCATCTATCTATCTATCTATCTACCTACCTACCCAACCATCCGTCCATGTATGTATGTATCTGTATATCAGGAAAATGACAAATCTCTTTTCCCCAAATACTTTGCACATGCCAATAATTTCAGTGAATTATTTATCTCGGCCCTGAGGTGGATTTTGATGATTATTTGATATCCCCAGCAGTAGCTGAGAAAAATATGCGACCAGCCTCTATGACAGGAAGAAGGAATTTAGCTGATAGACACTCACAGACATTTTCCTATATTCAAAAATTTATAGGCGCACACAAACACCTCCAGTGAAGCACCTTCAGTTGCTGGAACCTGAATAGCAACTAACAAAGACAACAATGGTCTTCAACCTAAAAATAGAGCTTTGCTGCATTTCCTACTGTACAGAATGCTCAGTATAGTGCAGATATCAGAGTGATTTAAACTTCAATTTTCTCTCCACCCTGCAGCTCGGAAAACTCTTCCCCCCCCCCCCCCCCCCCCCCCCCCCCCCCCCTCAATTTTCTTCCAAGTGGCACAATGCTTTTGTGGAAATGAGAGGCTAGTTGCTGACACTTTGAATATAGAAAATTAATTAGCATTTCCACAGCAGTGCAAATAGCAGTCCCTGGAGGAATGCAGGGGAGATAATGAACATCAGGATTAACATTACACATTACAGGCATCAGACTATTATTACACCTTACTGACATGCAAGTGAACAGTTTTCAAGTAGTCGAAAGATGCTGCTTAACAACAGACTTCTCTAGGCTATAAAATGAGTTAGGGAAACACAGTGCTTGTTCACACAGGCAGAGTTTTACCTAGCAGGCTGTTTTGCAGGGGAACTTTTCAAAGGGTATTTTGGAAAGATATAGCCCATAACCAAAAATATTTCTTGGCCATCCCCAGACTTTCAGCAGCCTTGCATTTTTTTGTGACCATGTGATGCATTCGTTGCAATGAGTAGCAGTCAGTCAGCTAAAATATGCAAAAGGATGTTCTGGAATATCCAAATTAATATCCCAAATTCACAGAAAGCATCTGGTTGGAAGAGACCTCCAAGATCATCCAGTTCAACTCTCGACCTAGCACTGAAGGGTCAGCACTAAGCCATGTCCCTAAGCGTCAGCTCCACAAGCTTCTCGAACAACTCCAGTGGGGACAACTCCAACACTGCCCTGGGCAGACCATTCCAGTGTCTGGTAATCCTCTCTGTGAAGAAATATCTCCTACCATCCATCCTGAACCTCCCATAGTGCACCTTGAAACCATTTCTTCTAGTCCTGCTGTTTGCCACCAAGGAGCAGAGTCTGCTCCTTCCTCACTCCAACCTCCTTCAGGTAGCTGTAGAGAGCAATGAGGTCTCCTCTCAGCCTTCTCTTCTCCGGACTCAACACCCACAGCACTTCCCTCATTTCTATCACCTCACTGGGTGCTGGCTCTGTCTCAGAGCTAGTCAAAACTCTTGCTCCAAAAAGGATTTTTTAAATTAAGCTACTTTGGTTTATTCACAGCCTGATTAAAGAGATAAAGTCACAGATGCATAGCACTACTAAATTACTGAACTTGGACGGGTTCGTGAGGAAGATTTTTAGTTACAGTCTCACAGTCTCACAGTATCACCAAGGTTGAAAGAGACCTCATAGATCATGAAGTCCAAGCCGTTACCACAGAGCTCAAGGCTAGACCATGGCACCAAGTGCCACGTCCAATCCTGCCTTGAACAGCTCCAGGGACGGCGACTCCACCACCTCCCTGGGCAGCCCATTCCAGTGTCCAATGACTCTCTCAGTGAAGAACTTTTTCCTCACCTCAAGCCTAAATTTCCCCTGGGGTAGATTGAGGCTGTGTCCTCTTGTTCTGGTGCTGGCTGCCTGAGAGAAGAGAGCAACCTCCTCCTGGCTACAACCACCCCTCAGGTAGTTGTAGACAGCAATAAGGTCTCCCCTGAGCCTCCCCTTCTCCAGTCTTTCAGATGTTGGTGAACCTGAGTGGCTATGGTGATGAAGACCCACCAAAGTTCAATATTTTGCTATCTTCTAGTTGACTGGATAGGGCTGGGTGCTAGGTTGGACTGGATGATCTCAGAGGTCTCTTCCAATCTGGTTGATTCTATGACTCTCTATATTTTTTTCCTTGAATTTCTTTTTCTTCTAATTAATTTAAGCAACACAAAGTACTTGTTAAGTCAGTACAGGCTTGGTAAGCTTTGAGTTTGAGTCATTCCTCACCAAGCTGCACTGAGAGGAAAATATGTATCTCTATATTCACAGTGCAGCCTCTGAAGCTGAATAATTCTATTTAACACTACAGGAAACTGACTTGTCTTCAAAAATTTCCTACACTCTGCAGACACTTGTTAAGAAGTAATGACAGAAAATGCTCTTTATTACTGTAGTTCAAAGACAAGATTCAAAGCAGAGATAAAGCAGGTGACTCCCAATTTTCACTTTTCTGTGATGTTAGCCCTGGGAAAAAGCCTGTAATTGGGATCCACAGGATTCTGCTTTCTGTGAACCAGTGGCAGCAAACCTTTGGCACAGGCACAGATTTGGATGGAGACAAAAAGTGCTGTGCTTACAATGCTTTTTAAAATTCATTTGGTGCCAGCTGCAAAGCAAAGATTACTCCCTGACTACTGTTTCTGAGACTCCTAACTTGGGCATTTATTCTTTTGATTTCTGAGCTCCTCAGACTGAGTGTTTGATTGCCTTATTTAGCTGAGAAGCCGATTTCCTTTCTACCTGTGATTCAAAAACTTGTCAGGAACAAGAAATACAGAAAATTTAAGCTTGAAATATTTGAGTGAACAATCAGAAAGTTTGAAATGTGGCTTTAGAAAACACTTTATAGTGGCAGACAGAGAATCTGCCTGAGAGTTACTGCCTTATTACTTGGTCTCTTTTCCACGTTTGTGAACTATATGAAAATTTTAGGTTTAAAAATGCATGAAATAAATCAAAAAAGAGTTAATTGAAAGAGCCCATCCAGCAAAATATCCCTTTGCTGTGCAGCTGGCTAAAATAGCATCCAGAGAACAAGAAATCTATGGGGCTTTGTGGTAAGGGGAGTTTGATGTCTGACATGCAAACTTGGTTTTACAGGAGGATGCATTAAAGTATTGACAGAATCTAATCTGTAACAGATTAATTACAAAGGCCCTTATGTAGCCCAGGCTACATGATTTTGCCATCTCTAACCAAAGGCTCAGGACTAATCTGTCAGTGCTCAATCTCTGGGCTTCACTGACTTTGCTCAAGACTGACATAGTTTCAGCTCATTTTCAAAGTGGCAACAATTGCCCAGAGGTGAATTGGCTCTGGTCTCTTGTCTTATAAGTCTAAATCCCATGATCACCAATGTGGACTGGCCCAGGGTCCACCAAACAGTCCCTTGAGAAGGGACCTGGGACTGGGAGAGGTGACTGTGTATTTCGTGGGTATAGCTGGAAGGCCCTGAGAAGGGAGATGTGGCTGTGAGAAGAAACAAAACAAAACCAAGTAGGCTGAACATGAGCCAGGCATATGCCCAGGTGGCCAAGAGAGCCAATGGCATCCTGGCCTGGATCAGGAACAGTGTGGTCAGCAAGACGAGGGAGGTTATTCTGCCCCTGCACTGGTCAGGCCACACCTTGACTACTGTATCTGGTTCTGGGCTCCTCAATTCAAGAGAGATGTTGAGATATTGGAACGTGTCCAGAGAAGGGCAGCAAAGTTAGTGAGAGGTCTGGAGTACAGCCCTGTGAGGAGAGGCTGAGGGAGCTGTGGGTGTGCAGCCTGCAGAAGAGGAGGCTCGGGGGTGACCTCATTGCTGTCTACAACTACCTGAAGGGAGGCTGTAGCCAGGTGAGGGTTGGTCTCTTATGCCAGGCACCCAGCAACAGAAGAAGGAGACACAGTCTCAAGTTGTGCCAGGAGAGGTCTAGGCTGGTTGATAGGAGAAAGAACCATTCTATGATTCTAAGTTCTTCACAAAGGGAGTGATTGGCATTGGAACGGAGAAAGAACCATTCTATGATTCTAAGTTCCTCACAAAGGGAGTGATTGGCATTGGAATGGAGAAAGAACCATTCTATGATTCTATGTTCTCCACAAAGGGAGTGATTGGCATTGGAATGGGCTGCCCAGGGTCCCTTCCAACCCTGACTGATTCTATGATTCTAAGAGGTCAGCTTAACTTCACCAGCTGAACCCCTAAGAGAACTACGCAGCGTGCCTGTGGCGTTTTCGTTCACTCACATGAAGAATGCTGCCTTACAAATGGTGCACTTCAAATTACATTTTACCTGCTGTGAAGACCTGTGTACTTCTGCAGTGAAATATGTTTTCATTTAGAAGTTGTCAGTTCCTCAAAGGTGAAATTACTAGGCATCATTTCAAAAGAAATCAATACAAATGTTTTGTTAGGAGGAGTTAGGAGGGAAAAAAAAAACCCTAATAGGTAGGATTGGCAAGCATGTGTTTATGAAGATGTCAGGGGTAAGGCAATTCTAAGTTGTTTTATTTATGCTACTATTTATTACTATGCTTAATATATATATAAAAAAAAAATCAATGTGCTCCCATAAATGTAGAACATTAATCTGTGCTGATGTCCTAATACTTCAAAGATAACACATGAACAAAAAATGGATTTGTAATTCCCTCTTTAAAATTCCACTGCATACATTTGGGAGAGCTGAAGTGTGAATGTTAATAAAGTCTCTTCATGATGTTTTTGCAGGTCCAAATGTGATCTCTCCAAGAAAACTGCACTGAGGAGTCTGGATTTAATGTTACTCATCTTAACCTCAACTCTGTCATTTCAGTCAAATAATCAGAGTGGTAAATTTTATCTTTTGGGTCATGTATAGATTCACAAAACCTGTTCATGAAGTACCGAAAGAAAGGTGTCACAGAATCACAGAAACATCCAGGTGGGAAAAGCCCCTCAGGATCACCAAGTCCAACCTATAACACCACTCAACAAGATTCACCATAAACTATGCTCCCTCCCTGGAGGTGTTCAAGGCCAGGTTGGATGAGGCCTTGAGAGACCTGTTCTAGTGGGAGGTGTCCCTGCCTATGGCAAGGGGGAGGGAACTGGATGAGCTTTGAGGTCCCTTGCAACCTAAACCATTCTATGATTCTATTATTCTATATCCCTAAGTGCTACATTCAAATGACTCTTAAACATAATCAGGTTTGGTGTCAAATGTGACAAATCTAATCTATATATAAATATCTGAGGGCTGAGGGGCAAGAAGGAGGGAACAAAGTCTTCCCTGTTGCTCCCTGGCATAGGACAAAGGGTGATGGGTATAATATTTCAGCACAGGAAGTTCCACCTCAACATGAGGAAGAACTTATTAATTGTAAGGGTCACAGAGCACTGGAACAGGCTGCCCAGAGAGGTTGTACAGGCTTCTCTGGAGACTTTCAAGACCCATCTGAATGCATTCCTGTGTGACCTGAGCTGGATTCTATGGTTCTGCTCTGGCAGGGGGATTGGACTTGATCATCTATGGAGGTCCCTTCCAACCCCTAATATCCTGTGATCCTGTGAAATATATCATCATTTTTTCTGACTAAGCTCTATAATCCATAAAACAGAGTAGAAAAGTTCTCACAGTCAGAAACACACACACACATGCAAATAAAAAGTAATATGTGTTACAATAAATCAAGGTTGAGGTACTGGAACGTGTCCACAGAAGGGCTATGAAGCTGGTGAGAGGCCTGGAGCACAGCCCTGTGAGAAGAGGCTGAGGGAGCTGGGGGTGTGCAGCCTGGAGAAGACGAGGCTCAGGGGTGACCTCATTGCTGTCTACAACTACCTGAAGGGAGGCTGTAGCCAGGTGGGGATTAGTCTCTTCTGTGAGGCAACCAGCAACAGGACAAGGGGACACAGTCTCAAGTTGTGCCAGGGAAGGTCTAGGCTGGATGTCAGGAGGAAGTTCTTCACAGAGCCATTTGCCATTGGAATGGGCTGCCCAGGGAGGTGGTGGAGTCACCATCCCTGCAGGTGTTCAAGAAAAGCCTGGATGAGGCACTTAGTGCCATGGTCTGGTTGACTGGACAGGGCTGGGTGCTAGGTTGGACTGGATGAGCTTGGAGGTCTCTTCCAACCTGCTTTATTGATTCTATGATTCTATTTTGAGAGTAATATCCTGTCTCAAGGGTATTCATGCTTTGCACTCATGGTTCATCCCACCATCTGCTATTCAAGTCTTTTCTATTAACTATGGCCACTAGTGGTTTAAGTTTCAGCATCTTTTAAACATTCCAATGACCTGGAAAGGAAGAAAAAAAGAAAAGCCACATAACTGGGATTAAAGTCTAACACCAATTTCCACTCCTGTACTTTGTATTTAATAGATCTGTCATCAATTAAATAAGGGCATATGTTAGATGAGTTCTATGACCAAATCCATTTCTCTGATCTGAATCCATCCATCTGCATTGCTAAAAGGCCATGAAATAGCTTCTTTGATATTTTATTATCACTGAGGTGTAAAATTTAACAGCAGAGCCAACAGTAGCCGAAATCCCTCTCTTCAGGGAAAAGGACAATGTATGAGATTTAAAGTCCAAGTGACAAGATAGTCAAAAGTAGAAAATGGATGCTCAGAAAGAAACTTTGTCAGTAAAAGCCATTAGTGAAACATGCCAAAATCAAAAGGCTTCTCTTTCAACAAAATACTCTTTTGACAGTTTTCAAATTCCAAGTGCTCATTTCTTCTTCTTCTGAGACTCTGCTTAATGCAAATGTGTTCTGTGCTCTCTGCTTTCACTGAGCAAAACAGTCATGAGCATTGCAATTCAGATTCGCTCACTGCATCACCCATCACTTGTGCAGAGTAAGTGCTGAGGATGTCAGGGTTGTCACAAACAAATCTTCTTGCTGTTCATGGAAAATGAGTATCTAGAAAAGCAATAAAACTAACTTCAAGAGGCAAGGTATAATAACTGTGTGATCACTTGTGATACTTGACTGAGTCATTTTGATGCTTACAGACATGAAGGTGCAGAGAAGAGACACAGTGACCTGCCAAGACACATTCACTTAAAGGTGGGTTTGCCACTATCTTGTAGGTCTAAGACACTTCTTCACTGTCAAAAAGTCCTACAGTCTCTCCATCATAGAATAGAATCATAGAATCACAGAATCAACCGTGTTGGAAGACACTTCCAAGTTCATCCAGTCCGCCCAGACCTATCCAGTCAGCTAGACCATGGCACTAAGTGCCCCATCCAGGCTTTGCTTGAACATCTCCAGGGACAGTGACTCCACCACCTGCCTGGGAAGCCTATTCCAGTGCCATTCACCTTCTCTGGCAACAACTTCCTCCTAACATCCAGCCTCGACCTCCCCTGGCACAACTTGAGACTGTGTCCCCGTGTTCTGTTGCTGGTTGCCTGGGAGAAGAGACCAGCCCCACCTGGCTACAGCCTCCCATCAGGTAGTTATAGACAGCAATAAGGTCACCTCTGAGCCTCCTCTTCTCCAGGCTGCACAACCCCAGTTCCCTCAGCCTCTCCTCATAGGGCTTTTTGCATCCCTGACATGAACACCAGTCCTTGTGTGGACCACAGTGTTAACCTCACAAAAAACACAAAAGGAAGCCAGAAACCATTGATAAATGTTGGTTTATCAACATCTTCTAAGACACTCCTTCTCTGTTGAAAAGTCCCACAGACTCTCCATCCCTCACATCATTGTCAGTCCTTGTGTGGACCACAGTGCTAACCCTGCAAAAGCACAAAAGAAAGCCAGAAATCATTGATAAATGGGAGTTTATCAACATCTTCCAGGTCTAAGACACTTCTTCCCTGCTGAAAAGTCCCACAGTCTCTCCACCCCTGACATGAACACCAGTCCTTGCGTGGACCACAGTGCTAACCCTACAAAAGCACAAAAGAAAGCCAGAAATCATTGATAAATGTGGGTTTATCAATATCTTCCAGGTCTAAGGCACTTTTTTACTGCTGAAAAGTCCCATAGTCTCTCCACCCCTGACATGAACGCCAGTCCTTGTGTGGATCACAGTGCTAACCCTGCAAAAGCATAAAAGAAAGCCAGAAATCTCCAAAACTGACCTGAGAGTCCTTAGATTTTAAAAGGAGTATCAACCCAGAGTGATTTCATATCAGTTACTGAGACAGCTTAATCTTGCACCACCTCTTGGTTTTTAGTATCTTATTGATCCTTTTGAAAGGGCGTGAAGATATTTATTGATCTTTATAATGACAGTCAAGTGAAAAACTATGTATCATAGTGTTTAATTCCAATCTTGGTATGGGTAAACAGAGAAATAGTCATGTAGTCATAAAAATCAGGCTCAGAAACAACTTAGCATGAACAAATGGACAAGGGAAAGAAAGGGAGAAGAAAAGCAAACAAGCAAGAAAGCAAGTAAATACATGAGTGTTTTCTTATTCATTCATGCTCTTTGTGCAAATCCAGATTAACTTTCTTGTATTAATTAAACCTTTGAGCCATGTAAACAAGAGTAAAGATATTAGTTAAAATGTTAACAGAAATATGGCATAGAAAATATATCAAATACTTATGACATGTCTAAATTACACTTTGTAGGAGGCTGCCTCTAGCCCCGCTCAGTAAAACAACAAAGGATGTGTTTAATCTTTCAGCAAGAAACTCACATGCAAAAAATGAGTAACTCACATACCCTGCCTAAAAGATGTTTTTTTGTTCCCTCCAGGTTGATTAAAGAAATGTGATGATATTCACTAGAATCATAGAATCAACCAGGTTGGAAGAGACCTTCAAGCTCATCCAGTCCAACTTCAGCTCCAGCACTCCCCAAATTCCAGTTCTTACATAGCTTAAGAAGCAAAAGCCACACAGAGTGGAGTATCCCCAGCACCTTCTCAGGCTGCAGCAATTCTGGGGGGACAGTATGAAGAGGATCACTCCAAAGGCAGGGGATTTGCCAGGGGCTGATTGTGTGCTGGGAGGCAGAAGTTGCCCTCCTCAGCTGAGTATAAAGCAGAAGGGTGGGGCAAGCCAGGACATCTAATAGGCCTATTACCCTGCCAGGACACATATTGCTGCAGAAAGAAGAGTGGAGACTTTCAGACATTAAAATACTTCTCTATTCCAAGTTTACCAGTGAGAATTGCTATTATTCAGACTTCAGATTGTTGCTTTCTCACTTATGGAACATCAGGCCCCCTCCTTTAATTTCAATGGACATCTGAGTTGTCTCAGGGGATATTTCTTTGTATTTATTGTATTTTTAATAAAGTCTCTGGATGCTTTATTCTTTGAAGTTACAGACCAGGCTTGCCAGCTAGCAAAAGATACCTAAGCTACCACAAACCTAACCTTGTTCTAAAGATGATATAATCTATCTGTCACACACAATAAAACATCTCAATAACTTCATGAAGCAGAAATGAACCAACAGCGCAATGTGTATCCGTCTCAGGAATGCAGATTGTGCAGATATCAGAGCCAAAGACAAGTCAAAAGCACCATCACACCTCTGAACTCTTTAAACATGCCAAACAGATTCACTAATTCACAAAACTTTATTCCCCTGGGTTATTTTTCATGCTGAAATATCTGCTCCATGCTCATTTTATTTTGGATTACATCAAGGTTTCACAGGATTTTGCATATCTTACCCAGAGAATCTTTAGACAACTCTTTCCCTCTGCTTTCCAGAGAGATTTCTCTCATGTGATTATCACATTTTGACTTGAATTCTCATTTTGGCTCAAATTTTTACCCTTACAAAGATTTTTAAGGTTGTGATTGAAGTGTTGACTAACCCTCAAGCACATATAAAATGGTGCTTCTCACATTAGCAGGATTGTTCTCTCCTTTAAAATCACAGAGTCATAGAATGGTTTAGGTTGGAAGGGACCTCAAAGATCATCTAATTCCAACTCCCTGCCATGCACCTCTCACTGGAACAGGCTGCCCAAGGCCTCATCTAACCTGGCCTTGAAAACCTCCAGGAAGGTTGTGGATGACAGAAGCACAGAATGTGATCAAATGTGATCAAATGTGTGCTTCTGTCACCCACAACCTCCCTGGGCAACCTGTGCCAGTGTCTCACCAACCTCACTGCAAAGAACTTCTTCCTAACATCCAGTTTAAATCTCTCCTCTGCCTGTTTAAACCCATTACTCCTCGTCCTGCCATTACAAGACCTTGTCAATAGTCCATCCCCAGCCCTCTTGTAGCCTCCTTCAGATAGTGGAAGGCCACTCCAAGGTCTCCTCAAAGCCTTCTCCTCTCCAGGCCCTATCTTTTGGGTCCAGAGGAGGGCAATGAAACTGGTGAAAGGCCTAGAGAATAACTCCTATGAGGAGTGACTGAGGGAGCTGGGGATGGTTAGGTTGAGGAAGAGAAAGTTGAAGGAAGACCTCATTGCTCTCTACAACTATCTGAAGGGACATTGTGGAGAGGCTGCTGCTGGGCTCTTCTCACAGGTAGGTGGAGACAGAACAAGGGGGAATGGCCTCTAGCTGAGGCTGGGTAGCTTTAGTTTGGTCATTAGGAAAAGATTTTTCATTAAGAAAGTGGTCAGGGACTGGAATGAGCTGCCCAGGGAGGTGGTGGAGTCACCCACCCTGGATGTGTTTAAGGGTCATTTGGATGTGGTGCTTAGGGATATGGTTTAAGGTTCATTTTGTTGAGTAGGGTTATAGGTTGGGCTTGGTGATCCTGAGGGGCTTTTTGAACCTGTTTGTTTCCATGATTCTGTGAACTCTCATAGCCTGATTTCATAGCAGAGGTGCTCCAGCCCTCTGATCATCTTCACGGCCCTCCTGTGGACTTGCTTCAACAGTTCAGTGTCGTGCTAGTTTGAAGCTAGCTAGAATGTTTTGGTGAGAACTAGATTACAGGCTGTGAAAAGGAAAACACAATGATGTCTACTTCACTCATAGGCTTATTGAGAGATAAGAGGAGAAGAATCAAAACATTGATAAGGCACTCTCTACTCCTGCTGGGGAGCTCTGAGCTGCATCTCTCTAACCTCACCCTCTGTTTCTCTGCCATTTTTTGGGACTGGGGTAAGGTTAAGAGGGGCAGGGGGAAGGTGGAGGGGTGGTTGAGAGCCCTTCCTGGGGACTCAGGTTTCTGGGAGGGCTGTTGTGTTTCCGTATTAACCTTTTACCTTGTCTATTTCTGTCTATAACTGTACATACTGTAAATATCTGCTTGTATATTCTACTAAGCTGTAAATAATAATCTTCATTCAATTTCCAGAGCTACTGAGTCTGGATGGGGAGCTTGGTGCCATGGTCTGGTTGATTGGACAGGGCTGGGTGCTGGGTTGGACTGGATGATCTTGGAGGTCTCTTCCAACCTGCTTGATTCTATGATTCTGTGATTTAGTCTGGGTGATTCTCCAAAGTGTGTGTGTGGGGAACACCCAAACCATCACAAATGTGAGCACTTCTTCCTGTGCCTGTTTGAGGTTTTCAATTTCACTTCATTAATGAAGTTCTTGGTATGACGGTCACACAAATTCACATGCTGAGGTTATGCAAACTCTTTCAAATCCTTTCAATAAAATGTAACCCATCATTTTTTTAGCGGTGCTCTCAAGATCTGTAACAGTGCTATGGGATCTTACCTATCGGTTCTTCTTTGAGGAAAAGTCTGCCTTAAAGAGTAGCAAAGAAGCTTGTGGTGGGAGGTCCAAATTATGCCTAGAAGACACATCCATCACATGCCCTAAATACCTGACCTTGCCGCCCCCCTTCCCGCTTCTGCTTCCCGGATGGGAGAAGCGGGAAAGCAGACAAAGCTCTGGCGCCTCTCAGTCTCTCACAGACTCCATATTCGGCCCTGTTCTGCAGCTCGCTTTGTTTGTGGTAAACAGAGCTCAGCAGTCCTAGGCCTGTGCATCTGCCTTTGTTGGAGAAGAAATTCAGGATTGGTCTTAGGGGTGGTTCTATCTGCTGCTATTGGTCAAAGACGCTCGCCAAAATGCTTCAAACCCAAGCAAACTGCTTGTTTGCTGCTGCTGCTGCCTTTCTTCTGTTGGCTACCTCTTTGCCTCAGGTGCCTCTCTGTGCCGCCACACTTTGCGTCGCGCCTAACTGGGGACTTGCCTACGACCGGCAGCCCTGACCCTGCCTGATCCAGCCGAGGGACTGAAACCGGCTTGCCCCTAAGCCGGGATACAGCTACCCGCTTGAGCTTAGACGAGCCCGAATACAGGTAACGACATAGGCACAGCCTAGCAACGAATTCCGACAGACGCCGGGACCTACCGGGACCTGCCGGCCGCCGCTCCGGCCCGCCGCTCCGACCCGCCGCTCCAGCCCGCCGGCCGACTCCTTGTTATACACAGCACTCGATCGGACTGCTCCAGCCCGCAAACCTGGACCCTGCTTTGCCCAGGTGCCTGACCTCCCAGTGACTTTCTGAGAGCCACGGAACCATGGACCTTCTCAAACGACCTGCTCGAACTGGGCGGAACAAGCGGCAAAGCCCCACCGCAGCATTACTACTTTGAAGTCCACCAGGTGGCCGCGACTGCATTTTCCCCGTTTATGCTTTTTGGATGGCAAATATTGAAACTTTTAATCAGTGATAGAATAGAATCAGCCAGGTTGGGAGCGACCTCCAAGATCATCCAGTCCAACCTAGCACCCAGCCCTATCCACTCAACCAGACCATGGCACTAAGTGCCTCAGCCAGTCTTTGCTTGAACACCTCCAGGAATGGCAACTCCACCACCTCCCTGGGCAGCCCATTCCAATGCCAATCACTCTCTCTGCCAACAACTTCCTCCTAACATCCAGCTTATACTTCCCCTGGCACAACTTGAGACTGTGTCCCCTTGTTCTGTTGCTGGTTGCCTGGCAGAAGAGACCAACCCCCACCTGGCTCCAACCTCCCTTCAGATAGTGAGTAACCTAACTTTCTTTACTCAAGTCTGTGAAAGTTGATGCTTAACCTTTAAGCAGCAGTTTGAGCTGCAAGACTGTCCACTTATAAGGACTTTATAAAAACCCCTTCGTAACTCATTGAATCTGACTTTATAGATGCATTCTGCAAAGTGCCATTTTAGCAACCCCATCGTAGAATCTGTCTGTGTTAATTGTAAAGATGTTTGGGGAAAGATCCTTTTTATAATTACTAATCTATTTAATAATTTTTACATTGACCTCATTAGAATTCACTTAGAATCATGGAATCATAAAATCATAGAATGGTTTAGGTTGGCAGGGACCTCAAGGCTCATCCAGCTCCAACCCCCTGCCATAGGCAGGGACACCTCCCACTAGAGCAGGCTGCTCAAGGCCTCATCCAGCCTGGCCTTAAACACCTCCAGGGAGGAAGCAGCCACAACCTCCCTGGGCAACCTGTGCCAGTGTCTCACCACCCTCACTGGAAAGAACTTCCTCCTCACATCCAGTCTAAATCTCCCCTCTGCCAGTTCAAACCCATTCCCCCTCGTCCTGACATTCCCAGACCTTGTCAATAGTCCCTCCCCAGCCTTCCTGTAGCCTCCCTTCAGGTACTGCAAAGCCACTCTAAGGTCTCTTCGAAGCCTTCTCTTCTCCAGGCTGTAGAGCCCCAACTCTCTCAGCCTGTCCTCATAGAAGCTTCTAACTTCTAACCCAGATTCAAACCCCTCCTTATCAAAGCTCTGTTGAGTTGTGCTGGTTAACAGCTGAAGGCTGCAGTCATCCTTTAGGCATTTCTTCATAATTCTTTTCCTAAGGAACCTCTAACTGACCATGCCATTAAGGAATCCCTATCTGTAACTCTCTAAGTTATAGTTTCTGTCCAGGATGCAGCAGAAATATTCCCACAATTCCTTAGGATATTTCTGGCTTCATTACTTCTTCTATTGATGGACACTGACAGTGTGAGCTTGCAGCCCAGAAGGCAAATCACATACAGGCCTGCATCAAAAGAAGAGTTGCCAGCAGATCCAGAGAGGTGGTTCTGCCACTTTGCTCTGGTAAGACCGCACCTGGGGTATTGCATCCAGCTCTGGAACCCTCAGTATAGGAAGGATGTGAACCTGAAGGAGTGGTTCCAGAGGAGGTCCAGAAAAATTATCAGGGGTTTGGAGCAGCTCTGCTGCAAAGATAGGCTGAGGGAGCTGTGGTTGTTCAACCTGGAGAAGAGAAGGCTCTGGGGAGACCTAATAACAGCCTGCTAGTACCTGAAGGGGCCTACGGGAAGGATGGAGACTGCTTACGAAGGCCTGTGGTGATAGAACAAGGGGCAGTGGCTTTAAACTGGAGAAGAGCAGATTTAGATTGGATGTTAGGAACAGGTTCTTTACTATGAGGATGGTGCAACACTGGAACAGGTTGTGCAGGAGGGTGTTTGGAGCCCCATCACTGGATATATTCAAGGTGAGGCTTGATGGAGCTCTGGGCAACCTTGTCTAAGTTGACTACAGAGGGGATTGGACTAGATGACTTTTGGAGATCTGTTCCAACCCAGACCATTCTGTGATTTTATGATTCTATGATTCTTCTTTTGGTTTCCCACTACCATAAAACGCTTTTACAATGATTTCCCAACTGTATCTTGTAGCTCTACAGAACCACCCACACTCTGAGCAAAGTTTCACTACACCATACCTTCTGTGCTTTTCTCACTGTGCTATTTTTGACTACTTGTTTTAGCATCTCACAGAGATCTAAAGCTCCAAACGTAGTGCAATCAGCACCCTCTCAAACTTTTTTTTGCTTTAAGATTTCTACTAGACTCAAAGCAAGTGAAAAGTCAAACCTTCCTAAAGCAAGGTCCTTAAGAATCCTTCAGGTATTTCACCTGCTTTCAGCTGAAATTAAATAATTCTATGACTAAAATACTAAATAAGCATAGAATCTTAGAATGGCCCAGGCTGGAAGAGACCTCCAAAGGTCGTCTAGTCCAACCTCCCCTGCAGTCAGCACTAGACCAGGTTGCCCAGAGCCTAATCAAGCCTTACCTTGAATACCTCCAGGGATGGAGCTCCAGGTATATCCAGATGTAAATTTCCTCAGATATATAGCAAGAAAGCTAAGATTCAATGTGCATGATTTAATTAGCTTAAGTTTTATTCAGTTCCTGTGGGGACTAGTAAATTCTTCAGTACTAGTCCTTTTGATGGGAGACCTTGTTTAAAAGCCTTTTGAAAATCCAGGTAGATTTCTCTGTTGTCATCCAAAGAAGTTTGCCAAGAGCTTTCTGAGAAATCTCTCATGTTTTTCTGGAGAGGCTTTTTCTACTTCTTCAGACACCTCTGTTCCCTTCTCATTATAAAGCAGGAGTAGCAAGTGATTTTGAGTATCTGAGATAATCACCTTCAGAAGGTAATTACAAGCTTGTCTGTTTCTTGTGATTTACATGGCTTCTGGCTCTGTCTCCACTGGGGGCTCCATTCCAAGATGCTAGAGGGATGTGATGGCAGTGCACAAAGGCACACTTCATAGTCAAAGATGCAGAGTGGCTCTTCACCGTGCTTCACTTGTATTTCTCAAATACCAGAGCACCATCCATCTCATTTGGACAGTGTCTGGAAAGATAATGTGCTTTGCTGATTGTTTATGTTGTTCTTTTGCCTTTTGTTTTTCTTATTTTGGGAGGTGACCTCATTAATGCTTATAAATATATAAAGGGTGAGCATGAAGAGGATGGAGCCAAGCTCTTCTCAGTGATGCCCCGTGACAGGACAAGGGGCGATGGGTGGAAGCTGAGGCATAGGAAGTGCCATGTAAACATGAGGAAAATTTTTTTCGCTTTAAGGGTGACAGAACACTGGAACAGACTGTCCATAGGAGTTGTGGAGTCTCCTTCTCTAGAGATATTTAAGACCTGCCTGGATGTGTTCCTTTGTGATCTACTGTAGGTGATCCTGCTATGGCAGGGGGGTTGGACTAGATGATCTTTCAGGGTCTCTTCCAAACCGTAACATTGGGTGTGATTGTAGAATCATAGAATCACTCAGAGTTGGAAGGGACCACAAGGATCATCTAGTTCCTGCCCCCCTGCCATGGGCAGGGACACCCTACCCTAGATCAGCCTGGCCACAGCCTCATCCAGCCTGGCCTTAAACACCTCCAGGGATTGGGCCTCAACCACCTCCCTTGGCAACCTATTCCAGGCTCTCACCACTCTCATGCTAAACAGCTTCCTCCTCATGTCCAGTCTGAACCTACCCACCTCCAGCTTCACTCCATTCCCCCTAGTCCTGTCACTCCCTGATAGCCTGAAAAGTCCCTCCCCAGCTTTTTTGTAGGCCCCCTTCAGATACTGAAAGGCCACAATGAGGTCACCTCAAATATTGTAACCAGAAACCAAAACCTATTCCCTGTTTCTTTACAGACTAAATATGTAAAAAGTGTTTTTTAAGGAACAATTATGCAAATGGACCTTTGACAAGGCCTTTATTAAGACACAGACCTTTCTCATTACTCCATACCCCTTTTGTATCTGAGTTCAGATTGCACTCATTTTACAATAAAAGTAACATATAATGGAACTTGAAAACAGAAAATGACTTTTCCAAAACCTGCCCACATTACAATGCATGCAGACAACATTCCCAGCTTGATTTCCTATTTCATGTGAGCACTGCCTTAAGAGGAAAGGCTGAGAGCCCTGGGGCTTTTTAGTCTGGAGAGCAGAAGACTGAGAGGGGATCTAATCAATATCTATAAATATCTGGGACCTGGGGGTCAGGAAGGAAGGGGCAGGGACAGCCTCTGCTTACTTGTGCCCTGTGATAAGACAAGGGGCAGTGGATGGAAACTACAGTACAAGAAGTTTTACCTCAACATGAGGAAGAACTTTTTGACTGTAAGGGTCACAAAGTACTGGAACAAGCTCCCCAGGGAGGATGTGGAGTCTCCTTCTCTAGAGACTCCCAACACACATCTAGATGTGTTCCTATTTGACCAGCACTAGATTCTGTGATCCTGTTCTGGCAGGGGGCTTGAATTCTGAGGTCTCTGGAGCAATCTTCCAACCCCTGACATCCTGTGATCCTGTGATCAAATGTGCTCTTGTGGCCAGAAGCGCCAATGCCATTCTGGGGTGGATTAGAAGAGATGTGGTTAGCAGGTAGAGGTTCTCCTGCTCTTCTGCTCTGCCCTCGTGAGGCCACATCTCAAGTGCTGTGTCCAGTTCTGGGTCCCCCAGTTCAAGAGGGACATAGAACTTCTTGAGAGAGTTCAGTGTAGAGCCACAAAGATGATTAATGAAATGGAACATCTCTCTTACCAGGAACCCTGAGTGAGCTGTGGCTCTTTAGCTTAGAGAAGAGGAGTCTGAGAGGTGACCTCAATGTTTATCAATAAGTAACGTATGAGTGCCATGAGGCTGGAGCCAGGCTCTGCTGGGTGATGCCCAATGGCAGGACAAAGGGTGACCTTTGAGTGTCACCACTCATTACTGATGTGCACTTGGATATTGAACCACTCACAAAGGAAATCAGCCAATTCAGCTGATGCAGTTTGTCAATCAAACTTATATCTCTCTGATTTACTGTCCAGAATGCTGTAAGGGACAGAGGTCCAGGTAGATGATATCTATAGCTCTTCCTTTGTCCCACTGATGTAGTCATTCTGTCATAAAAGGCCACTAGGTTAGTCAGGCTAAATTTACCCTTGGTGAAACCATGTTGGCTATCTCTAATCACTTCTTTGTCTTCCATGCATCTCACTGTATCTTCGAGGAGGCCATCCATGGTACCAGGCACTAAAGCGAGGTTAACTTCTTGGTAGTTCCCAGGGTCCTCCTTATTAACCTGTTCTCCAGAGGCTGAGGATTTCACCTAAATCTCCTGATTTTCAAGATATGATGGAAAATGTCTAAATGACTACATCAGACAATTTCCTCGAGACCCTAGGGTGTATCACATCAGGGTCCATGGCCAAGTTCCTCAGGCCACCTTGAAAATGATCCTCTCTTATGATGGGAGGGACTTCATTCCTTCAGTCCCTGCCTTGAGGCTGATGTGAGGGATTTATCCCTAAAACAGTCATAAATATGACAAGATAACAAGCAAAAAGAGCATGCCTCTTGTTTGAAAACAGTCACAGGAAGACAGGCTCACAAACCTACATGAAGAAAAAAAGACTTGGACTATCCTCCCTTTTATTGCCAACTCAGTAAAAACAGGAAGAGTAATTGAAATACCATTTACAGGAATAGTTAAAATTATTTATGCTAAGAAAATAATTTCATATAAAAAGAAGTAGCAATAAAGTGTCACTAATAACACTTTCATTTCTTACTGCATTTATCTTACTGAAAACACAGTTTCTAAAAATACTGCAAAAAGTCTTAACTATTTCTAAGTGTATGCTAGAGAATCATAGAATCAAGCAGATTGGAAGAGATCTCCAAGCTCATCCAGTCCAACCTAGCACCCAGCCCTATCCAGTCAACCAGACCATGGCACTAAGTGCCTCAGCCAGCCTCCTTTTAAACACCTCCAGGGACGGTGACTCCACCACCTCCCTGGGCAGCCCATTCCAATGCCAATCACTCTCTCTGCCAACAACTTCCTCCTAACATCCAGCTTATACTTCCCCTGGCACAACTTGAGACTGTGTCCCCTTGTTCTATTGCTGGTCACCTGGGAGAAGAGTCCAACCTCACCTGGCTACAGCCTCCCTTCATGTAGTTGTAGACTGCAGTGAGCTCTGCCCTGAGCCTTCTCTTCTCCAGGCTGCACACCCCCAGCTCCCTCAGCCTATCCTCACAGGGCTGTGCTTCAGGCCTCCCACCAGCTTCATCGCTCTTCTCTGGACACCTCTCAGTATCTCAACATCTCTCTTGAATTGAGGAGCCCAGAACTGGACACAGCGCTCAAAGTATGGCCTGACCAGTGCTGAGTACAGGGGCAGAATAACCTCCCTTGTCCTACTGGCCACACTGTTCCTGATCCAAGCCATGATACCATTGGCTCTCCTGGCCACCTGGGCACACTGCTGCCTCATGTTTAACTCCAGCTGGTAATTAAGCACCACGCAGCCACTTGCTCACTCCCCACCATGCACTCAGATGGGGGAGAGAATAGAAAAAAAAAAAAACAAACAAAAATAAAACTGTGGCTTGAGATAAAGACAGTTTAATATGTCAGAATAGGAAGGGGAAATAACAATAATAATAATATGGAAAACAAATGATGTCCAGCAAAATTATTCTCTACTCACTGAGTGATACCCAGCTGATCCTTGACTTGTGGTGCCTCCCTGGCCAACATCCTCCAGTTTATGTATTGGGCATGATGTCATATGGTCTTATTTGGCTCTCTGTGAACTGCTGGCAGAGCAGTAGAAGATGAAAAGGTCTTTGACTTAGTGTAAGCAACTGCTCAGTAACACCTAAATCATAACTGTGTTATCAACCAGCAATAGAACAAGGGGACACAGTCTCGAGTTGTGCCAGGGGAGGAATAGGCTGGATGTTAGGAGGAAGTTGTTGGCAGAGAGAGTGATTGGCATTGGAATGGGCTGCCCAGGGAGGTGGTGGAGTTGCCATTCCTGGAGGTGTTGAAGCAAAGACTGGCTGAGGCACTTAGTGCCATGGTCTGGTTGAGTGGATAGGGCTGGGTGCTAGGTTGGACTGGATGATCTTGGAGGTCTCTTCCAACCTGGTTGATTCTGTGATTCTGTGAACACTATTCTCTTACTAAATCCAAACCATCACAGTGTAGCATCTATGAGCAAGAAAATTAACTGATTCCAGCCAAAACCAGGATAGTCAGGCAAGAGAAAAGAAACAAAACAAACCAACACAAAGCCACCACAACAAAACAAACTTAGTTTGAAACCAAGATAAACTGTATAGACATATGGCTCAACTGTGCAACGCTGATCCGAGGCAGATCACTGGGTAGTAAATTGAATTCAATACAATATCTTACTAAGTGTGGTAGAATTCTCAGCTTGACCTGAGTAGAAACAGAAACTAAATGCAGACATTACAAAAAAAAAATCTATAACAATGCAAAAGGATAATGAAAGGGGAGGGGAAGTGGTGCAATTTTATTATTAGGAGCTTTTCAGAGCTGCAATAGAGACTCTGTGCCTGTAAAATGTTCCACAGCAACAGTGTGTTGGCAAAATTGCTTGTTCAATGTTTCAAGAGCAGAACTAAAGCCATACTTTCATCCACTGCAAGCAAAGATCAATGCAAGGTGTTCTTATACGTGAATCAAAAAATGGAAGCACGCAATGCTTACCACTGGCCTTCTACGCTGCTTCCTTTCATCCTCTCTGTTGTTTCCCTGGGTAGGCCATTTGCAGCTGATAAACATTTGATGTCGAAACCACATAGCAAGAGAAAAACAGAATAACAACTGCCACTGGGACAATGTCTAGCTCAGGAACCTGAATAAGACTTGCAACCTATCTCTGCAGCCATCTCCTCACAACGTTTGAAGAAAAGCTTAGGGAGCAGCATACATAATCAGCATATCAGAGCCTTGGTTGCACACATGGAGCTCATCACTCTGTTTACTCCGTGCCAGAATTATTTAGCAGGCAGAAACACTTCTATGAAGTCAAAAGCAACAGAAATGAGATCTGAGAGCGAGATCCTGGCTTTTCTTAATTTAGTGGGAATTTCGCCACTGGCTTCAAAAGGAGGCAGAGTTTCACTCCTGCTGCTTAACATTCTTCAGCAATGGATATGCAGATGGTCAGTACAGTTAAGATTACACTGAAAATAGGATTGAAAAAGCCCAGTTTATTGACTTAGAAGTGGTGAGGACAAAGAAAATCTATCACGTTACAACCTTAAGTACCCCGGAGATACCTGTTCTCAGTGTACTGCCTTCCACTAGCAAGGAAAAAAAACCACCCAATTATGGATTTTTGAGGTGTTTGATTAAAGAAATCTGGAAAGCAGCTTTTGAACCCCCAAGTTCTGACCCTGGTCCAGTTCACAGTGAGCAGCCATATGAATTAACAAACAGCACCAATGGAGAAACAAACTCCTAGTCACAATTATTTTTTTGGAAGAACAGCAGAATAAAAGTGGAGCCATATGGACATGCTTAATGAGAAATTATGGTGTCTGATATGCTTCTCTGGTTATCTGTGGCTTATGTGACAACTTTTTTTCTTTTTTTTTTTTAATCTAATGAGTGAAAAAAAATACATATATATGTGTGTGTGTGTAACAGTCTCACCATCTGCATTAAGGACCACATCAGAAGCAGCGCTCCAGACCTTCTCAGGCTTTTTGTCTCTGGTGTAGCAGAGGTTTAGTGATCATCTGGTATTCTGTCAAACACAGAAAAAGAAGTAAAAAGCACCACAAGGAATTTTTTTGCTTTCTGCAGGTGACATAGTGGGTGACAGACAAAGTCATCCTTTCACATTTTCAGGCTTATCTTCTTAGAGCTGATTGCAAACCATGTTTGGAAAGATCACAGGCTCACAGGATGTTAGGGGTTAGAAGGGACCCAAACTGAGCATCGAGTCGAACTGACCCCTGCAAGAGAAGGAAATACAATCTAGTTTAGGTCATAGAGGAACACAAGCAGACAGGCTTTGAAAATCTCCACAGAAGGAGATTCTACAACCTCTCTGGGGAGGCTGTTCTGGTGCTCTGTGATCCTTACAGTAAAGAAATTCCCTCTTGTGTTGAGGTGGAACGTCCTGTGCTGCAGCTTACATCCATTGCTCCTTGTCCTATCCCAGGGAGCAAGTGAGCAGGGCCTGTACCCCCACTCCTGACATCCAACCCTAAGATGTCTATAAACATTTATCAAATCCCCTCTCAGTCTTCTCTTTTCCAGACTAAAAAGCTCCGGGTCCCTCAGCCTCTCCTCATAAGACAGAGTTCCAGTCCTCTAATCATCCGTGTAGCCCTCCATTGGACTCTCTGCAGCAGATCCCTGTCCCTTTTAAACTGAGGAGCCCAAAACTGAAGGCAGTACTCACCAGGGTAGAGAAGATACCTTTATTTGAAACAAGATTGAGAATGTTTACATTATCCTACCATCACTGAGTACCTGTGCACAGTAATTCTGATCACCACAAAGACACATCCACGGTCATTCTTCTCTTGTGCTTTAAACTAGGCAGCAGTAGGTCAGCCTACAGTGCATCCTTACTGGCTATGACCTACCTTGCCTGAAAAATCTCTGGGGACAGGGGCAGATTTTAAGAACAAGAGACAGTCCCTTCATATACCACTTACTACTGCTCACTGCTTCAGCGAGGTGTCCACAGCTATTAACAGACCAAATTATATCTATAAATGTTAGTGACTGTTTTGAGTTACTTTGACCCAGGCACTTGAATTCTCTTAACACAGCTCTGAAGGAGAAGCAAGTGTCTTAATGCTTTGATCTTCAGCTTCATGTGATGCAAATATAGGTGGTTCTCTCAGCTGGAGATTAGTCTGTGGATCAGAGGAAAAGAGAAGTCCTGTTCAGAGGTCATGGAGCTAACTTGGTAAATGAAAAATCGGTTCCTAGCTTTGATTTTCTCCATATGTTAGCCAAATCTTTCAGGTGAAGTAGCATAGAAAAGGATTTAAATATATGGAAAGAGTAAGGCCACTAATCTCTCTGTAGATTTGAGTAAATCAGTAGACTGGCAGTGTTCTGTATCTTTACCTCACAGGAGTAGCTCTTTATTAATCAGAGTATGAGACAACAGCAGATTTATATACACCAGTGGCAGTCACACAAAAGCCTGAAAGAAGTAGTGAGCTACTGAGCCATTTCTTTGTCTGTCTTATTTAGCCTATTCATAGATAGCCAAGAGCAAGATTAGGGGACTTGAGCATCTCCCCTACAAAGAGACACTGAGAGACCTGGAGCTGTTTGGAGAAGAGAAGGCTGAGAGCAGATCTTATCCATGTGTACAGATAATCTGAGGGGTGGGTTTCAAGTGGCTGGTGTCGATCTCTTTTGGGTGGTCAACAGCAATAAGACAAAGAACAACAGCCACAAACTAGAACACAAAAGGTTTCACCTCAACACGAGGAGAAACTTCTTTATAGTGAGGGTGACAGCCCTAGCATAGGCTGCCCAGAGAGGTTGTGGAGTCTCCTTCTCTAGAGACTTTCAAAACCCACCTGGATGCCTTCCTGTGCAAACTATCCTAGGACATCCTGCCTTGGCAGGGAGGTTGCACACGATGGCTTATGGAGGTCCCTTCCATCCTCTAAGGTTCTGTGATTCTGTAGAGCCCCTGCACGTGTTTGGTTCACACCACAGCCTAACATATCAGCTACAATACCACAATAGCTCTTTCAGCCAGTTTCTCAAATGGCAAAACCTGTTTTTTGAAACCTTAGCAGAGATCTGGGCTTTTTTAAAACAGACCATTTAAAATTATTCTATCCTGACTATACTTAATAGGTTTTGGCAAGTCAACATTCAGCTCATTGAACCATGATGAAAGAGAGTAGAGAAGAATGTCTCAGTCTCCTTAACTCTACCAACATTATTGAGAACATTTTTATTTAATAAACCAACCAGTTCTTTCCAGAGGGTTTTTACTAAATAGTGTGAATAAAAGCAGAAGAATTCTAATTGTTGATCAGTAACATATTCAGGGGGAAAAAATCAGGAGTGTGATGGTGTCCCCAAAACTCACCAAACGTGTGATCAGCAGAAGAAGCTGTACAAAGCCAAATGACACAGAATCATAGAATCAGCCAGGTTGGAAGAGACCTCCAAGATCATCCAGTCCAGCCTTAGCCAATCAACTAGACCATGGCATTAATTGCCTCATCCAGCCTTTTCCTGAACACCTCCAGGGACAGTGACTCCACCACCTCCCTGGGCAGCCCATTCCAATGCCAATCACTCTCTCTGCCAACAACTTCCTCCTAACATCCAGCCTAGACCTCCCCCAGCACAACTTGAGACTGTGTCCCCTTGTTCTGTTGCTGGTTGCCTGGGAAAAGAGACCAACCTTCACCTGGCTACGATCTCCCTTCAGGTAGTTGTAGACAGCAATGAGGTCTGCCCTGAGCCTCCTCTTCTCCAGGCTGCACACCCCTAGGTCTCTGAGCCTCTCCTCATAGGGCTGTGCTGCAAGCCCCTCACCAGCTTTCTTGCCCTTCTATGAGCATCTCTCTTGAATTGAGGAGCCCAGAATTGGACATAGATCTGTAATTTAATTACTCAACAAAATGCCCAGTTTCCCACCAAAACAATATACCTGTAAATTCCTATCACGCTGTCTTCTGCCTACTGTTTATGTTCTTGAAGTGAAAAGTAGCTAGTGGATTTCCTTTGTATTCACAGAGCAAACAAATTAAACTACCACTGTTCCATTGCTTTCATTTTTATTGATCCTTTCTCAGTTGTATTTATTTTCCTTTTTTAATGCAGCCAACTGTTTACTACACCATTATATTAGAATAATCCAACCTTATATAGCACCCATTTTACTACTACCTTCTCTACAGCTCTGGATCATACAAGCAGCAAAAAGAAAAATAAAGAAAAGTAAAGTTAAATAAATAAATAGAGGAGCTGCCATCCCTGGAGGTGTTCAACAAAAGATTGGATGAGGCATTTAGTGCCATGGTCTAGTTGATTGGATAGGGCTGGGTGATGGGTTGGACTGGATGATCCCTCTTTATTCTGCTCTTGTCATACCCAACCTGGTTTTGGAGTCCCCCAACACAAGAAGGACATCAAACTGTTAGAGCTAGTCCAGAGGAGGCCACAAAGATGCTCAAAGGGCTGCAGCAGCTCTGCTGTGAGGACAGGCTACAAGAGTTGGGGCTCTTCAGCCTGGAGAAGAGAAGGCTGACCTTATAGTGGCCTTCCAGTATCTGAAGGAGACCTACAGGAAGGCTGGGGCAGGACTATTTACAAGGTCTTGTAATGACAGGACAAGGAGTAATGGGTTTAATCTGAAAGAGGGGAATTTCAAGCTAGGTGTTAGGAAAGGGTTCTTTCCAGTGGTAGTGGTGAGACACTGGCACAGGTTGCCCAGGGAGGTTGTGGATGCTCCTTCCCTGGAGGTGTTCAAGTTTAGATTAGATGCGGCCTTGAGCAACCTGTTCTAGTAGGAAGTGTCCCTGCCTATGGCAGCGGTGTAGAACTGGATAATCTTTGAGGTCCCTTCCCACCCAAACCATTCTGTGATTCTCTGATTCTCTTTTGGGAGTGTCTTTCAACCTGGTTGATTCTATGATGGGTAGGTAGGTAGAAAGATTGATAAATAGACAGAGAGTTGGATAGACAGATAGAAAGAAAAATAGACTGACAAAGAAATAAATAAACAAAAATAAGAAGACCTGGATCAAAATCACATTAATATCTACTGCTTTTCAGGTTTTGAGCATTCAGCAGCAATTCCTAATTCTCATCTATGTTTTGTTTGCAGTACACCAGAATCAAATTCATCCCCAGTGCAAACGTGTTGGAGGGAAGAATGAGTTCTCCCTATTGAATTAAGCAAGGTATACCTCTCCTTGCCCAAAGTATGTGTTCTCACAAAGCTAAAATGAAGCAAATGCAGAATAAAACAGTGTGACCTCTTCAATCAGGCCTTTTAAAATGTATTTAAAATGAATGGTGATGAAGGCTTGCAAAGACTTCAGCAGCAGAGCCTAGGGCACCAAGAAGAAATACTAATACAAGAATCAGTGGCACCTTTTGCAAACAGCCATTGTGTATTACAAACAGAGACACCTAACTGCTTGTTCAGCTCCCATTCATCAAGTGAGTTTTGCTCCTGGCTTAGCTGAGGTGTCATTTCCATCCAAATTAAAGAATTAGAAGTTTACTTTTTCCAGCCCTAGGCTACCGTACATGTGTTCTAATGTCCTCTCTGCCTAATTCTCCTATCAGTCTTAGTCACCATAGGATAAGAAACCCTGGAAGATGGGAGACAGAAACATATAGCCAACAGCAAGAAAATTGCATTTTGTATAGATTACAAAGTGGTATTAAATGAGAGTGTCACACCAGCCCTTAATCTGTTATTTGGGTGTTTAGATAGCCTGTAGAGATAGATCTCCGTAGATAGATCTAAAGATAGATCAAGGGCTACTCTTAAGACTAAAATTATGCCAAACAGACAAGATTTTTGTCTTTTGTCATAGAATCTCTCAGGTTGGAAGAGACTCCCAAGTATAATCAACTCATAGAACCAACCAGGCTGGAAAAGACCTCCAAGATCATCCAGTCCAACCTAGCACCCAGCCATGGGTGCCAACTAGACCATGGCACTAAGTGCCTCATCCAGCCTTTTTTGAAACACCTCCAGGGATGGCCTTCCCCTAGGACAGACTCCTTGAAGCCCCATTCAACTTGGCCTTGAACCAGAGCATCTACAACCTCTCTGGGCAATCTGGTTCAGTTTCTTATCACCTTCCCAGTAAATTATTTCTTCCCAGTAATCTATCCTTTTTCAGTCCGAAACCATTACCCCTTGTTCTGTCACTGTGCTTCCTGATAGAGTCCCTTCTTCATCTTTCTTATCAGACCCCTGAAAGTATTGGGAAGTTGCTGTAAACTCTCCCTAGAGCCTTCTCTTCTCCAAACTGAACAACCCCAACTCCCTCAGATTTGATCACCTTCGTGGCCCTTACCCTAGAAAGATAAATAACCTATTTCAAGCATTAATTGTTAATACTCATTAGGTGTTTTATGAATTTCAGACATTGTAAAAACTCCTGAAGTAAAGAGAGGCAATCTCATCAGGGTTGTGGAACATGTTCACTTCATTTTTTCAGACTGGAAACAAATGAAGGATGTCAAATAAAAGCAGACCATCATTATGTACAAGGTTCAGAACAGCCGGCAAGCAGATTATGTTCAGATGGAATTAAATGTGTTTTAACTTGCAGTCAAGGCACCATCCAGCTGGCCATAAAGACTGCTGAACGAGAAAACTGGCCAGCATTCCATCACTATCCTGGCTCATGGATGATGGCCAACGCTCTGGGCAGGTAGCTGTGCTGCTAGAAACAGATCAAATGGCAGCACAGACATAAAGCCATCTGAGCTGCTGCGTTGTGGCAAGACATTGCTGCCCAGGCAGAAAACACTGTTGTGGTGGCCTGTCATGTGGATAGATGCTCACCCACCAAAACCATGCAACACACCTTTAATCATAGAATCAGAGAATCAACCAGGTTGGAAGAGACCTCCAAGATCATCCAGGCCAACCTAGCACCCAGCCCTGTCCAATTAACCAGAGCATGGGACTAAGTGCCTCAGCCACGCTTTGCTTCAACACCGCCAGGGACGGCGACTCCACCACCTCCCTGGGCAGCCCATTCCAATGCCAATCACTCTCTCTGCCAACAACTTCCTCCTAACATCCAGCCTAGACCTCCCTTGGCACAACTTGAGACTGTGTGCCCCTGTTCTATTGCTGGTTGCCTGGCAGAAGAGACCAGCCCCACCTGGCTACAGCCAGAGAGTTGTAGGCAGCAATGAGGTCTGCCCTGAGCCTTCTCTTCTCCAGGTTGCACACCCCCAGCTCCTTCAGCCTCTTCTCACAGGACTGTGCTTCAAGCCTCCCACCAGCTTCATTGCTCTTCTCTGGACATGTTCCAGCATCTCAACACTTCTCTTGAATTGAGTAGCCCAGGACTGGACACAGCAGTCAAGATGTGGCCTGATCAGTCAGATCAATCCCCACCTAGCTGCAGCCTCCCTTCAGGTATGCACTAGTCTCCAGGATGACTGACTGATAATAGTAGACTTAGAGAACTGAACATCAGAGAATGGAACCACTGAGGTGCAAATTTAGCAGAAGCCTGTTGACTGGTTAACATCAGAATATCTGCTACTCATTCTGGTCCAAACCAGACAAAATGACTACCTATTGTGAGATAAGATCAGGTATTCAAACTGTGCATAGGGAATAAACTGGAAGAAAACAGTGTGGGTGTCACTTGAGAATAGGCTAACCTGTTCATGGTGTGGGATAATGGGTGGAGACTCTATTGTGTCTTGCTGGGAGGGTGTCCACTTTATTCATAGCAACCTGTCCAGTGTTATACTTTTTGCTTAGGCTCACAGTGCTGATAACAGCAGTGTTTTGCCTGTTGCTGAAGAGCATCTGCACAGCATTGAGACAGCATTGTCTACACCTACCTGAAGGGACATTGTGGAGAGGCTGCTGCTGGTCTCTTCTCGCAGGTAGTTGGAGACAGAACAAGGGGGAACGACCTCAGGCTGAGACTGAATAGGTTTATAGAGGACATTAGGGAAATGTTTTTCATGCAGAGAGTGGTCAGGCATTGGAATGAGGTGCCCAGGGAGGTGGTGGAGTCACCCACCCTAAGCAAGATAAGCATGAAAACAGATGTGTATAAGATTGTGTGTTCCTGCTTATGGTGAAATATTCTGCCAAGCAGTTAAATAATCCTCTTTGATACGAAGGTTATGTCAGTCCATTCCAGGAACAAGACTCATTTTCTTTTCCTGACCTGAAATCTTAGTTTGACAGGTTTCCTATACCATGGCCTGTTAGCATTCTCCTACCTGACATCCTGACATTGCTCTATAACTGTCAAGGTAATTTGTTGCTGACCAAATTTCTCTGAAACACTGCAATGACAGGAGAAGCAGAAACACTCTGTCACATGAAGCAACCATACAAAATTGTCCTAAACATTTACTACCATCATCACAAAATTGACTTGCTAGCTCTTGGTAAAATGATCAGCCATGATTTAGAAGCCAGTAATATTTTGCTGAGAACTATGCTTATGTAAGACAAAGTTGCTATAAATATTTAATCTCTCAAAGATTAATCTCTCCAAGTAGAGTGAATGCAGGAGACGTATGTCATAATATAAAACTTAACAGATGTGCTAGTTTGAGCCTAGCTGGGATATTTTAGTGAGAGGAATTGGATTCTAGGCTGTGAAAAGGAAACAGTGGTGATGTCTGCTGCACTGATAGGCTTGCTGAGGTGTATAAAAACAAGAACACAAACACAGATAACAGAGTTGCTCTCTGGCTTTGGCTGTCTCCCTTCTCTCCCTAATCTGCTGTCTGTGTGACTAATCCTTCTGCTTCCTAACCCCCCTGGTTGATTCTCCAAACTCACCTTGAATGTAAGGCAAAGTCTGGGATAAGTTAGAGAGGTGGAAAGGAGGTGGAAGGGTGGTTGGGAGCCCCTCCTGGGGCCTCTGGTTTCTGGGAGGGCTGTTGTGTTTCTGTATTACCTTTTTAACTTGTCTATCTCTGTCTATAGCTGTAGAGATTCATAGAATCAACCAGGTTGGAAGAGACCTCCAAGATCATCCAGTCCAAACTGTCACCCAGCCCTATCCAGTCAACTAGAACATGGCAATACCTGCTTCTATAATGTTATATAAAGCTTCATTCCTTAATTTCCAGCTTGACTGAGTCTAATCTGGGTGATTTTCTGAAGTGTGTGTGGAGGTGGGTGGGTTACACCCAAACCATCACAACAAGACAGTTTGCTTTTGATGTCTCTTTAGAAACAATTGTTTCTACAGAGATAATTAATGAACCTCCTAATACACAGTAAGCAAATGAGGCTGTGAGTGACCTGTTCTAGTGGGAGGTGCCCTTGTCTATGGCAAGGGTTGGAATGAGATGATCTTTGAGGTCCCTTCCAGCGTAAACCGTTCTGTGATTCTAATTCCTGGTGAATGTTCCCTTTTCCATTTTCTTAGTTTCTTTTTTTTTCCATTGCTCTTGTCAGCATAACTCCATTAATAGCAGCAGTTCAAGCACTTAGACCAATTCTCAAAGACAAGTCTTCTTTTCAAAACTAAAATGCCTTTTAAAGATCTCTTAGTGTGTGCATTACATTAGGGCCTTAAGGAAAGCTTGTAAATTTAAAAAGGTGAACTACTAAATCTGGGGGGAAACTATAGCAAAGGAACAGTGCTTATGTGGATATTTGTAGTAAGTTAGGTGTAAGAATAAGAAGCTGGACATATAATCATAAAAAGACAAGAGTTATGTGTAAGAAATTAGTGATACAATGAGGAAATTCAAGCCAGCAACTGTCCAAATACAGTATTTAACTCCACACATCGTTCTGATAATGACTTAAATTTGAGTGCCTAGCTTATGAACAAAGCAATTTACTAATTAAATTTGCATCTGATGATATATGGATGACAGATGGCAACCCATAGGACATAAAAGCTACCCTATATAAGGGACTGATTTGATTTTGGAAGAGATGCTGAGCCTGTGGCCAATGATTTGAGCCAAACCAGTGGTCACCAGACCCATGCTGACAATGTGGATATTAAGTGGACAGTTACCAGCTACAGAAAGATGCAGTTGATAGCTACAGCAATATATCCAGAGGATACCTAGGAGGAAGCAGGTGCTCCTATTGTTTCAGGCCATTACTTCAACATGACACTACATTCCCCCCACATCGTCCACTGCAGTTTTATGCAGGCACACAGCAGACACTGTGACTCTACATCATGTGCAGTAGGAACTATGGTTTCTGCCAGTAATTAACCTATACCCCCCTGTGAAATGGACCACTTACCCTTGACAGATATGAAGAAATGAGAACAATAACAATGGGGAAAATGATGGTTTAGTTCTGAGGGCAAATTACACATGCAATGCAAAATTCAGGAGCTAGCTTGTCGCCTAGAGTGTGGTGCCCATGGATCTCACTGCAGAGGACATCACTACCCCAGTATGCAGAGAGAAGAAAATAATGTAGTGTCCATGAGTATCTGTAAGTGTGCAAAGTAAGTAGGTACAACAGCAAGTAAGTACGAAATTATCCACTTGGCAATCAAGGGGGCAGAATGCCTGAGAGGGAAAGAAATCAAACCAAGCATGAGAGCAGCCAGGCAGAAAGGGACCTGGGGTTGCTAGTAGATAGTAGCTGAACAGGAGCCAGCAGTGTGCCCAGTGGCCAGGAGAGCCAATGGCATGGATCAGGAACAGTGTGGCCAGCAGGACGAGGGAGGTTATTCTTCCCCTGTACTCAGCGCTGGTCAGGCCACACCTTGAGTGCTGTGTCCAGTTCTGGGCTCCTCAGTTCAAGAGAGATACTGGAGTGTGTGGAGTGTGTCCAGAGCGGAGCCCAACACCAGCTTCGTTGCCCTTCTCTGTGCACGTTCCAGTATCTCAACATCTCTCTTGAGTTGAGGAGCCCAGAACTGGACACAGCACTCAAGGTGTGGCCTGACCAGTGCTGAGCACAGGGACAGAATAACCTCCCTCGTCCTGCTGGCCACACCGTTCCTGATCCAGGCCAGGATGCCATTGCCTGTAGTGCTGTTTGCAGTTGTTGTGGCCAAAGTGTAGAACCCTGCATTTGGCCTTGGTAAATCTCATCCCATTGGCCTCTGCCCACCCATCCAGCCTGTCCAGGTCCCTCTGCAGGGCTCTCCTATCTAACAGCTCCACAGCTGCTCCTAGCATGGTGTCATCTGCAAACTTACTCATGATAGACTCAAGGAGAGACCAGCAGCAGCCTCTCCACAACGTCCCTTCAGGTAGTTCTTTTTTTTTTGTTTTGTTTTGTTTTTTAATTGCTTCTTTATTTTATTTTTTTTAATTCCTGAGATCCATTTACTCTTTCCTGCTAATTTGAGTCAGGCAATGATAATTGAAGAAGACAGATTTCTTTAACAGATAATGTTAGCTTCAGCTCAATTACGAGTTGACATTGTGTTCGCATATCCAGTCCAGTGTGTGTGTGCACGAAGGAACTGACCATCTGTTTTATTATTCATACATATGTCTGGGTGGCTAAGAGATGTTCAGAACTATTTAACGTGTTAATCTGCTGCATAATGAAGATGTGTGTGTGTCTGCATGTGTGTGTGCACTCCCTGAGCTGAACATATTAATTTCCTGATTGATTTTCATCCTATATTTTGATTGCAAAACTGTCTGGCAAAATACCAGTGAAGTATTTTCAGGTAAGGCAAAGCAACTCAGCTACATCTACTGTGCATTTCCCCCAAGCTTCCCCCTGTTCTTGTGCTGGGTTTCATTCCATTAATATCACCAGCACAATCTGCTGTCACAGTGCAGGTAACTACTTTTCAAACTGCAAAATAATCTCTTTCTAGATCAAAACCTCCTCCTCTGCAGCGATGACACAAATGTTTCCTTTTTTTTTTTCCTTTCTGATGTGCTGTAATTTGTGTGAGGCTCTGATCCAAATAAACAATCTCTCCTAGAGTTTTATTTTGCCACTTAATGTTCCTATAACTTTCATGGTGGATAATTTACAGGTTATCTGTTTTGGAGAGGGCTCATGACTGGGGGAGGGCTAACAGAAGATTAAATAGCTGGTTTATATTCTGTGTGTCCACACCGATTACTCACTTGCCACTGGGGAAGTAAGGGTCTTAACAGATAAGTATAAAAGTATGTTTCATTTCCTTTCTTCCATCCTCCAAGCACATGATTCTCTTCTTTACCTTCTGTACATTGCACAGCTGACTTCCATCGCGTGGTGAGGAAGTGCTTATCAGTGTAGAACACGCAGGAGGAATTATGTGGGCATAGCATCTGGGTACCACTGGAAAATGGCAGAGCTTGCAAGTTACCATAATACATTAGGATTTATCACTAGGTGCAGTAAAACACCCCCAAAATAACCCTATTTAGAAAAAAAGTGGGGGAAACTTTTCTGAGGGATGAAGCTTTGCTTATATAAAAGAAGGGAAGCCAGAAAAAACATTTCCATAACACAATGAAGATTGAGGAAATGCAGTTTTAGGTTTGTGGAATTGATCTGAATACATATTGGGTGGTTAGTAGTAGTAGTAGTAGTGGTAGCAGTAGGTAATAGTGATGGTGGTGGTGATGTTGCTATTACTATCATCATCGTTATTATTGTGATTGCTGCTGTTGTTCATAGAATCATAGAATCAACCATGATGGAAGAAACCTCCAAGATCATCCAGTCCAACCTAGCACTGTTGTTGCTATTGTTGTCGTTTCTGTTGTTGTGGTTGTTGTCATTTTAAACATGGCAAAAAGTTGATGTTTTCAGAAGATAACTGGTTAGATCACAGATCATAGGATGTTAGGAGTTGGAAGGGACCCAAAGAGATCATCAAGTCCAACCCCCCTGCCAGAGCAAGACCACACATTCCAGCACAGATCACAGAGGAACACATCTAGACAGGCCTCAAAAGTCTCCAGAGAAGGAGACTCCACGACCTCCCTGGGGAGCCTGTTCCAGTGCTCTGTGACCCTTACAGTAAAGAAGTTCCCCCTTGTATTGAAGTGGAACCTCCTGTGCTGCAACTTACACCCATTGCTCCTTGTCCTGTTACACACAGTCATAGAACTCAAGGTTGGAAGTGACCTCAAGACCATCTAGTCCAGCTGCTCTGCTTAGATGAGTGCCAACTAGAGCAGATTATTTCATAAGTCATTTGGAAAACAGTAGTGCTAGAGTTTACTTTCACATTCCTAATGAGAAACAAATTCATACAAGTCAAATGAAAATATCTTCTGGAAAAGTATAATCATAGCATCATAGAATCAGCCACATTGAAAGAGACCTCTAAGATCACCCAGCCCTGTCCAATCAACTAGACCATGGCACTAAGTGCCTCATCCAGGCTTTGCTTCAACATCTCCAGGCACGGTGACTCCACCACCCCCTTGGGCAACCCATTCCAATGCCAATCACTCTCTCTGGCAAGAGCTTCCTCCAAACATCCAGCCTAGACCTTCTCTGGCACAATTTGAGACTGTGTCCCCTTGTTCTGTTGCTGGTTGCCTGGCAGAAGAGACCATCCCCCACCTAGTGAAATGCTGTTTCTCTTCAGACAACAGATTCAATAAAAAAAATTCCAGAGGAACTATAATAGAAAACTTCCTTTAATATCAGACTTTTAGTAGAGTTGAATGTTGCACATAGCTTTTCTTGATTCTTCATCCATACTGCTGTAGTATGTAAATCGTTTCCTAGATTTACAGGATATTTCCTCCCATAAATGCATTGAAATGGAGAACTGTAATCATCCATTCTGCAGTGTAGCACAAAGCATTTGCCACTGTTCAAAAACAAATTTTTGTGGCACACTTCATTTCGACCTCTAAATCTCAATTCAGTGATTTTCCACCTTGTGTGGAAATAAAGCAAATCTATGTTAGAAGTAATAGGTAACAATTTTCTTGGGAAAATACCTTTTTTTTTGTTAGGAAAATACCTTTTACTTTAGCAAAACAACTGCTTTTCTCTTTGGTATTATTTCATGTGTTCAGAGAATCATAGAGTCATAGAATCAGAGAAACATAGAATAAACCAGGTTGGAAGAGACCTCCAAGATCATCCAGTTCGACCTAGCACCCACCCCTAGCCACTCAACTAGACCATGGCACTAGAATCATGGAATCATATCATCAGCCAGGTTGGAAGAGACCTCCAAGATCATCCAGTCCAACCTAGCACCCAGCCCCAACCAATCAACCAGACCATGGCACTAAGTGCCTCATCCAGGCTTTTCTTCAACACCTCCAGGGACGGTGACTCCACCACCTCCCTGGGCAGCCCATTCCAATGCCAATCACTCTCTCTGGAAAGAACTTACTCCTAACATCCAGCCTAGACCTTCCCCGGCACAACTCAAGACTGTGTCCCCTTGTTCTATTGCTGGCTGCCTGCGAGCAGAGACCATCCCCCCCCTGTCTTCAGCCTCCCTTCAGGTAGTTGTAAACAGCAATGTATCACCCCTGAGCCTCCTCTTCTGCAGGCTGCACACCCCCAGCCCCCTCAGCCTCACCTCACAGGGTTTGTGTTCCTGGCATCTCACCATCTAGGCACCTTCCAGTGTCTCAACATCTGTCTTGAATTGAGGAGCTCAGAACTGGGCACAGTACTCAAGATGTCTCCTGACCAGTGCTGAGTACAGGGGAAGAATAACCTCCCTTGTCCTGCTGCTCACACTGTTCCTGATCCAGGCCAGGATGTCACTGGCTCTCCTGCCCACCTGGACACACTGCTGGCTCATGTTCGGCATGTACTCAAGGTGTGGCCTGAACAGTGTTGAGTACAAGGGAAGAATGATCTCCCCAAGGGAAGAATAGTCCAAGAGAAGACTAACTTCCCTTGAGTACCTTGTGGTAGTCAAATACAGAATAATGTTACCTTAGCTTTGATTTCATTATTTAAAATGATACTTTCAGCTACAGTGCATTTTGTACATTTGAATATGTGCTTGATTTTAAATCAGATTGGTAACTCTGCTTATGCCTTCAGTGACTTCATTTGAATTCAGTGAATTCACATCAAAATAGATTCCAATCTGAATGTAATTGAGATTGCAAGGTGTATGAGTGTGTATAATAACCTCAGTTCCTTCAAATTTCAGAAACAGGAGATCTGAACATCAACTTTTAAACATTTTCCTATTACAAGACTCACACATCTTGAGTAAGGTGTCCAGCTCTGTGCTCCTCAATTCAAGAGAGACATTGAGATACTGAAACGTGTCCATGGAAGGCTGACAAAGCTGCTGAGGGGTCTGGAACACAAACCCTATGAGGAGAGGCTGAGGGAGCTGGGGATGTGCAGCCTGCAGAAGAGGAGGTTCAGGGCAGACCTCATTGCTGTCTGCAGCTCCCTGAAGGGAGGCTGTAGCCAGGTGGGGTTGGTCTCTTCTCCCAGGCAACCAGCAACAGGACAAGGGGACACAGTCTCAAGTTGTGCCAGGGGAGGTGTAGGCTGGATGTTAGGAGGAAGTTGTTGGCAGAGAGAGTGATTGGCATTGGAATGGGCTGCCCAGGGAGGTGGTGGAGTCACTGTACTTGGAAGAAAAAGCCTGGCTGGGGCACTTAGTGTCATCTGATTGGCTAGCACTGGGTGCTAGGTTGTACTGGATGATCTTGGAGGTCTCTCCCAACATGGTTGATTCTATGATTCTAAGGGATATTTGCACTTGCAGTAAAAACTATTTCTATCACATAGCAGTGTCATTTTTCATCTTTAATCTTATCATTTTGTTACCAATTAGTTTAGAGAGAACCTGAGCAAACCAATCTTGTTCACAGAAATTAAAATATGGGATTAGGCATCTTAAACTTACCATGTGGTGCTGAATTAAATATATTCTCATTTCATGATTTGTCAAATATCTTGTTTCTAGAGGAGATATGATTTATGATCAACTAATTACCCACCTAATCTTTTGTGGGAAAGCATCTTTCACTTAATGGTCAATGCCATTAATATCAGGGAATACATCCATCCTCTGCCCATTATCAAGGCTGGAGCAAAGAAAAGTTTTAGAACACTCTCTGAGAAAGGTAAAATATTGTTCCTGAAGATTATCTTCAGGGATGGCCTGCAACACTTTAATGGATTGTGTGTTGCAAAAATGAAAGGTAACCTTCAGTTTTCAAACACAGAGCATTGTTATATGACCTCTAAGATCAAATGACAAATTATATGCAGCATTTCTCCCTTAGAACTGTGGTGAGTGTGGTGGGGAACAGCTCTGTTGCAAGATGCTGAGATGAGATATGAGGGTCACATTCTCATTGACTCAGATCTCGCCCTTAGTCACTGCATTCCTGCCTGGCCATTGTGGGGCTGTGTCTGATTGTGGTGCCCAGCACCAGTCCTGCTTTGCCTGCATTACGTAGGAGTTCATAGAAGCATAGAGTCATAGAATCAGTCAGGGTTGGAAGGGACCACAAGGATCAGCTAGTTCCAACCCCCTTGCCATGGGCAGGGACACCCTACCCTAGATCAGCCTGGCCAGAGCCTCATCCAGCCTGGCCTTAAACACCTCCAGGCATGGGGCCTCAACCACCTATCTGGAAAACCTGTTCCAGGCTCTCACCACTCTCATGCTGAAGAACTTCCTCCTCACCTCCACTCTGAAACTCCCCACCTCCAACTTTGCTCTGTTCCCCCCACTCTTGTCACTCCCTGAGAGCCTACAAAGTCCCTTCTTAGCTCTTTTGTAGGCCCACTTCAGATCCTGGAAGGCCACAAGAAGGTCACCTGGGAGCCTCCTCTGCTCCAGACTGAACAGCCCCAACTCTTTCAGTCTGTGCTCACAGCAGAGCTGCTGCAGCCCTCTCAGCATCCTCCTGGCCCCTCTCTGGACAGGCTCCAGCACGTCCACGTCCTTCTTGTAATAGAGGCTCCAGGACTGTGCATGCAGTCATCCACTGGAACACAGAAAACAGCAGAGCATGACTGATATATGGAGTGCCTTCAGTTCATTTCAAATGCTCTGGTGAGGTCTGAACCCTTTCATTAAAAGGTATTTCATGTGTTGCAGATGTTCCTAATGCAATCTTAGTGCTGCATTGAGAATTATGAGGCAGGCAGCAGATAGTCCTCTTCCGTTACGTAACGATGAATAATGCCCCAAGTATGTTAACATTTATATAGATTGAGACATCAGTGCTAAGGAGTAAAAATGCATTCTTTTCAACTCAGTCTGTAACTCCCTAGTTCCTTTTTTTCAAGGGATATAAGGGGCAATACCTTATCAGAAGTACACAAAGCTTTTATGTGTCATTTGAGCTAAGAATGGCTCCGGCGAAGCAATGGTGTTTAATTTGCTGTCACAATTAATTGATCTCTATTAATGGCACATGATAATGCACATGATAATGCTCTGCTGTCCCTGCTTTTGAGGGGAGCCACTTCATTTTCTGTAGACTTATTTCTTAGTAATGGTAAAGTGTTGACTGTTTTGTCCTTAGAAATTCTGTTGGAGTTAATTGACTATGGCCTTCATTTGCATCCTGTCTTTTCTGACTAGGAGCAATGGGGTGATAGACTAGGGCTGGGTGATAGGTTAGACTGGATGAACTTGGAGGTCTCTTCCAACCTGGTTGATTCTGTGATTCTGTGATTCTATGAATGGAGAATCTGCTTCTGCAAGAAGAAACAGAAAGCCTCGAGATACATAATCTCTGATATCAACAATTCAAGCAAAAGAATTTCCCCATTCCTTCTTTTGAATGTCTTTTCTTCAGCAGATGTGTCTAGATTTGTTGATAGGATGTTTCTGTTGTAAACCTGGGACAATTTAGTCCCAAATGTTGGCCACAACAACCTCAAGCAGCACTACAGGCTGGGGACAGAGTGGCTGGAGAGCAGGCCAGGAAGAGAGGGACCTGGGGGTACTGCTAGACAGGAGCTGAAGATGAGGCAGCAGTGTGGCCAAGGGAGCAATGGCATCCTGGCGTGTATCAGGAACAGTGTGGCCAGCAAAACAAGGGAAGTTATTCTTCCCCTGTACTCAGCACTGGTCAGGCCACACTATGAGTCCTGTGTCCAGTTCTGGGCTCCTCAATTCAAGAGAGATGTTGAGGCACTGGAATGCAATGGTGACCTCATTACTGTCTACAACTACCTGAAGGGAGGCTGTAGCCAGGTGGGGGTTGGTCTCTTCTGCCAAGCAAGCAGCAACAGAACAAGGGGACACAGCCTCAAGTTGTGCTGGAGGAGGTCTGGGCTGGATGTTAGGAGGAAGTTCTTGCCAGAGTGAGTGATTGGCATTGGAATGGGCTGCCCAGGGAGGTGGTGGAGTCACCAACCTCGGAGATGTTGAAGAAAAGCCTGGATGGGGCACATAGTGCCATGGTCTAGTTGATCGGACAGGGCTGGGTGCTAGGTTGGACTGGATGATCTTGGAGGTCACTTCCAACGTGATTGATTCTATTAAATAAGCACTGCCTCGGTGTCTCCTCTTGTAGTTGTCATATCAGCTCTCCATCTCACAGTGGGCAAGAGCTGTTTCATACAGCAGATGTTCACTATGCCTATAAAAGTTAGCATCATGTAAGCAAGAGCTAATTCTGGAAAAGAAGCTCCCTTCTCAGTAAAGTATAGGAGCTCTTGCCAGCATAGGAATTGGGTTTTCTTTTTAATTTTTCCTCTCCTCTTAAGTCCTTTCTCGAGGCATTCTGCAGAAAACACATCAGAAAGATGAAGTTTGTTCCTTCTATACGCATCGGAAATGCCCATAAACTTCCTCTCCACATCCAGCTGCCTCAATAACCTTAATTGTCAGTGGCTCAGAGAATAGAAATTCACTGAATTGCTCATTTTCTCCAAGTAGTGGCAACTCCAGTGCCAACAGTCATCCCTGGGTAATGTCAAAATATTGAGGAAATAAATTACACCAGTAAGCCAACAACAGGGCTTGGAGATTCTGTGCCCTTTGCAACCTTCTTTATTCCCATCAAGACGCACAGCGTTCACTTTTACTCTTTTCCCTTGCACTTAGCAAAAGAGTAACAGCTGCCAAGGAGAATTTAATAAGTGAAAACAGAATAATATTATCCACATATTGATAGCAGGGAGGGGTAGGAAAATAACATGTTCAAGACAGACTGTGGTTCAGCAAAGCAGGTACCGCTGAGTGCCAGCTCTGTGAGATAACAGCGCCAATTTGTGGGAGGTAGTTTTTCAGTAGCAGCATCTGGCTTCTTGGCAAGCTCTCCAGGCTCTTACCCTGAGAGTTTTGGTTCCCTTTGAAGTTGGGTCACTTGGCTATGTCATTTGCTGGGTGAACATTCTGCTTTGCTGCACAAAGCAACATTTTCTATCACCTCTCCTCCCAGCTCTTAGCTTCTCTATTGTGTTTGTGGTCGGTGTATGTGCTTGATAGCAACTTAGTCTGGGAGCAGTCTCACTGGTCTAAAGAGGGTTACTCAGGAAGATGTCCTGAAGACATTTGTTAGCACACATAGAAAATCATAGAATTGTCAGGGTTGGAGGGAACCTCAAGGTGAGTGGGCTGGAGCATGCCCTATGTGGAGCGGCTGAGGGAGCTGGGCTTGTTCAGCCTTGAGAAGAGGAGACTCAGGGGAGACCTTATTGCTCTCTACAACTATATCAGGAACAGTGTGGCCAGCAAAGCAAGGGAGGTTACTCTTCCCCTGTGCTCAACACTGGTCAGGCCACACCTTGAGTCCTGTGTCCTCAATTCAAGAGAGATGTTGAGATGCTGGAAGTTGTCCAGAGAAGGGCAAGAAAACTGGTGAGGGGCCTGGAGCACAGCCCTGTGAGGAGAGGCTGAGGGAGCTGGGAGTGTGCAGCCTGCAGAAGAGGAGGCTCAGGGCTGACCTGGTTGCTGTCTACAACTACCTGAAGGGTAAAAATATTTCTATGCATGCTTTTGATATATGAACTGTTGCAGGAGCTTGGCATCTACAGCCAGTCACTTTGGCTGCCCCTACAGATCAGTGCTGGGCCCGCTCCTGTTCAGTATCTTTGTTGATGATCTGGGCCAGGGGACTGAGTCCACCATCAGTAAGTGTGCAGATGACACGAAGCTAGGAGCAGCTGTGGATCTGTTAGATAAGAGAGCCCTGCAGAGGGACCCTGCCAGGCTGCATGGGTGGGCAGAGGCCAATGGGATGAGACTAAACAATGCCAAGTGCAGGGTTCTACACTCTGGCCACAACAACACCAAGCAGCACTACAGGCTGGGGACAGTGTGACTGACAGCAGCCAGGCAGAGAGGGGCCTGGAGGTACTGCTAGACAGTAGCTGAACATGAGACAGCAGTGTGCCCAGGTGGAGTATTTAAAGGATGGCTACAAAAAAAGATGGCAACTATTTTTAAAAGGTGTCACACAGAGAAAGACAAAGGAAAAGGGCTACAAATTACTCCTGGGAGGACCCTGACTGAATTCTGACACAGAAGGAACATTTTTTACACAGAAAGCAATCAAACATTGGAATAATCTCCCCAGGGAACTGGTGGATTCCTTGGAATTAGACACTTTTATGATTCATCTGGACAGGGTGCTGGGCCAACTTGTCTAGACCATACTTTTGCCAAGAGAGCTTGGACCAAATAATCCTTGAGGTCTCTTCCAACCTGGTGTTCTATGAGTCTATGATTTTGCAGTACAGTGCAGGCATTAAATTTGTGTTGTCACATTTAGCTCTTGGAATCATTTCTGGGGAGAAAAAAAGGCAGAAAAGAGATAATTGGAATTTGTAATAGAAGGGTTTACTTAATTCCCTGGGTTTTGTTTACACAGGTGAAGTACGTGGCTATTTCCCTAATATTAATCTCATCACATGATGATTAAGATAATGCTGAAAACAAGGTTTGGTGTGCTTTCAAATGCTGACTTGGAGACACTCCCAGCTCCACCACTATAAAGGGGATTTTGACTGGAGTTTAGGAAGAAATTCTTTGCAGTGAGGGTGGAGAGACACTGCAACAGGCTGCCCAGGGAGGTCAGAGGTGCCCCCTGTGAAGGCAGAGGGGCTTGGATTGCATGACTTTTGGAGGTCACGTCCAACCCAAATCATTCTATGATTCTATGACTATGATTCTATGAAAGAGGATTTAAAGAGGGACGTTGACAGGCTGGATGGGAGAGCAGAGGCCAGTGGGATGAGAGTGAACAAGGCTAAGTGCAGCAACGAAGCTGGTGAGAGGCCTGGAGCACAGCCCTGTGAGGAGAGGCTGAGGGAGCTGGGGGTGTGCAGCCTGAAGAAGAGGAGGCTCAGGGCAGACCTCATTGCTGTCTGCAACTACCTGAAGGGAGGTTGTAGCCAGGTGGGGTTGGTCTCTTCTGCCAGACAACCAGCAACAGAAGAAGGGGACAAAGCCTCAAGTTGTGCC
>WAAF01011658.1:63283-102211 GCA_013400475.1 Tricholaema leucomelas
TGTTTTGGTAAGAAGAATTAGATTCTAGGCTGTGAAAAGGAAACAATGCTGGTGTCTGCTTTACTCATAGGCTTGCTGAGATGTATAAAAACAAGAACATAAATGTAGATAACAGAGTTGCTCTCTGGCTTTGGCTGCCTCCCTCCTCTCCCTAACCTGCTGTCTGTGTAATTAATCCCTCTGCATCCTAACCCCCCTGGCTGATTCTCCAAACTCACCTTGAATGTAAGGCAAAGTCTGGGATAAGGTAGAGGGGTGGAAAGAAGGTGGAAGGGTGGTTGGGAGCCCCTCCTGGGGACTCTGGTTTCTGGGAGGGCTGTTGTGTGTCTGTATTACTATTTAAATTGTCTATTTCTGTCTCTAGCTGTACAGATTGTAAATATCTGCTTGTCTATTGTGCTAAGCTGTAAATAGAAAGCTTCATTCTTTAATTTCCAGCTC
The DNA here is from genome assembly GCA_013400475.1 of Tricholaema leucomelas. Classification (NCBI taxonomy): domain Eukaryota; kingdom Metazoa; phylum Chordata; class Aves; order Piciformes; family Lybiidae; genus Tricholaema lacrymosa; species Tricholaema leucomelas. The sequence goes on from WAAF01011658.1 coordinate 63,725, forward strand.
TAGTCTGGTGATTTTCTTAAGTGCTTGGAGAGGCAGGTAACACCCCAACCGTCACACCTTCTCTTCTCCAGTCTGAGGTGTTCAAGCAAAGCCTGGCTGAGGCACATAGTGCCATGGTCTAGTTGATTGGACAGGGCTGGGTGCTAGGTTGGACTGGATGATATTGGAGGTCTCTTCCAACCAAGTTGATTCTATTCAATTCTATCCTGAAGAGCCCCAACTCTGTTTAACAAGGTTTTCCCTGAGATGCTGGGACAGGTTGTGTGGCTCAGGCTCTGACACTGCTGTAACTCTACCACGCACAGCACCCTCACTGGAAAAGTTTGCCATGACACTGAAACTTGAAAGTGGCATCTACAAGTCTCTGCTTTTTGTTTTAAATTGAACTGGACAACAGTTAAAAATTGGTAGAAAGCTACAGTGGGAGCTCTGCATCTATATTTATAATTTGCTTTATAAGCTTTTTGCTCTCACTCAGTCAGGGAGCTAGATCCAAAAGGCAAACATACTGCTGCTTCCTTCTATCGCCTTCCAAAAACAAAGTGGTGTCAATCTGTGAGATAATGGTTCATTGCAGTGATTTCAAAAGTAATATAGATTACCAGAAAGTGGAAGCAGCTGTCAGGAGGCCTGACCAGATAAATGGGATTCATTTATGCTCCGTACACTGCTGCATGAGAAACAACTCAGGGAAGAAATATGGATTCCTTGCTAGCTTAAGGTCATGACTGTTGTTCTCAACAGGCAGGGTTTTTATGATTCAGGCAGCAGATAACTTTGAGACCAGCCTGGCTGTGCTAGTTTGACCCTAGCTGGGATATTTTGGTGAGAAGAATTAGATTCTAGGCTGTGAAAAGGGGGGGAAACAGTGGTGATGTCTGCTGCACTCATAGGCTTGCTGAGATGTATAAGAACAAGGACACAAACATAGATAACAGAGTTGGTTGCTCTCTTTGGGGCTGCACTTCTCTCTAACCTAACCTGCTGTCTGTGTGACTAATCCATTTGCTTCCTAAACCCCCTGGCCAACCCTCCAAACTCACTTTGAGCATAAGGCAAAGTCTGGGGTAAGGTAGAGGAGTGGGGAGAAGGTGGAAGGGTGGTTGGGAGCCCCTCCTGGGGACTCAGATTTCAGGGGGGGGCTGTTGTGTCTCTGTATTACTTTTCAACTTGTACAGTTCTGTCTATAGCTGTATAGATTGTAAATATCTGCTTCTCTGTTGTGCTAAGCTGTAAATATAAAGCTTCATTCTTTAATTTCCAGCCTGGCTGGGTCTAGCCTGGGTGATTTTNTATTTTATTAAGCATTAATATTTGATTTGTTGAAAAGGTGCTTTTTCCCCCCCCCCCCTTTTTTTTTTCTTTGTTGGAGTAAGATGTGACAGCTTTAAACAAGGAGGTTACAGTTTGCTCTGTAAAGTGTCTGTTTCAAGAACTGCCACGTGTAGGTGCTTTATTAAAGATACTAAAACCTGATCTCCTTTTCTGATCAGGTTACCTGCCTGGTGAATGTGGGGCAGGCTGTAGATGTAGTCCACCTGGACATCAGCAAAGCCTTTGACACTGTCTGCCACAAGCTCCTGGCAAAGCTGGCAGCTCCTGCCTTGGACAGATTCATTCTGATATGGGTCAAGAACTGGCTGAGGGCTCCAGAATTGGATGCAGTACTCTAGGTGGGATCATAGCAGGACAGAGTGGAAGGGGAGAATCATCTCCCTGGATCTGCTGGGCATGCTTGATGCAGCCCAGGCTCTGGTTGGCCCTCTGGGCTGCAAGTGCACACTGCTGGCTCCTGCTGAGCTTGTCATCCACCAGCACCCCCAAGTCCCTCCCTTCAGGGCTGCTCTCCAGCCACTCACTGCCCTGCCTGGATTTGTGCTTGGCATTGCTTCGACCCAGATGCAGGACCTTGCACTGCTTTTCAACCGATTTCTTTAAGACAACTCCATACTTTAAGATTCAGAGATCCTCACAGGACTTCTGCTCCTTGTTCAGATGCTGCAAGTTTTCCATTTTCAAAATAACCAAATAAATTTCTAATGGAGAGAAAGTTCTTTCTGTTAGTTTGGAATCCAGCAGTGCTTTGTTATGAACATGAGCATCTGATGGATTGTTTTGAGTTCCACATAAAGGAACAAGGCACAGAAACTTCTGGATGGCATATTAGAAGCTTTGTAGCATTCCACCTAGACTGCAGTTTATGATTTGCTTATCTGCTTGCCTTCATCATTCTGTGTGAAAATTCAGTTGAGGAAGAAGTGCCACAGATCCTGGTAGTCATTTATCCAATATTAGCATCAGACAAACACAGGCTAGGAAACTATAGAAAACATTTTGATTTCTTGTTTTGATTTTTCTTTATGGGATACACAAAACATCTTGAAAGTAAGATGCAAACAATCATGAAAGTTATAAGCAGCGAATATGAGCTGTCTCTTTTTCCAAACAGCCTCCAATTATCTGACCAGCATGTCCAGAATTCAGCTGGAGTCCCAGAGCCACTGATGATTTTGTTAAGATGAAAGGCAATATTGGCTAGGAATATACTAACAAGGAACCAAATATCTTGGTCACAGCTGGAATCGGTTTTTGAATGAATGAAAATGATGGAAATGTCTCATATCAAAGGAAAATAAAGTCATTAATGACTCCCACCTAGCAGCTGATGTGGGATGTTTATGGAGTGGGCATTGCAGGACAAGAATATGTATTGACTCTACTTCAGCCAGGAAAAATGGAACTGCTGCCAAAGAAAAGACACTGGGTTGAGTATCCATTCTGTTGAGCTTTACATTAGATAGAGAATAACAGAATCAACCAGGCTGGAAGAGACCTCCAAGATCATCCAGTCCAACCTAGCACCCAGCCCTGTCCAGTCAACTAGACCATGTGCCTCTTCCAGCCTCCTTCTAAACACTTCCAGGGACAGTGACTCCACCAGCTCCCTGGGCAGCCCATTCCAATGCCAATCACTCTGCCTGTGAAGAACTTCCTCCTAACATCCAGCCTAGACCTCCCCCAGCACAACTTGAGACTGTGTCCCCTTGTTCTGTTGCTGGTTGCCTGGCAGAAGAGACCAACCCCACCTGGCTACAGCCTCCCTTCAGGTAGCTGTAGACAGCAATGAGGTCTGCCCTGAGCCTTCTCTTCTGCAGGCTGCACACCCCCAGCTCCTTCAGCCTCCTCACAGGGCTGTGCTCCAGGCCCCTCACCAGCTTTGTTGCCCTTCTCTGGACACCTTCCAGCACCTCAAAATCTCTGTTGAATTGAGGAGCCCATTCATATATATATTTATTAACATACATCATTCATATATTTTCATGTTTCATCTAATCCAATATGCATTTAAAACCACTGCATACTTCCATATCCTGCCTAAAGGGAATTCCCTGTGGAGTTCTGAAAGGAGTACTTAATGTAACTGAGAGCAGTGAGATAGGATCTCCTCTAGGCACTCTGCATTAAATGAAACAGCAATGTTTTCCATGGAGGATTTTTGTAATCCAAACTTAAGGGCTTTATTATTTTAAAATCAATGTAATTAACACTTTGTATTTATAATCTTAGAGCACCCTGAGGGCCTTAATGGCCAAAGCTTTGTTGTTACACCTCTTCTACGTAGAGCTAGACTTGGAAGAATCAGAGGTTGCAACACAGCCAGCCAGGGAAGAGTCACAGAATCGTACAAGCCTCTTGTTTGGAAAATCATAGGATCGTAGAACGGTTTAGGTTGGAAGGGACCTCAAGCCCAGTTCCAACTCCATGCCATAGGCAGGGACACCTCCCATTAGAACAGCTCCCTCAAGGCCTCATCCAACCTGGCCTTGAACACCTCCAGGGAGGGAGCAGCCACAACCTCCCTGGACAGCCTGTGCCAGTGTCTCACCACCTACACTGCAAAGAACATCTTCCTAACATTCAGTTTAAATCTCCCCTCTGCCAGTTTAAACCCTTTACTCCTTGTCTTGACATTACCAGACCTTGTCAATAGTCCCTCCCCAGCCTTCCTATGGGCCCCATTCAGATACTGGAAAGCCACTGTAAGGTCTCATCAAAGCCTTCTCTTCTCCAGGCTGCAGAGCCCCAACTCTCTCAGCCTGTCCTCATAGCAGAGCAGCTGCAGCCCTCTGAGCATCTTTTTGGCCCTCCTCTGGACTAGCTCCAACACTTCCATGTCCTTCTTGTGCTGGGGGCTCCAAACTGCACACAGTACTCCAGGTGGGGTCTGACGAGAGCAGAGTAAAGGGGACCCTGCTGGCCACACTTCTCTTGATGCAGCCTGGGACATGGTTAAGTCAATACTTGTAGGTTGCCACTAAACCATGATCCTAAGCACCAAATCCAGACAACTTTTAAAGCCTTCTGGGAATGGTGATTCCACCACTTCCTCAGGCAACCTGTTCCAGGTCTTGAAAATCCTTTTGAGTAAGAATTGTTTCCTAATAACCAAACTAAGCCTTCCCTGGTGTAACTTGAGGCTGTTTTCTCTTATCCTATTGGTAGCTATTTGGGAGAAGAGACCTATTGCCACCTTATTACAATGTCCTTTCAGCTAGGTGAAGAGAGAATCATAGTATCATAGAATCAAAAAGGTTGGAGCATCATCCAGGTCCAAGATCATCCAGGTCCAATACCATCCAGTCCAACCTATCACCCAGTACTGTCCAATCAACTGCACCATGGCATTAATTGCCTCATCCAGCCTTTTCCTGAACACCTCCAGGCACGGCAACTCCACCACCTCCCTGGGCAGCCCACTCCAGTGAGTTCTTCCCTGTGAAGAACTTCCTCTTAACATCCAGCCTAGACCTCCCCTAGCACAGCTTGAGACTGTGTCCCCTTGTTCTGTTGCTGGTTGCCTGACAGAAGAGACCAACCCCCACCTGGCTACAGCCTCCCTTCAGGTAGTTGTAGCCAGCAATGAGGTCACCCCTGAGCCTCCTTTGGATAAACAACCCCAAGTGAGAGTGAGAAGGCTTAATCTCCTTTTCTCCTTTAAACAATCCTAGTTCCCAGGGAGGTGGTGGAGTCACCATCCCTGGAGGTGTTCAAGAAAAGCCTGGATGAGGCACTTAGTGCCATGGTCTAGATGACTGGATAGGTTGGGCTGGATGATCTTGAAGTCTCTTCCAATCTGGTTGATTCTATGACTCTAAGCTGTAGAGAAACATGGTTGGATTCCACTGGGACAAGAGCAGAATCCCCTTTTATTGCAGACAGAGCTACTTTTTATGCTATAGCACAGGCAGAGCATTAACATAATACAGCCGATGTACAACGTTGTTTTTGTAACAGACTCTTCCTTTTCATCTCCTGCTTTCCTGTACTTCCTGACCCATTATCTCTTCCTCTACTTCTCTCCCACAGAGGAGGCATGCTGTAACTCCTGGGAACCAGCACAGCTTACTTTCTACACCTCTCATTATTTTCCTTTCTCACATTCCTCTTTCTTACATCCCCACACTCAGCCACCCTTCAACAAACATCTGTGCTAGACTCTTCACCACCTTCATTGCTCTTCTTCGAGCACGCTCCACATCTCAATGTCCTCCTTGAAATGAGAGGCCTGAAACTGAAGATATTATTTGAGGTAGAACCTCACCAATGCTGTGTGCTAGGGGGGGACGACACATTCAGCAAGGCCTTTGACACTGTCCCCCACAGCAAACTGCTGGCTAAGCTGTCAGCCCATGGCTTGGATGACAACACTCTGTGCTGGGTGAGGAACTGGCTGGAGGGCCGAGCCCAGAGAGTGGTGGTGAATGGTGCCACATCCAGCTGGCAGCCAGTCACTAGTGGTGTCCCTCAAGGGTCAGTGCTGGGCCCCATCCTCTTTAACATCTTCATAGATGATCTGGATGAGGGCATTGAGTCAGTCATCAGCAAGTTTGCAGATGACACCAAGCTGGGGGCTGATGTGGCTGGGTTGGAGGGCAGAAGGGCTCTGCAGCGGGACCTTGACCGCCTGGACAGATGGGCAGAGTCCAATGGGATGGCATTCAATGGCTCCAAGTGCAGGGTGCTGCACTTTGGCCACAACAACCCCATGCAGAGATACAGGCTGGGGTCGGAGTGGCTGGAGAGCAGCCAGACAGAGAGGGATCTGGGGGTGCTGATTGATACCCGCCTGAACATGAGCCAGCAGTGTGCCCAGGTGGCCAAGAGAGCCAATGGCATCCTGGCCTGCATCAGGAATGGTGTGGCCAGCAGGAGCAGGGAGGTCATTCTGCCCCTGTACTCTGCACTGGTTAGACCACACCTTGAGTACTGTGTCCAGTTCTGGGCCCCCCAGTTTAAGAGGGACATTGAGATGCTTGAACGTGTCCAGAGAAGGGCAACGAGGCTGGGGAGAGGCCTCGAGCACAGCCCTACGAGGAGAGGCTGAGGGAGCTGGGATTGTTTAGCCTGGAGAAGAGGAGGCTCAGGGCAGACCTTATTGCTGTCTACAACTACCTGAGGGGTGGTTGTAGCCAGGGGGAGGTTGCTCTCTTCTCTCAGGCAGCCAGCACCAGAACAAGAGGACACAGCCTCAGGCTGCGCCAGGGGAAGTTTAGGCTCGAGGTGAGGAGAAAGTTCTTCAGTGAGAGAGTCATTGGCTACTGGAATGGGCTGCCCAGGGAGGTGGTGGAGTCGCCGTCCCTGGAGCTGTTCAAGGCAGGATTGGACGTGGCACTTGGTGCCATGGTCTGGCCTTGAGCTCTGTGGTGAAGGGTTGGACTTGATGATCTGTGAGGTCTCTTCCAACCCTGATGATACTATGATACTATGATCACTGCAGAAAGTCTCCTTTAGTTCCCATTGCCAAACCTGCACGTGTGGGAGGAAGCTGTGCTGAGGGATTATCATTGCCAAACCTAAGTATAGGAGGTGACTTTATAAGCATCTCTGTCCTTGCATTCAACTGAAGCTGAGCTAGTAGAGCAAGAAAATAAAGATTAAATGAGAGAGTAGAGGGGGTATTTTTATCTGAAATGAGGCAAAAGGGAGAGGGATTTTAAACTGTGGCTGCTTAAGCAGCATTTTTTTTGACAAGGGACCAATTGCAGGATTATAAGGTAGTGTAAAGCGATTTGCACACAGATAAAAAGGGCAATAAGTGGGCAGATTTAGGAAACAGATGAGTTTAAATTGCAGAACACTTACTCTACCTTTATTCCAGACATTAGTAAAGCTAAGAACTTGTGTTCTTAAAAACATGGTGGGTATTTGTGGCAAAAAAGACAGCAGTGCACTCTTCCAGATGATGTCTGGAATGCTCTTGGTCCTGTCGGAAGTCTTCCCTCGTTCGCAGGCTCACAGGACCTAAAGGGTTCGAAGGGACCCAAAGAGATCATCGAGTCCAACCCCCCTGCCAGAGCAGGACAATGCTATCTAAGATCACAGAAGAACACATCCAGACAGGCCTTGAAAGGCTCCAGAGAAGGAGACTCCACAACCTCTCTGGGAAACCTATTCCAGTGCTCTGTGACTCTTACAGTCAAGAACTTCCCCCTTGTGTTGAGGTGGAACCTCCTGTGCTGCAACTTACACCCATTGCTCCTTCTCCTATCCCAGGGAGCAGTGAGCAGAGCCTGTCCCCCAGCTCCTGGCAGCCTTCAGATATTTATAAACATTTATCAAATCCCCTCTAAGTTTCCTCTTTTCCGGAATAAAAAGCCCCAAGTCTCTCAGCCTCTCCTCATAAGCCATGCCCTCCAGTCCCCTAATCATCCTCATAGCCCTCATTCATCATGTGTAATGTCAGCAGGGTCTTGGATAGAGGTTTTTTTTGGCTAGAAAGACTTATACCTGTGCCCTTGATGCAGTGCTGACCCTTCTATTTGATCATTTCTCTTCCTTTTGTGACAGATTCTGAAAGCGCTTGGTGAGAGCTTCCGATGAATTCAGTGATCTTTTCTTGCTGAGATCTCAGCCCAACTTGACAGGTGAGTGAGTCACTTTGCAAAGCCCACGGCATCACTTTAACCAACCCTGGTTAATTTTATTGCAGCCATCCATTTCTGCTCTGCAGCAGATGAGTCAGCTCCAGCCATTCAGCTAAGACCATGGCAAAATTGATTCCTTAGTGCGTGGGTATCAATAAAATTACTCTTATTTATTACACATTACACCTGAGCCACCCTGAGTGTTACACAACTAATTTTGGCTTGTCTAATGGCCTCTGACAGGAAGGCTTGTTGCAACCTTTGCTGACAGTAATAAGAACACCTAAACAACCTGAAGCATCTTGACATTGAGCCAGTGAGCTGTTATGACACCCAAAGACACGAAGGTCAATCTGAGGATGAAACATAGAAAGCATCTGTCTCAAAATATTGTCACTGGTATTCAGACTGGAGCAGGGAGAGAAAAATAAGGTGGCATGGAAGGAGGGAGTGAGGAAAAAGATTTGCTAACACTTTCTTGATGGGCAAATCGACCACTTACAATGGAGTAATTACAGCAAGCTTGTGTAGCTGCACTGATACTATCTCATGGCCAAAATGCAGTAGAGTGCTTTGTGGGAAGTTGTGTCAGTGTTAATTAGTGTAACTCTCTAGCTTCAATGTAGAAGTGTTTCCAAACACTTTATGTGACTCAGGAGAAAGAGAAATGCAAGGCTGTGGGTTTCTGCACCTTGTTGCTTTAACAGTATGAAGAGCTGAAGGATCAGTGGACAAGGATTGTCACAAGTCATACCTGAATAGATATAAACTTTGGTGGATCAAACACCAGCTGGGTGGCTGGGCCTGGAGAGTGGTAGTGAATGGGGTTAAATCCAGTCGGCAGCTGGTCTCAAGTGGTGTTTCCCAGGGCTCAGTGCTGAGGTCAGTCATGTTTTACATCTTTGTCAATGAGCTTGAAGATCAGAGTGCCTTCAGTAAGTTTGCAGATGACACCAAGTTAGTGTCATGGTCTGGTTGATTGGCTAGGGCTGGGTGCTAGGTTGGACTGGATCCAACCTGCTTGATTCTAAGAGCCTCATCCAATCTTTTCTTGAACACCTCCAGGGACAGTGACTCCACCACCTCCCTGGGCAGCCCATTGCAATGCCAATCACTCTCTCTGGCAACAACTTCCTCCTAATATTTATCAAATCCCCTCTAAGTCTTCTGTTTTCCAGACTAAAAAGTCCCAAGTCTCTCAGCCTCTCCTCAAAAGCCATGCCCTCCAGTCCAACTTACACCCATTGCTCTTTGTCCTATCCCAAGGAGCAAGTGAGAAGGGCCCCTTATCTTCTAACAGACAGACAACTTTAGAGCGAGGGATGCAGGTGAAGTGGAGTCTAAAGCTGCCTATCTGGGACGTAGTTATTTGTATCTACAGCCCATAGTTTAGGATGTTTATCTTTCCGTGAATGTGACTCACTTTGAAATTAACTTTTCCTTCAGAGACCAATTTTTGCACGAGGCTTAAGCAAATAGTGCCTTTCTTAATCCTTGTTCCTCTCTGTAATATTCTGCTTTCAATTTGGTAAAATCCCTCGTGTGCCTTCAGAGGGCTGAAAATGAAGTAACTCCAGGCTTGAAAGTGAATTTGTTTCTGATGTTAGTGGAACTGTGCTGCATGTTTGCAGGCACACTGGTAATAAACTACACCTCCATATTGATTTCTTTAGCACAGATATATGTGGCATGTTGGTGAATGGTCTTATTAATATTCATTAAATTCTAAAGAGCTCTCTTTTTAATGTATCTATTTAGGAAATGAATAATTCATGCATGTATAGGGAGCTCAGTGCTGTCACTTACAGCACAGACCTTTGCTGATCTAAGAAAGTATTTGAACTGAAGGACACTCTAAGATGTGCAAAGTAAATGAAACATTGAACACCGCTCAGCTTACTACCACCAAGGGCATTTTTTTTATGGTGAAAATTCCACTGACTCATCACTCTTCTTAAAGCACACATTTTCAAGTATGCTTTGGTGGGATTCTGTGCATAATTTACCTACACATACTTTATAAAAGCTAAAAGACTTCTGATGCGTGTTCGATGGACAAAAGGCATGCAGGTCACCTGTAAGGTTCTTAGCTCCACCTGTGTTGGTAGTTGATGAGAATGGTGGGTTTGGACAGCATGATACACAAGCAAGCTTCTGTCAGAGAAGGTGGGTTTGCATTGGGGTAGACACTCATGTTGGTTTGGCTTTGTATGTGTCTTGCAGCATGTATTCATAGAATCATAGAATCAGCCAGGTTGGAAGAGACCTCCAAGCTCATCCAGTCCAACCTAGCACCCAGCCCTAGCTAATCAACCAGACCATGGCACTAAGTGCCTCATCCAGGCTTTTCTTCAACACCTTCAGGGACGGTGACTCCACCACCTCCCTGGGCAGCCCATTCCAATGGCAAATCACTCTCTCAGGCAACAACTTCATAGGGTCATAGGATCATAGGATCACAGGATGGTAGGGGTTGGAAGGGACCCAAAGAGATCATCGAGTCCAACCCCCCTGCCAGAGCAGGACAATCCTATCTAACACAGATCACAGAGGAACACATCCAGCCTCGACCTCTCTTGGCACAACTTGAGACTGTGTCCCCTTGTTCTGTTGCTGGTTGCCTGTCAGAAGAGACCAACCCCAACCTAGCTACAGCCTCCCTTCAGGTAGCTGTAGAAAGCAATGTCTTCACTTCTTAGTAGGCTGAATGTTAGGAGGAAGTTCTTCACAGAGTGATTTGCCATTGGAATGGGCTGCCCAGGGAGGTGGTGGAGTCACCATCCCTGGAGCTGTTCAAGAAAAGCCTGGATGAGGCACTTAGTGCCATGGTCTGGTTGACTGGCTAGGGCTGGGTGCTAGGATGTGCTGGATGATCTTGGAGGTCTCTTCCAACCTGCTTGATTCTATTCTATTCTATTCTATTCTCAGAACACAAAGAGACTGAGATTTGTATCTGCATAGAGTTTTCTAAGCCTATTATTGATATTTGTGTACCAGGATGGGCCCAAATTATATTACTTTCTAGCTTATAGAATATAAGCTAGAATGTAATTGTATTATAGGTCCAAAATAATTAGTTTCTAGCTGTATTCTTAATATGACTGGTGAGTGAATATGATTAATTTCAAGTTCAAGATGATGTCCAGGCATTGTGTTCCCTAGATGCAGAAGCAAAAGGAGAAAAGGTCTGAAACCACAAGTCTGATATAACAAATAGTGTGCCAGTTCTGTCATGTTGCACCAAGAAACCACACTGCAGAAGGCACTTAGCCCTAAAAATATGATATATTATACATATATATATATATATAAATTTGACTTTGGAATATCTGTAGGAGCTGTTCCTATAATAGTGCAATGTCAACTTATCCTGGAGGAATTTCTGTTCTGAATCCACTGAAAACTTGTGTCAGGCCATTAGAGGCTTTTGAAGAGAAATCTGACCTCCATGCCTTATCACACAATGCTACAGAAAACAACCTAGCCAGGCAAAGCCAGAGAAGTACTGCAGAGGGAAACACCTTCTGGCAGCTTCATCAACAGTCTCTAACTGGTCCTATGAGATAGTATCCAACTGTTTCTTTCGTCGTTGCAAATTGCTTCATTCCATAGACGTTCTGAATGATGTCCTCTTTCTGTTTTCATTTTGCCATAGTATGCCTGGATGCAGAAGTTTCTAACACAAATCATGGGATAATAGAATGCTTTGTGTTGGAAGGGACTTCTAAAGGTCATATAGTCAAATCCTTCTGCTGTGAGTCGAAACATCTTCAACTAGATTTGGTTGCTCAGAGTCCCATCCAACCTGATCTTGACTCTCTCCAGCAATGGGGCTTCTGCCACCTCTCTGAGCAACCTGTGACAGTGTTTTACCATCATTAGCATTTTTCTTCCCTTCTGTGTAGTCTAAATGTCAGCTCTTTTAGAATCATAGAATCATAGAATGGTTTAGGTTGGAAGGGACCTCAAGGATCATCCAGCTCCAACCCCCTGCCATAGGCAGGGACACCTCCCACTAGAGCAGCTTGCTCAAGCAAGTAGTTAGTTTAAAATCTTCATGCTTTGTCCTTTGACAACAGGACCTGCTTAAAATGACTGTCTCCATCTTTCTTCTAGGCCTCTTTTATCTTCTGAAAGGTTGCAATAAGGTCTCCTTGAACCGTTCTCTTCTCCAGACTAACCATTCCAACTCTCAGCCTTTCTTCATACAGGAAGTTTTCCAATCCACTTCACTTTGTTTGGCCCCACTCTGGGCCTGCTCCAACAAGTCCACATCTCTCTCGTGCTAAGGACTCCAGAGCTTGCCACAGCACTGTAGGTAAAGTCTCACCAGAGGGTGAGAACCCCTTCCCTCCACCTGCTGGTCATGCTCCAGCCAAGGATATGGTTTGCCTTCTGAGAAGACACCGGCTCCTGTCCAGCTTTTCATCCACCAAATATTTATCTCTGCAGAGGTTGTTGGAAAAGAGCTGGACAACCAATACATGTAATTATTATTTTTTTCAGTTCTTGGTGCCTGATGTCCAGAGAAGACATCCTCAGAAGACATCAGCCTGTTGTGCAAGCTGGCATGGCACCACCTTACGCCTACTGCATCGGTGCAGTGTAATCCAGAATCATTTCTTGCCTCAGTTCATCCTGAGCTGCTAGAAGATAAAACAGATTGCTTCATGGTTTACATTTCCTCTATACACAGCTGGGGAGCAGTCAGCCTGCTCCTAAATTGCCCCAAATCCTGTGAGTCTGGTTTAATTCTGACCCAAGTGTCTATGCTATTGCTACTAAGGCGGGAATTCTCAGTGCACCATGACCATGACACCTTTGCTTTCTGGTCATGCATTGCAAACCAGAGCAGAGCAAAGGCATGCATCACTTTGCAAACAAGGGAAGCAGACGTTCCTTCCTGATCTGGTGTTAAAAAAGTAGCATGTCTCATGCTTGCAGCTCACAGAGGACACCACAAAATTCAACAACCCTCTCTGCCTCTCCCATCTTGCAGAAACAATTTGCATTCTGTCCTGTACCCTCACACGTGGCATTCAACACGATTGAAAGGGAACTGCACTCATTTTGCCTGGGGTAGCAGGCTGAACATTTCCAAGATAAGAAGCACTTCTCAGCATGAGTAACCAGTGAAGTGGTTTTGGAAATAAGGGATTTTTTACAATGATAATTGACATGAAAACCTTTATCAGGTCACAGTCTGTGCTTGTCAGGAAGTGCAGGCTTTCTTTGAAACATGGGACAGCAATGTGCCCTTATGGCCAAGAAGGCTGATGGGATCCTGGGTTGTATTAAGACTGTGTCCAGCAGAGCAAGGGAGGTTCTCCTTCCTTTCTGCTCTGCTCTGGTGAGACCTCATCTTAAATACTGTCTTCAGTTTTGGGCTCCTCAGTTTAAGAGAGACAGAGATCGGCTGGAGAGGGTCAAGTGGAGAGCAATGAGGATGATTAGGGGACTGGAGGGCTGCTTTATGAGGAGATGCTGAGGGCTCTTATTCTGGAGAAGAGAAGACTGAGAGAGGATTTAATAAATGTCTATAAATATCTGAGAGCTGAGTGCCAGGAGCAGGGGACAGGCTCTGCTCACTTGCTCCCTGAGACAGGACAAAGAGCAGTGGATGTAAAGTGCAGTACAGGAGGTGCCACCTCAACACAAGGGGGAACGTCTTTACGGTAAGGGTCACAGAGCACTTGTACAGGCTTCCCAGACAGGTTGTGGAGTCTCCTTCTCTGGAGCCTTTCAAGGCCTGTCTGGATGTGTTCCTGTGTGACCTGAGCTAGATTGTGTGGTCCTGCTCTGGCAGGGGGGGTTGGACTCGATGATCTCTTTGGGTCCCTTCCAACCCCTGACATCCTGTGAATCTGTGAAACTTTCTACTTGGTGCAGCAAGCAGAAGTGATGCATTTGCTTTATAATGATACTAACTGATGGATCTTTTCCTTCTTTTATACATATATATATACACACACATAGATATACATATAGACACACATACATACATATGTGTACACACATACATATGTGTATATAGACACACATACATACATATGTATATATATACACACATATATATGCACACACATACATATATATAGATATAGTTACAACCTAAGGCTCACAAGAAACTTTCCTAACTCTCCCCACCCCATGCCTCATATTCATATTCATCTGGGTAGCTGCAAAACACAGAGAACAAGAGGCTTGTATAGACTGCAGTGCATCTTCTTTCGAGTGCCTGAGAGGGGAAAATAAGTTCCTCACTCCATAAATCTAAGTTAGCATGAATAAAAATGCCATTCCTTCTTCTCCCTTCAGCCAATAGCCTTCCCTCTTGGCAGTGCTGTGATCAACAATGCACGCTGACAGCTGAGGAGCTGCAAAATCAATGGCAAACAGGGAAATCTTATGGGGCAAGGTTTGCAAATGAGAGTATCGATTGGTTTGGGGAAGGGATTGACACTCAAAAGCATCAGCTCGTGCAGATAAACTGAGCTTCGTAGGCAAAGAGTGCTTTTAACAGCAAGGCACACAGGCCAGTGCCTTCTTGTGCTTGACAGCACAAGTCAGACATAAAGACCTATCATCAATAAACATAAACAATTTTCCAGCAGGAAAAAATAATAAATGGAGGAGGGGTGGACATGTTTTTGGTTTCTTCAGCAAAACACTTAATGATCCTAACTAACTAACTCCCTTTGGAATGAGAGCATGAAGACAGCTATTGCTGTTCCCCCCCCCAAAAAATGTTAATGTGAACAGGTGTTTATTTCTGACAAAGACTTAAGAGAAAATTGCTAGGAGAAAGAAACAGTCTCAGGAGTGAGGTCATTGTTGTCTGCAACTACCTGCAAGGAGGGTGTAGCTAGATGCGGTTGGCCACTTCTGCCAGGCAACCAGTAACACAACAAGGGGACACAGTCTCAAGTTGTACTGGGGGAGGTCTAGGCTGGATGTTAGGAGGAAGTTGTTGGCAGAGAGAGTGATTGGCATTGGAATGGGCTGCCCAGGGAGGTGGTGGAGTTGCCGTCCCTGAAGGTGATGAATAAAAGCCTGGATGAGGCACTTAGTGCCATGGTCTGGTTGATGGGACGGGGCTGGTTGATAGTTTGGGCTGGATGATCTTGGAGATCTCTTCCAATGTGGCTGATTCTATGATTCTTTGACAATTCCCACTCTATGCCTGGAACAGATCAGATATGAAAGCATAATTTTAATAGCTGGTGATGGTGAGGACACAAGGCATGGTATCCCACAGCAGTGTTAGTAACCAGAGGACACAAGGCATGGTGTCTTACAGCAGTGTTAGTAACCAGAGGACACAAGGCATGGTGTCTCACAGCAGTGTTGCTAACCAGAGGACACAAGGCATGGTGTCTCACAGCAGTGTTAGTAACCAGAGGACACAAGGCATGGTGTCTCACAGCAGTGTTAGTAACCAGAGGACACAAGGGATGGTGTCTCACAGCAGTGTTAGTAACCAGAGGACACAAGGCATGGTGCATGGTGTCTCACAGCAGTGTTAGTAACCAGAGGACACAAGGCATGGTGTCTCACAGCAGTGTTGCTAACCAGAGGACACAAGGCATGGTGTCTTACAGCAGTGTTAGTAACTAGAGGACACAAGGCATGGCGTCTCACACAGCAGTGTTAGTAACCAGAGGACACAAGGCATGGTGTCTCACAGCAGTGTTAGTAACCAGAGGACACAAGGCATGGTGTCTTACAGCAGTGTTGCTAACCAGAGGACACAAGGCATGATTCTATGATTTTATGATGTATGCATGATATGACAACAGAGAAACTGAAAGCTTGCTGAATATTATGAAGGCTTCAAAATGACCTTTTCAAAGGTGTGTAGTTTTGTTGCTTCACATGAGTTCAGAATGTCACTAAAAATCTCACTTAGAAAGCATATTTAACCAGTCGAAAACAGTTAAGTTTCATTTTAGTTTCGCTTCTCTCTCTTTTTCCATCCCCCTATTGACTCTTAACAAAATAAATCAAGTAAGAGAAGACTTATTCTCTGTTTCTCCTGTACTTTTCTCACTGACTTTGCTTGTAAGTAAGGATAGAACTGTGATTTCTTTGTTGAAGATAAGAGGCTTTTCTATGAGTTCTCTAATACCTAAGTGTCTCACTTCTGTTATTCACTCCATGTATTACAGCTCACACTGCTGAGATTCTTGGAGGCTTCCCCTCCTTTGTGTGATACATTAAAGATTTTATTAGCATTCAAGCCTATCAACATCATCTCTTTTTTCAGTGACTTCAAAGAATGTAAAGGGAAGGTTGCAACACATGGGTGATAACTAAATGTTTTTCTATAGCTTTTAGGGGAAATAATGATATTTTCCATCTGTTTTGGAGAGAAGGGGACAAAAAGTCACCCTTTAGGCTATTATCTCCTATGGATAATGAAAACTATCACCCTTTAGACTATCATTGCCTACAGACATGAATAAATTAGACACATTTTATTTGCATGTAGCCACAGCTAAAGTGTTTTTACAAGAGGTAACTAAGTCCATGACTCTGCCGTGAGCAGTGCTGGTTATATCTGGATCAGTGTGCTCTTGCAGCCCAGAAAGCCAACCAGAGCCTGGGCTGCAGCAAGAGAAGTGTGGGCAGCAAGGTGAAGGAAGTGATCCTCCCCCTCTACTCTGCACTGGTGAGACCCCAACTGGAGTACTGCGTCCAGTTCTGGAGCCACTATTACAAGAGGGAAATGGATGTGCTGGAACATGTCCAGAGAAGGGCCACGAGGATGTTCAGAAGCCTACAGCACCTCTGCTATAAGAAGAGACTGCAAGAGTTGGGGCTGTTCAGGATAGAGAAGAGGAGGCTCCCAGATGTCCTTCTTGTAGCCTTTCATTATCTGAAGAGGGCTACAAAAAAGCTGGGGAGGGACTTTTTAGGCTGTCAGGTAGTGATAGGACTGGGGGGAATGGAACAAAACTAGAAATGGGTAGATTCAGACTGGATGTTAGGAAGAAATTCTTCACCACGAGGGTGGTGAGATCCTGGAATGGGTTGCCCAGGGAAGTGGTGGAACCCTCATCTCTGGAGGTGTTTAAGGCCAGGCTGGATGAGGCTCTGACCAGCCTGATCTAGTGTGAAGTGTCCCTGTCTGTGGCAGAGGGGTTGGAACTTGATGATCCTTATGGTCCCCACTCTGATTCTATGATTCTACAACACTATGATTCTAACATTCTGTGATTCTTGCAGTCACTGTCCAGCCTTTTCCTGAACGTGGCATTTCTGGACTCTCCCAGGCAATCTGTTTCCAGCTTTAGCTATCTGCAACATTAGAAGGTTGTTCCTTATTTTTTCTTGATTCCTGACCCCCATCTCCTCACTGCAGTTTAAATCTGTTACATTTTATTCTATCCCCAGCCTCCTTAAAAGCAACTTTCATGTGTTTGAAGACTCTTATCATGTTTTCCCTTCAGACTTCTTAAGATGGAATCGACCTTATTCTTTAATTCTTTCCTCACAGGAAACTTTCATCTTTTCCTTGCTTTTCAACACTCTCCTCACTTTGCTATGGATAAGATGGAGAAAGTCAACACCATTTTGGAAATATGGTGTCCTGGTTGGACATATTGACTTGGCTGAGGGGTTCTTGTCTCCTGTATCTACTTATTAATGTGTTGGATTTTGTCTCTTAGCTTTTGTCATATTTGTCCCTACCTATTTATGTCATCTTTTCCTGCTCATTTTGCATTGTTATTTAACCTTGTTGCCCTGTTGTGTGCACTTCATTAATGGATGTCTTGTTAATGAAGATCACATGAACTGATTGTTGGTTATTATTAATCTTCATATTGCAATATATAGCTGTATATTAAAGGCAAAGCTAAGTCATCATTCTGTACTTCCTAACTTCTAGTATTTGACTTACCTAATGTAAGGCTCTTCAATTCAAGAGAGTTCTTGAGATACTGGAACACGTCCAGAGAAGAGCAACAAAGCTGCTGAGAGGCCTGGAGCACAGCCCTGTGAGAAGCTGAGGGAGCTGGGGGTGTGCAGCCTGGAGAAGAGGAGGCTCAGGGGTGACCTCAGTCCTGGGCCCAGTCCTGTTCTATATCTTTATTGATGTTCTGGTCCCTGCAGAGGGACCTTGGCAGGCTGGATGGGTGGGCAGAGGCCAAGGGGATGAGATTTAAGAAGGTTAAGCGCAGAGTTCTACACTTTGGCCACAACAACCCAAAGCTCTCTTCCAACATGGTTGACTCAATGATTCTATGCCAGTGAGATGAGATTTAATAAGGCTAAGTGCAGGCTTCTATACTTTGGCCACAACAACCCCAAGCTCTCTTCCAACCTGGTTGATTCAATGATTCTGTGATCCTATGATTACTCTGTCCAAGCAAAGATCACATTCTGTGCTTCTGTCATCCACAACCTCCCTGGGCAACCTGTGCCAGTGTCTCACCACCCTCACTGTCAAGAACTTCTTCCTAACATCTAGTTTAAATCTCCTCTCTGTCAGTTTAACTCCATCACTCTTTGTCTTGTCCTTACAAGACCTTGTCAGTAGTCCCTCTGGTAGCCCCCTTCAGATACTGGAAGGCCACTCCAAAGTCTCCTCCAAGCCTTCTCTACTCCAGGCTACAGAACCCCAACTCTTGTAGCCTGACCTCATAGCAAAGGTGTTCCAGCCCACTGAGCAGCTTCGTGGCCTCCTCTGGAATTGCTCCAACAGTTCCACGTCCTTCTTGCATTGGGGGAGTCCAGAACTGTACTATTACATTGCACAAAACCCAAGTAATTTTGTAATCGTATTTAGCTCTGCCTTTCTTTTTCTGCTTAACCATCAAAAGCTTGTGCACTGGTCACCAGGAATTACTTCAAGCATCTAGCCATAGATAAGTTAAGTGATTCCTTTTAAAACCAACAAAACCCTATTCTTCCCCTGTACTCAGCACTGGTCAGACCACACCTTGAGTGCTGTGTCCAGTTCTGGGCTCCTCAATTCAAGAGAGATGTTGAGGTGCTGGAACATGTCCAGAGAAGGGCAACAAGGCTGGTGAAGGGCCTGGAACACAAACCCCATGAGGAGAGGCTGAGAGGGCTGGGGGTGTGCAGCCTGCAGAAGAGAAGGCTCAGGGCAGACCTTATTGCTATATACGACTACATGAAGGGAAGTTGTGGCCAGGTAGGAGTTGTTCTCTTCTCCCAGGCAACCAGCAACAGAACAAGGGGACACAGCCTCAAGCTGTGCCGAGGGAAGTCTAGGCTGGATGTTAGGAGGAAGTTGTTGGCAGAGAGAGTGATTGGCATTGGAATGGGCTGCCCAGGGAGGTGGTGGAGTCACCGTCCCTGGGGGTGCTCAGGAAAAGCCTGGATGAGGCACTTAGTGCCATGGTCTGGTTGACTGGATAGGGCTGGGTGCTAGGTTGGACTGGATGAGCTTGGAGGTCTCTTCCAACCTGGTTGATTCTATTCTATTCTATTCTATTCTATTCTATTCTATTCTATTCTATTCTATTCTATTCAAAGGAACATGAAATTTCAGGTGAATTATCCAAAGATATTTTCTGGAGCACAATGTCTGCTTTTTACTGACCTCTTACTGCTCTTCAGGGTTACTGGATGCATGCAAGCACAGATCAAAACACTGAAAACTAAGATGTTGAGGGTTTTTTTTTCCCTCTCTACCTGTACATGGTGAACTGCCTCCACGTCTCCTTTTATTCTTCCTCGGTATAAAATGATTGATTGATTGCTCACAGCTTGCATGACTCCCTGCTGCCCCAGATCCATCTCCCTCTCTTCACACTCCATACCATTCTTGCATCATTGACTTTCTGCCAGCCATTTTGCTGCCAGTGCATGAGCTGACATTTAATGATCTTTAGACGCAGTAACGTCACATTTATCACTCTTTATCGGTTGTGACAGACCTAAATTCAAATGCAAACATGAAATGCAGACTGAATCCAATCCAAACAGCGATATGTTTTTTGAGTGGCATCTGTCAGGGCACGGTGAGAGAGAAGTGAAAAATGACCTGTTTGCTGTTATTTTATAACTACAAATAGCAGCTTTTTAGGTTTGCTTTAAAAAGAATTACTTTTCCTTGAGGCTTTGAAGAAAATCCCATTTGGCTTCCAAATTTGTTTGAATATCTGGATGCTGCTGAATCACAGATTCACAGAATTTCTTAGGTTGGAAAAGACCTTCAAGATCATTGAGTCCAATCATTAGTTTCACACTGACAAATCCTTGACTAAACCAAATCCCTCAGCACAACATCTAATCACTATGAATCGCTGTGATTGGAAAGAGCCACCAGGAGCATCCAGTCACAGAGTCACAGAATTTCTTAGATTGGAAAAGAGCTTCAAGACCATCGAGTCCAACCATTACTTTCACACTGACAAGTCCTTGACTAAACCAAATCCCTCAGCACATCATCTAATCATTATGAATTGCTGTGGTTGGAAAGCACCACCAGGAGCATCCGGTCCAACCTTCATCCCAGCATCCTTCATCACCAGACTATAGCCTCAAGTGCCACGTCTACTCTTCTTTTAAACATCTCCAGGGATGGCAACTCCACCAGCTCCCTGGGCAGCCTGTTCCAGTGCCTGACCACCTGCTCAGGAAAGAACTTCCTCCAAACATCCAACCTCATCTGATGCAACTGGAGGCCATTTCCTCTTGTCCTATCATTAGTAATTTGGGAGAAGAGACCAGCTCCAGCCTCACTACAACCTCCTTTTAGTCAGTCCTTATCAAGTCCTTATCAAGTCCTTATCAAGACTTTTAATCAGTCTTTATCAAGACCTTGTCAACTTGTTCTTCATCTCCGATTGTGACATGGCACTAATGGCACCAAAACAACTTTTAGTTTCTAGAGTATTCATTATAGAGTGAGTACTCTGTACTGTGTATAGTGACAGGGGACACAGTCTCAAGTTGTGCAGGGAAAGTATGGGCTGGATGTTAGGAGGAAGTTGTTGCCAGAAAGAGTGACTGGCATTGGAATGGGCTGCCCAGGGAGGTGGTGGAGTCCCCGTCCCTGGAAGTGTTGAAGAAAAGCCTGTTTGAGGCACTTAGTCTAGCTGACTAGATATGGCTGGGTGCTAGGTTGGAGTGGATGATCTTGGAGGTGTCTTCCAACCTGTTTGATTCTATGAATGTAGAGTATTCATTATAGAGTTTACAGCTATAACTGACCACTATTCAGTGAGATTGGGAATTTATACATTACAGATGTGGAATACAGCTGGTGGATTTTTCCCAGAATTATAGTAGATGGCATCTGATCTCCAGTGTGCTGGTGTAACTAAGACATTGCCTGTTAGAAGGAGCATTCATACCAAATTTCAGGCAGAATTCTCCTCAAACTTTACATATTTTCACAGGCTCACAGGATGTTAGGGGTTGGAAGGGACCCAAGGAGATCATCGAGTCCAACCCACCTGCCAGAGTAGGACAATCCTATCTAACACAGATCACCCAGGAACACATCCAGACAGGCCTTCAAAGTCTCCAGAGAAGGAGACCTCACAGCCTCTCTGGGCAGCCTATGCCAGTGCTCTGGGACCCTTTCAGTAAAGAAGTTCCCCTTTGTGTTGAGGCAGAACCGCCTGTACTGCAACTTACACCCATTGCTCCTTGTCCTGTCCCAGGGAGCAGTGAGCAGAGCCTGTCCCCTGCTCCTGGCACTCAGCCCTCAGATACTTATAAACATTTATCAAATCCCCTCTAAGTTTTCTCTTTTCCAGACTAGAAAGTCCCAAGTCCCTCAGCCTCTCCTCATCAGGCAGTGCTCCAGTCCCCTGTTCATCCTCGTAGCCCTCCTCTGGACCCTCTCCAGCAGATCCCTGTCTCTCCTCAACTAGAGAGCCCAAAACTGAACACAGTATTCAAGATGGGGGCTCACCAGGGCAGAGTAGAGAGCGAGGAGAACCTCCCTTGATCTGCTTTTACCAAACCATGTTGATTTTTAAAGCAAATACCATGAAGTAAAATACAAGTGGGGGATGGATTGGTGAGAAGGTGCAGTACTATCTGCATCACAGCTGAATATTCTGAGCCAGAGAAGCTGTTTGCCATTTATGTGCTTCTTAAATCTCAAAATTAAAATAGCTTTTCATAGCATTTAGAGCTGTTTATCCTCTTGTCCATTTTGCATTGTACTCACCACACTACAGTTTTAATTCTGTTCTTTGTGTCGAAGAGAACTGCACTGAACTTTGTTTTGACATAGATGACAGAGTGAGCTGATGCAGCCTGCACTTCCAAGAAATGGATGCTAGTTCTATTTATAATATTCAGCTAGAACATATCTAGAAGCTCACTGGCATTTCTTTTGCCAAAGGGCAGGCTGCCATCAATTAATTGTAAACTATATTTTGATCCATCTTAAGGAAGCTGTCTAATAAAAACATAGTTTTAAAAGGAGGGGAAATGACAGTTCTTACCTGCAGAGGATAAAAGATTCTTTCATTACTAAGCTTTTACTGCAAAATCTCACCTAACTACTTGGCAGAGAGGAGTAGAAAGAAATAAATACAGAGGTGGTTAGCAAGTACAGAGAAGGTAATATATGTCCCCTAGCATTTATATACAGATGTTAGTAATTATGGTGGCACTATGGATGATTGAAATCTTGTTTATGTTGTTTTATTATTGTTTACAGCTACAGATCATCTTTACTGAGCTTTTAATTGAATACATTCTGTGATGAGATGACTCAGTAAAAACACATTTTTCTGTAGAGAATGGAGAGAAAAGCATGAAATAGCCTGTTACAGACATGAAAGGAATGTGTGAGAAATTGCCAGGGTGATTCCAGGGGCCAAGCATCAAAATCTGGTGTAATAAATTCACACACACAATGTGTGACTGTTACTGAGGAAAGCTCAGAGTTGAACCTGAGATTGGCAGTCAGAAAAGGACCTGGGGATACTGGTAGATAGTAGCTGAATGTGAGCCAGCAGTGTGCCCAGGTGGGCAGGAGAGCCAATGGCATCCTGGCCTGGATCAGGAACAATGTGGCCAGCAGGACAAGGGAGGTTATTCTGCCCCTGTGCTCATCACTGGTCAGGCCACACCTTGAGTGCTGTGTCCAGTTCTGGCCTCCTCAATTCAAGAGAGATGTTGAGATACAGGGAAGATGTCCAGAGAAGGGTGAAAAAGCTGGTGAGGGGCCTGGAGCACAGCCCTGTGAGGAGAGGCTGAGGGAGCTGGGGGTGTTTAGGCTGGAGGAGACTCAGGTGACCTCATTGCTGTCTACAGCTCCCTGAAGGGAGGCTGTAGCCAGGTGGGGTTGGTCTCTTGTGAGAGTCACCATCCCTGGAGGTGTTCGGTAAAAGTGGATGAGGCATTTAGTGCCATGGTCTAGTTGATTGGCTAGGGCTGGGTGCTAGATTATAGAATCATAGAATCACAGAATGGTTTAGGTTGGAAGGGACCTCAAGGATCATCCAGCTCCAACCCCCTGCCATAGGCAGCTTGGAGGTCTCTTCCAACCTGGTTAATTCTATGAATCTTTGACATAAAATGCATATATTAACTAAACTATAAATGCTACAAATCACTAACATCAACCCTGTAAGTCAGGTAACAGAGGGACTGTGATTTGGAAGGCAAGATGCCTACTATGGGAATGTTCTTAGGTTCACAGTATCACAGTATCACCAAGGTTGGAAGAGACCTCATAGATCACCAAGTCCTGCTTCACACTGGTGTAGCTTCAAGCAATCTCAGTTCTTCTTTTCCTCTTTTCCTTGGAGCATGGCATCCTGTCACGCAAAGGCACTCTTGTTTTGGAGAGACAAATGCATTGATCCACTGACCTGAATACTGGAAGTCCTTTTCATTGCACAAGGAGTGTTCTCTAAAGTGATCAAACATATTTTATGTTGCTGTAGCATTCTGTAGCTGAAGCATTTTGTGATGGTTTTTCCCCCCAGTAAGCTTTACAACATGTTCCTGTTGGTTTGCCAGGGTCACCTCAGTATATTGTTTTCAAACTGGATTAAGTCTTGTTGACTTTACACTGAAGTGTATCCCAGTCTGATAGGTAACTTCAGGTCACAATCTGTTTTCCTACAAATATTATTAAAGTCTTTGTTTAATTGTATTACTTCTTTTAAGATGACTAAATCTTAATGTATTTTCTAATGAAGAAGCTTAAGATACCCTTAAGAGCTTATATAAAATGAGATACCAACCCCATCTATTATTTTGTGTGTGTTTCAGAGGGAAGTTTTCCCCCTCATTCATTATCCCTGAGGCAATAACCCTTTACCATGCTTACACATGCCAGATGTCTAAAGCCTCTCTGCTGGATGTAAACATTTTCTGAAGACAAAAATCAACATCTCATTACCATACTCTGAACTTTAGTTAAAAGTGAAGGCTTAAAGTCAGTGCAAAGATGATTATATTCTACTTCCTTCTGGAGAAGAGAGTGTGCATTAATTCTCTCTTCTTTAATTTGGGACCCTACACCCCAATTTTGTGTACTGGAAGCACCCTACCTTCACTGAAGTGAACCTTTAAATGTAAAGAATCTAGAATCAGGCAGGTTGGAAGAGACCTCCAAGATCATCCAGTCCAACCTAGCACCCAGCCTTATCCAATCAACCAGACCATGGCACTAAGTGCCTCATCCAGCCTTGTCTTGAACACCCCCAGGGACAGTGACTCCACCACCTCCCTGGGCATCCCATTCCAATGCCAATCACTCTCTCTGCCAACAACTTCCTCCTAAGATCCAGCCTAGACCTGCCCTGGCACAGCTTGAGACTGTGTCCCCTTGTTCTATTGCTGGTTGCCTGGGAGAAGAGACCAACCCCATCTGGCTACAGCCTCCCTGAAGGTGTTTAAGGCCAGGTTGGATGAGGCCTTGGGTGACCTGTTTTAGTGGGAGATGTCTCTGCCCATGGCAAGGGGTTGGAACTGGATGATCTTTGAGGTCCTTCCAACCAATTCTATGATACTATGACTCTGCACCTATATAACTGCATATCATGTATGTAACATAGATATGTATATACACACCTGACCTTTAATACTTGTTTCAGCTGGATATTGTGATGAAGATGTAGAAGAGCATAAACAATGGTTTAAACTCCCTGGTGCCTTGGGTGGCAATGCCAGAAGAGAGTGCAGCAATTCTTTCTGTCGCTGTTTGATGTCTCTCACAGTAGCACAGTCTCACAGTATCACCAAGGTTGGAAGAGACCTCACAGATCATCAAGTCCAACCCTTCACCACAGAGCTCAAGGCTAGACCATGGCACCAAGTGCCACGTCCAATCCTGCCTTGAACAGTTCCAGGGACGGCGACTCCACCACCTCCCTGGGCAGCCCATTCCAGTAGCCAATGACTCTCTCACTGAAGAACTTTCTCCTCACCTCAAGCCTAAATTTCCCCTGGGGTAGATTGAGGCTGTGTCCTCTTGTTCTGGTGCTGGCTGCCTGAGAGAAGAGAGCAACCTCCTCCTGGCCACAACCACTCCTCAGGTAGCTGTAGACAGCAATAAGGTCTGCCCTGAGCCTCCTCTTCTCCAGGCTAAACAATCCCAGCTCCCTCAGCCTCTCCTCGTAGGGCTGTGCTCGAGGCCTCTCCCCAGCCTCGTTGCCCTTCTCTGGACACGTTCAAGCATCTCAATGTCCCTCTGAAACTGGGGGGCCCAGAACTGAACACAGTACTCGAGGTGTGGTCTAACCAGTGCAGAGTACAGGGGCAGAATGACCTCCCTGCTCCTGCTGGCCACACCATTCCTGATGCAGGCCAGGATGCCATTGGCTCTCTTGGCCACCTGGGCACACTGCTGGCTCTCGTTACAATCTGAAACAGGCCTCCAAGGTGGCACAGTCGACTTTTGTCTGTTGGTTGCATTTGTTCTTCTGATCATTTAAGCCTGTTTTCTTCTTCTTTTTTTTTTTTTTTTACCTTTTTCCTCTCTCTTGTTTTTTTTTTTTTCTTACAGGAGAGCTCATTAATTCTGGCTGCCAAACTGAAAAATTGTTCAGCCCTCAGCACCCATGGTCACTTGAAGCCAAAGTGCTTCTCAAAATTCTCTCTGCATGGCCTCAAATGCAGCATCTGTCGATCAAAACAGCTGGCTAGAATGCACAGGGGAAAATGTGGATGGTCAGACACTGCCATGGGCCATCCAGCACTGCACCTCTGAAATCAAAACACGGTGCCTGCCTCAAAGACCATAGCTCAGTCTTGAAGGCTTTGGTTTTGACATCTTGTAGTTGACATCATTAAACGAGACATGAAGACAACACTCTAACATTAAGAAGAAAGTAACCTAACATCTGACAGGGACTGTTCCTCTAAAGCTGCAATGAAAGGGTACAGTAAATCATTCTAAGGCAGAAAAGTTTTGGGCTCTCCTTCTGTTTTGCTTTTCTTCACTCTTTTCAGAATTATACAAGAGCTAAGCTCTTCATTTAAGAATAGTTTGAAGCTTGTTTGTTGTTTTGGTTTTGTTTTTTTTTTTTTCATGTCAGCTTCCTTTGTGTAATTATTTTTAGATAGCAGATTGGCAATGTCTAGACTGGGAGCCCCTACAGACTGGAGAGCAGCCAGGAGGAAAGGGACCTGGCAGTACTGGTAGAGAGTAGCCGAACGTGAATCAGCAGTGTGCCCAGGTGGGCAGGAGAGCCAATGACATCCTGGCCTGGATCAGCAGCAGTGTGGCCAGCAGGACAGGAGAGGTTATTTTGCCCCTGTATACTCAGCACTGGTCAGGCCACATCTTGAGTGCTGTGTCCAGTTCTGGGCTCCTCAATTCAAGAGAGATGCTGAGATACTGGAGTGTGTCAAGAGAAGGGCAACAAAGCTGAAGAGAGGTCTGGAGCACAGCGCTGTAAGGAGAGAGTGAGGGAGCTGGGGGTGTGCAGCCTGCAGAAGAGGAGGCTCAGGGCAGATCTCATTGCTGTCTACAGTTACCTGAAGGGAGGTTGTAGTCAGGTGGGGTTGGTCTCCTCTGCCAGGCAACCAGCAACAGAAGAAGGGGACAGAGTCTCAAGCTGTGCCAGGGCAGGTCTAGGCTGGATGTTAGGAGGAGGTTGTTGGCAGAGAGAGTGATTGGCATTGGAATGGGCTGCCCAGGGAGGTGGTGGAGTCAGTGTGCCTGAAGGTGTTGAAGCAAAGCCTGGCTGAGGCACTTAGTGCCATGGTCTGGTTGACTGGACAGGGCTTGGTGACAGGTTGGACTGGATGAGCTTGGAGGTTGATTCTATGGTCCTATGACTCATCACTTCTGTGATGCTTTGATGATTTCTTGTACTCACAGTGCTAACCTAACCATCTGAAGAGCTAGTAAAGAGAGCACAAAATATCATATGGCTAATGCTTGGTTGAGTTCAAAATTATTTGCCAAGTGCCCACTACTAAAAGGGAAACAAGACTGTAATTATAGACCTGAGAAAGAATTCTGAGGTTGAAGTACTAAATGTATCATGGAGGTGTGCAAATAAGACTCTGGATGAGGCACTTAGTGCCATGGTCTAGTTGATTGGATAGGTCTGGGTGATAGGCTGGACTGGGTAAGCTTGGAGGTCTCTTCCAACCTGGTTGATTCTATGATTCTATGTTTCTTACATGGGCTGTCTGAATGATATTTCTTCTTAAAGATGGGGTTCTTGAAGGCTCAGATTTGTGTTTCTCAGGTTCTACAAGCTATTTATGCCTCAGAAAAGAACACTGTGTTCAGTTTTACCCACCTCTCTGGATTGCTGGAGCATGTCCAGAGAAGGGTAACAAAGCTGGTGAAAGGTCCAGATAAAAAGTTTTTGAAGGAGCAGATGAAGGAACTGGGGATGTGTGGAGAAGACCTTGAGGGGAGACATCACTGCTCTCTACAGCTACCTGAAAAGAGGTTCTAGTGAAGTAGGAGTTAGTCTCTTCTTTCTACTGTCAGGTGATAGAACAAGAGGAAATGGCCTAAAATTGTGCCAGCAGAGGTTCAGAACTTGCCAACCTGCCTGACTGTACTGACTCAGTATGTTTTTGACTCATTTAACACAAGAAAACCCATCACATAACACAAGAAAGCCCATCAGTGCCTAAACATTTTAAAGCAAGGGAAATAATTGGCCAAGGTAGTTGTGATCTATACTTATCACAGGTCATTTTGATTTTAGCTCTTATTTGCTTCTTCAGCATCCAGTGGAGGATGCCTCTGCTCACTGCAGGGGGCTTGGACTAGCTGACCTTTGGAGGTCCCTTCCAGCTCAAACCATTCTGTAATTCTATTTTGTTTTATTAGCTTTAAGTGTCATTTCTGTAACATTTTGTAAGGCTACCATTCTGTGGAGGAAAAAAGAAAATCATTTGCATATCCAAACCCTTAAAATGTCATCTCTTCCTTACAGCACATCTCTTCACTGTCACCTGTAGAACAGGACACCCAAGGCTCCTGTAAGGGCCAAACTCTATTTGCCAGCTGGACAATCCAAGGAATGCCCTTTATGACAGCATTCAGGAGGCTCACAACACAGCAGCTTTTGTGATGATGAGACAAGTTGAATACAGAAACACAGACAGGCCACAGACTGCAGCGTGGTGATGCCAATTCAACTGGAACAAACACTAACCTCTAAGGTCCTTCCCTTCCTGCCACTCTCCATGAAGTTCTTTACTCAACAGAAATTAAAGCATAGCCTATTCCTCTGAGCACAAGACATTGTCTTTCCTGTCCTTTTGAAATGCAGACAGTCAGCTTCTTGCTCACGTGGTTTGGTGGAGAATAAAACAGGCACACTGGATCTGTTCAGACATCTTTGTCATTCATGGCTCATAGCAAACTTTATCAATACAGGGAATGGGGAAGAGGAATTGCTGCAAGTCCAAAAACAAACCATGGAGCATGAAGCAAAGGAAAAAGGGAAAAGGCAGAAGCAACAGCAAAGAAAGACAGGAAGGTGGTAGGAGATCAGAGAGCTAGATTATAGGACAAGGAAGGGTGATTTGCCATTGGAGTGGGCTGCCCAGGGAGATGGTGAAGTCGCCCTCCCTTGAGGTGTTCAAGCAAAGCCTGGATGAGGCACTTAGTGCCACGGTCCAGTTGATTGGACAGGGCTGGGTGCTAGGTTGGACTGGATGATCTTGGAGGTCTCTTCCAACCTGCTTGATTCTATGATTTAGATGTGGCTCTTAGGGATATTGTTTAAGGTAGGGTTATAGGTTGGGCTTGGTGATCCCGAAGGTCTTTTCCAACCTAGATGCTTCTGTGATTCTCTGAAATATTATGAAGCAGAGAAGTTCAGGTGGCAAGAGATTTATGAAGGGTAGCTCAGGAACACAAGAAAGAATGGAAATGACTGAAAATATATTACAAATCAAAATTGATATTCTTTGAATTCAACATTTCTTTAGTCATGAAACACTGGAATAGAATATTCTGTTTCCTCATGACACATCTTTTAACATTGATCTGCCAAATCCTGACATGGCACAAACCACAAGAGTTAGTCAGAGCACATGGAGAGATGCTGCATCATTCTGGCAAAGACTTTTTCTGACCACAGAATCATAAAATCATAGATTCATTCTATAAGGCTTGGAAGGGACCACAAGGATCATCTAGTTCCACCCCCCCTGCCATGAAGTTGTCTAGAGCCTCAACCAGCCTGGCCTTGAACACCTCCAGGGATGAGGCTGCCACCATCTTCCTGAGTAACCTATTCCAGGCTCTTACCACCCTCGTGCTGAATAACTTCTTCCTAACATCCAGTCTGAATCTACCCATTTCTAGCTTTGCTCCATTCCCCCCAGTCCTATCACTACCTGACAGCCTAAAAGGTCCCTCCCCAGCTTCCTTGTAGGCCAAAAGTCTTTCAGCTCAGTATGTTTATATGAATTAGTGATGTGGTATTATGACACTGATACCGACTTTGGTTAGGTAGGTGGGTAGAGATGCTGCCAATGGCTACAGGAATGGTTTCAAATACAGATTTTCAGAGACAAGTTTCAGCTGCTCTTTCCATTCCCAAGTTCCTCTGTGGCCTCAGAAAGTCACCTAACAGCAGGGTTTTGCAACTTATGTCTGTGACTAATGCTTGAACCAATGGGAGTTTTTTAAAGTGTCTACACATCTAATTTCCCTTGATTTCTAAGGAGTGCAATATCTCTAAGAGTTCCATGTCTAGCTGTCACCTGCTTTTGACAAATCTCACATTTTTATCCTAAAACACCTTAATACCTTTAAAAAAAAAAAATATCTGTCTTTTAGTTCTGTAGTGCACTTTTTTTTTTCCTCTAAATGAGAAGCAGTGGCAGTTTTCTACCTCTCAAAGGTACTGAGGACGTATTTTGATGGAAGTTTGTATGCATCTTTTCCTCCATTACATTGAGTGCTCAAAGGTCTTTGCAAACTTTCCTTACAAAACTAAACCATACAGCAGCCATGGACAGATTTGCTTTCTTTGCTTGTTTCAGAGCCATCCTGCCTACTATGTAGGCAGCCCTACTGCTTTTGGAGTCAATGACATAACTCCCTTTAGGCTTCAGCAGAAAGGACAGCAACAGAACAAGAGGACACAGTCTCAAGTTCTGCCCGGGGAGGTCTAGGCTGGATGTTAGGAGGAAGTTGTTGGCAGAGAGAGTGATTGGCATTGGAATGGGCTGCCCAGGGAGGTGGTGGAGACACCATCCCTGCAAGTGTTCAGGAAAAGCCTGGCTGAGGCACTTAGTGCCATGGTCTAGTTGATTGGACAGGACTAGGTGACAGGTTGGACTGGATGAGCTTGAAGGTCTCTTCCAACCTGGTTGATTCTATGATTCTATGGTAAGTTTACCTCACTCCTAGGATCATTCAAGGTCAGGTTGAGTGGGACTTCAAGCAACCTGCATCCAATTCAATATATCCCTGTTTGTTGCAGGGAGGGAGTTAGATTAGTTGACCTTTAGAAACCTCTTCCAACCCAAATCATTCCCTGTTTCTGTGATTATCCATGGTTGTTCTTTGATCTCAAGCTAGGTAGTGCAGCAGAATCAGGCCTCTGCAGCACCAGCAGGAGATTCAAAGAGCCAAAGCAGTGATGCACATATAGTGTGCTGTTGCTTAGCAAGCTGGACATCCTGCCTAGTAGAATCTTGATTTAGGGAATGCCTCCTACAGGTAGCATAGATTCCCAGAGGAGTTCAGACTTTCCAGTCTGAATGCACTCACTAATACTTATTTTTTTCTCAACCATTTGATATCCACTTATCAGTGACTATTTTTTGTGGTGAATCTGTTTAAATACTTAATTTAAATTAATTTAAATACTTAATGTGTTTAAATACTTAATAAGATCAGAAAATTTGAGGGCACATTTATAAACCATTCTTACTTGTTTTGCCTATCAACTAATACCTGGGGAGGTAGTTCTGAATGTGCAATTGTTGTTTCTCCAGTCAGAAGCAGTCCATTTGCCATTGACCCCTCTGCCAACACAGGAATTTGTCCAGCTGTGAGGTGAACTTGATAAAGCAGCTGATCACCAATTACTCTGAGAACCTGAGGTGTGTGTGAGGGAATAAATGCAGTTTAGCTAAAGTTAATCTGCTACTTGTTTGATGAACCTTAGCATCACTCCTCGAGGAGGAGACTTCAGGGAGCAAGGAGTGAAAAAGTGGTGGAACATCTCACAAGGGAATATTTGCTTTGTTGTTTTAATGGAATTATAACACTGAAAGTGTGTTCTACTTAGAATTGTACCTGCAGTTTGCTTCTACAGCAAATGCTCTTCATTTTCCTTACTGTGTTTGTTTGGAATACAAAATACCATTACAGGGTCACAGGCTCACAGGATGTTAGGGGTTGGAAGAGACCCAAAGAGATCATCCAGTCCAACCCCCCTGCCAGAGCAGGACAATCCTATCTGACACAGATCACAGAGGAACACATCCAGACAGGCCTTGAAAGGCTCCAGAGAAGGAGACTCCACAACCTCTCCGGGCAGCCTGTTCCAATGCTCTGTGACCCTTACAGTAAAGAAGTTCCCCTTTGCATTGAGGCAGAACCTCTTTTGCTGCAACCTCTTTTGCTGCAACTTACACCCATTGCTCCTTGTCCTATCCCAGGGAGCAGTGAGCAGAGCCTGTCCCCCCACTCCTGACCAGCCCTCAGATACTTATAAACATTTATCCAATCCCCTCTCAGTCTTTTCCAGACTGAAAAGTGAGTGCTGCTATTACTTAGATGGAATAAATGTATATGTTTATGTATTCCTCTGTGTTTTGTAAATATATTAATATGGCAGCATGCAGGAGGGTCCTTTTATGTTACATAAAAGTGTAAGCTCTTCATCATCTTTACTGCCCCAAGCAACAGTCATTAATATGACAATTACCCAAGGAAAAAAAACACAATTGGAATCTATCTTCATAATTTCCCATCACAGTTCTTTAAGCACTTGTCAAGTTGCAGGCAAGTGTTACATGTTTATTTTCTGTTATTTGTAGTAGGCAAACCAATTAAGGTAAAATAAGAATATTTTCTTAAGGTAAAAATAATGAGTCTAAGGCTAATAAAAAACTCATGTAGGAAACCATGCATACAGAGTACAGAGAACTTTGTGGGTAAGATAATAAGCTTACATCTCCAAAGTGACATTTAGAATCATAGAATCAAGCAGGTTGGAAGAGACCTCCAAGCTCATCCAGTCCAACCTAGCACCCAGCCCTGTCCAATCAACCAGACCATGGCACTAAGTGCCTCATCCAGGCTTTGCTTCAACACCTCCAAGGACGGTGACTCCACCACCTCCCTGGGCAGCCCATTCCAATGCCAATCACTCTCTCTGCCAACAACTTCCTCCTAACATCCAGCCTAGACCTCCCCCAGCACAACTTGAGGCTGTGTCCCCTTGTTTTGTTGCCGCTTGCCTGGCAGAAGAGACCAACCCCACCTGGCTACAGCCTCCCTTCAGGTAGCATCAGAAGGCTTAAAAAAAAAAAGTTTTCCTGGTTCTTGGGATAGATAAATAAAATGAAAGCAATCTTGGACCCACATCAGAATTTAAATTGCAAAGCATTTCACGTTTCCCCTTTTCTTCTGCTTCCCTGTTGCCAAACTTGGCAGTTCCATTATTATGACAATCAAGCTGTTGCCTTCTTACATCATAGATCACCAGCAAGAAAACTAATTTCAGAATCTCAGCATGTTTGCAACTCTCTGGAGATAATCTTGCTGCTGGTAGTGAATGGATTGCAGAAATACAGAGTCATCCTATGGCCTAGAAACCCTTAGAACTAAGAGAAAAAGAATGTCTTGGCTAAGGTTGAGAGTGGTTCCCTATGTTACCAAATGTTTCATGGTAGGAGAAACAATGCTGAGTTTCCCCCTCCTGTTTCCCACGCTAATTAACTGAGGTGTTCCAGGCCCCTCACCAGCTTTGTTGCCCTTCTCTGAACATGTTCCATTATCTCAACATCTCTCTTGAATTGAGGAGGCCAGAACTGGACACAGCACTGAAGCTGTGGCTTGGCTAGTGCTGTGTACAGGGCCAGAATAACCTCTCTTGTCCTGCTGGCCACACTGCTCCTGAGCCAGGCCAGGATGCCATTGGCTCTCCTGCCCACCTGGGCACACTGCTGCCTCATCTTCCTCTACTATCTACCAGTATCCCCAGGTCCCTTTCTGCCTGGCTGCTCTCAGCCACTCTGTCCCCTGCCTGTAGCACTGCTTGTGGTTGCTGTGGCTAAAGTGTAGAACCCTGCACTTAGCCTTGTTAAAATTCATCCCATTGGCCTCTGCCCAATTTCATTATTCTGTACACTCTCCACTTTCTTCTTCTTATATCCTTGGTTTTATCCAGTGACCATAATGTTATATGGCATGGGATAACACTTTGGTCAGCTGAGGTCAGTTGTCCCAGCTGTGTCTCCACACCTTCTTGTGCACCCCCAGCCTACTCACTGCTGGTTTGCATTGAGGAGGAGAAAAGGTCTTGGCAGTCTGTAAACACTACTCAGTAATGATGAAAATATCCTTGTGCCAATTGCTAGCACAAATGGAAGCCACAGCTCCATATGAGCTATTACAAATAAAATTAACTCCATCCAAACCCAAACCAGCACAGTTCACCTAGGAGATCACTGTAGTAGAACACTTAGTTCTTCATCTTGCTTCCAAACTATACTAATCATAGAATGACCTGGGCTGGAAGGGACCTCCAAAGTCATCTAGTCCAACCCCCACACACAGTCAGCAAGCACAGGCTCAACTAGACCAGGCTGCCCAGATCCCTGTTGTGCCTCACCTTGAATATCTCCAGAGAAGGGGCCTCAACCACCTCCCAGGGCAACCTTTTTCTTCTTGATACCACATTTTCTTGTTACTCTGAATTACACCACAACACATTTGTACCTGTTTATAAGGAGAGGTACATTACACAAATATTTGAACCCCACCTGGAGTTCTGTGTGCAGTTCTGGAGCTACCAACACAAGAAGAACATGAAACTGTTGGAGCCAGTCCAGAGGAGGGCACAAAGATGCTGAGAGGGCTGCAGCAGCTCTGCTGTGAGGACAGGCTGAGAGAGTTGGGGCTCTGCAGCCTGGAGAAGAGAAGGCTTTGAGGAGACCTAATAGTAGCCTTGGTGTATCTGAAGGGGGCTACAAGAGGGCTGGAAAGGGACTATTGACAAAGTCTTGTAGTGAGAGGATGAGGAGTAATGGATTTAAACTGGCAGAGGGGAGATTGAAACTGGATGTTAGGNTGACCTGTTCTAGTGGGAGATGTCCCTGCCTATGGCAGGGGATTGGAACTGGATGATCCTTGAGGTCCCTTCCAACCTAAACCCTTCTATGATTATATATATATATATATATATATATATATATTTATGGATTATAGATATCTATAGATTATATATATATATATGGGTTATATATATATATATGGATTTTATGTATGTATATATATGGAAAGGGTTTTCTTCTTCTAATGAATTGCAAAACTGGGAGTTACAACTCTTTTTTCCCCCTTCTCCCTTGAGCACTACTTCAGCAACAAAAGGCACAGTAATAGCCATGAGATTCTGCTATTTTTCTCAAAGTCTAGGGGAAAAAAAACCATCTCTAACCAGAGTCCTTTTTTTTTTACATTAATATATATATTTTCCTAATTCTAATCTTGCTTTTGAGACTTTTGGATGTTTTTATTTCACACTAAGTGCATTGTGCCATCCCCAGGGACAACTTAGCTACAAAGAATTGCTTCCATGTTAAGCACTCAGGCTTAGAGCTGAACTTTTAGCTATCTCTTTATTTAAGTAGCCATATGGCAAGACAAAATTGTTTTCATATTTTGATGAGTTGGGACAGCTGAAAGATGAAGGCTACATTGTATTTTAATCCAGTAGATGAAGTAACCCACTAGAGGAATTGGAACTAATTAATCATAGCAATGGTAACTCATCCTCATGGAAAATCAGTTCCTGTTGTTCTTAGCATTTAAAGGAAATTAATTCCTTTTATTGAATGAGCCCTTCAAGGAAGTATAAGAGAAAGATTAATTTGATGTGCATCCTTGTCTTCATTTCTCTGAAGATTAAAATGAGAAATGGGAAAGATAACTCTAAACAATTTTATCTGATCTTAGGATTTGATGCTTAGTCATTATAAATCAGGATAACTGCCCTGCTTCTCTAACAGAGATTGCTACCGACATCGAACGATGAGGGATGGAAGAAGTCAGGTTTTCATCCTGGTTTAATCTCCACTTTCAACTGCTTAGAAACAGACTGCTTAAAGCCTTTGCATGCATTCAGTGGGAGACAAAGGGGTTCAGTGTAAGCTACAAAGAGGTCTACCTGAACAGAGCCATTTTCTGAATGAGGACATTAGATTGCAAGGAAAAGAAATACAGGATTTAATTCACTGTACATAGAATCATAGAATCAAGCAGGTTGGAAGAGACCTCCAAGCTCATCCAGTCCAACCTTGCACCCAGCCCTATCCAGTCAGCTAGACCATGGCACTAAGTGCCTCATCCAGTCTTTGCTTCAACACCTCCAGGGATGGCGACTCCACCACCTCCCTGGGCAGCCCATTGCAATGCCTGGCGAGAACTTCCTTCCAACATCCAGCTTATACCTCCCCAGGCACATCTTGAGACTGTCCCTTCATTCTGTTGCTGGTTGCCTGGGAGAAGAGTTTGATCCCCACCTGGCTACAACCTTTGTGCTATATGAGAGAATTCTATGACCTATATATATATAGAATCACAGAATCAACCAGGTTGGAAGAGACCTCCAAGCTCATCCAGTCCAACCTAGCACCCAGCCCTGTCCAATCAACTAGACCATGGCACTAACTACCCTTGGCAAATCCATGATTGGTGAATCCATGCTGGCTTTTCCCAGTCCTGTGCTTCATTTAACTTGTCACTGCCTCAGGAGGTTTCTTCCCATAACTTTCTCAGGGATCAAAGTAAGAGTGCTTGTTCTGTGGTGATTTTCTGTGTCCTCCTTTAAGCACTTAATCATGGAATCATAGAATGGTAGAATCAACCAGGTTGGAAGAGACCTCCAAGCTCGTCCAGTCCAACCTAGCACCCAGCCCTGTCCAATCAACCAGACCATGGCACTAAATGCCTCATATGGACTTGTTTAGCAGCTCATAGAGACTTGCTATTTTCCACTGCAAGGAAAGTGGTAGTAAGACTGTGGAGACAAAGCACCAAAACATTACCATTAGCTCAGGTGTGTGTGCTCTGCAATTTCAGCTTGCAAGCATGTTGTTTCACTTTGTTCTTTGCTTTCCCAAGGAAAATTAATTTTAAGCTTCTTCAGGTTCTTCACTTGATACATATGGATGTTTTCAAGCACCAGCTACTTGAAAAATATCAAGTCCTGTGAGAATTAAATACAGTAAATTTGTTTTAGTTGTCTGCCATGCCATTCCAGAGACTCATGTAAACTCCATTTGCAAATGAAAATGAAATAGCAGTTTGCAGAATGCATTCATTTAGAATGGGACAAAGCATTTGCAGTACTGTGAATAATGACAGCTCAATTGGTGAGGGAGAAAGGACTATTGGTGAGAAATAGCCTTTGGCTTACAAGGAATCATAGAATCATAAAATCAAGCAGGTTGGAAGAGACCTCCAAGATCATCCAGTCCAACCTAGCACCTACCCCTAGCCAGTCAACCAGACCATGGCACTAAGTGCCTCAGCCAGGCTTTTCTTCAACACCTCCAGGGATGGTGACTCCATCCAGGGATGGTGACTCCACCCCCTCCCTGGGCAGCCCATTCCAATGCCAATCACTCTCTCTGTGAAGAACTTCCTCCTAACATCCAGCCTAGACCTCCCCTGGCACAACTTGAGACTGTGTCCTCTTGTTCTGTTGCTGATTGCCAGGCAGAAGAGACCAACCCCACCTGGCTACAGCCTCCCTTCAAGTAGCTGTAGACATCAATGAGGTCTGCCCTGAGCCTCCTCTTCTGTAGACTGCACACCCCCAGCTCCCTCAGCCTCTCCTTACAGGGCTGTGCTCCAGGCTCCTCACCAGCTTTGTTGCCCTTCTCTGGACACCTTCCAGCACCTCAACATCTCTCTTGAATTGAGGTGCCCAGAACTGGGCACAGTAGTCTAGACGTGGCCTGACCAGTGCTGAGTACAACACATGGCCAACTCCAAAACACAGATAGTAAAACATTAAAGTGCAAGGCAAATTATGGAAGGAACCTAGAGAACCCAAATTATATTTAGTTCCCATGCTTCAGACATCTGTGAGAAGCAAGTAAATGATCACTGAAGTTGTGCTTTGTTTATTTAGTTATTGGCAATGAAGCCTGACTCAAGTCAAATAATCCCATAGCTACACAATGTGGAGCCAGTGATGCCTTTTCTTCCTTGTGGTGAGTGGATGTTGTTTGGGAATGATCTGCTTCCAGTCAGAGCAAATAGACTTTTCCAGGATTCCAGGCTGCTATGAGGCTTAAGTTATTTTTCTTGCCTTATGATAATTCATTCAAACTCATACAAAGATTTACAGTACCTTTGGCACTGCTTCTGTTTCGTATTTCTGCTATCAGTGAGTACTGTCAAGAATGAAGCTTAAAGAACAGCTCAATAATGAAGTGAGCTGCTGCACTGATTTTAACAGGGTTGTAATGAGTGTAAACCAGGGTGAGACTCAGCATAATACTTAATATATCTATCCCAGTCCCTAAAGGATCCTCTTCTGCCTGACACACCATGAAAAACACTTGGACTCAAGTAAATTCTCAAAACTAGGTCGTCTATAGAGGTGTTTATCTAAGTGCTCCTGTACTGCCAAAAGAAACAGCTCCAGAAACATGAAAAGTGAGAAAGAATTAACAGATGCCTTAGTTATATTTTGGAAGGAATCTGAGCTGTATATGTTTCAATGACTTTTCAGATAGTGCATGAGATTTAAGGTAAAAGAAAAGCATTTGGGCAAGATTGTATTAACTATTTGAGTACTGTCAGGATGTCTTTTCATGACAGCCCAGACAGCCAAGGGTGTGCTGGGCTGCAGCCAGAGCAGTGTGGGCAGCAGGGCAAGGGAGGGGATTCTGCCCCTTTGCTCTGCTCTCCTCAGACCCCACCTGGAGT
>WAAF01011658.1:110422-123040 GCA_013400475.1 Tricholaema leucomelas
CACCTGCCCTTGCACAGCTTGAGGCTGTGTCCTCTTGTTCTGTCACTGGGTGCCTGGGAGAGGAAATCAGTCCCCACCTGCCCTTGCACAGCCTGAGGCTGTGTCCTCTTGTTCTGTCACTGGGTGCCTGGGAGAGGAGATCAGTCCCCACCTGCCCTTGCACAGCCTGAGGCTGTGTCCTTTTGTTCTGTCACTGGGTGCCTGGGAGAAGATATTTTCACAAAATTGCCAAGGTTGGAAGGGACTCCAAGGATTATCTTGTTCTAACTCCCCAGCCATGAGCCAGGACACCCTCCACTAGATCAGGTTGTCCAGAGATACATCCACCCTGGCCTTAAAAACAACTAAGGATGGGACTTCCACCACCCCCCTGAGCAAGCTGTTCCAGTGTCTCACCACCCTGATGGTGAACAACTTCTTCCTAATGTCTAATCTAAATCTCCCTTCCTCTAGCTTGGATCCATTCCTCCCAGTCCTATCACTACCTCACACCCTAAAAAGTTCCTTCCCAGCTTTCTTGTGAGCTCCCTTCAGATGCTGGAAGTCCACAATAAGGTCTCCTCAGAGCCTTCTCTTCTCCAGGCTAAACAGCTCTAACTCTCATCTTGTCCTCATACGAGAGGAGCTGAGGTGTGTGAAGTGGATTTGAAAGAATCTTAAATGAAATAACAAGAGAATATATTACAATGTAGTGCAATCAAGAACTGTCTGCTTTAAAATACATCAGTTAGGCAATCCTCACCACCAGCTGGGATAAAAGTAGATGTTTTGCCACTGAAATTGCTCAGGGCCTGGGGGCATCTGATTTCTCCCAGGGTCTAAGAAATACTCTGAAATGAATTTGAATTCATGTATAGACTTCAGGAGTGATGAGATCACACTTTCATATGCACTCAGGGGAAACCTAACTTAGAGAGTGAAGGGACCTAAGTCTGCTGTGACCTGGGGACTAATTTCATGGCCATGCCATCATATTTGGTTCTGTTGGCTGGGTACACTTTATGTCTCTTCCCTGGAAGCAAATAAAGAAGCTGTTTCATGATCAGAAGGTCTCTTAGGTATGAGGGTGTAAAACATTTGCTCAGCTTTCATGGATTAAGAGAAACCAGACAGCAGCATACCTCTGGAATAAAAGACATTGAAAAACAAACATAAAACCCAGGAGAGGAAAGTGATGAGCTGCATTTCAGAATCCTGGTGGGCAGTCATCTATGAGAGAAATCTGATATGTGATTAGCACATCTGCCTAGATTTTGTGCCACCTCAATTAATTTTTCTTTCTCAGCCACTCACATTCTTGCTGGGGTTTGGCAGCAATAATGCAAGGCTGAAAGTTAATACTGCTTGAGAGAGTCCAGTGCAGAGCCACAGAGATGCTGAAGGGAATGGAGCATCTCTCTTTTGAGGAGGGCCTGAGGGAGCTGGGGCTGTGCTGCTTGGAGAAGACTGAGAGGTGACCTCACCAATGGTTATAAGTAGGATGAGTGTCAGGAAGCTGGAGCCAGGCTCTGCTGGGTGATGCCCAATGACTCTTCTTGAGGGAAGAGCCCTGGGCTAACTCCAAAAGCCTCCAATGGCTTTGAACAAGAAAGCCTGGATGAGGCATTTAGTGCCATGGTCTGATTGACTGGATAGGGCTGGGTGCTAGGTTGGACTGGATGAGCTTGGAGGTCTCTTCCAACCTGGTTGATTCTATGGTTCTATGCCAGGACAAGGGGCAATGGGTGGAAGCTGAGGCATAGGAAGTTCCATGGAAACATGAGGAATTTTTTCACTGTGGGGGTGACAGAACCCTGGAAGAGGCTGCCCAGGGTGGGTTGTGGAGTCTCCCTCTCTGGAGATACTCAAGACCTGTCTGGATGCATTCCTGTGAGATCTGGTAGAGATGATCCTGCTCTGCAGGGGGATTGGACTGGATGAGCTTTGAGGGTCACATTCTATGATTCTGTGAAGTTTTGAATCTTGTACAGGACCAAACCATGCAGTACATGAGAGCAAAGTACTGTTCTTCTGGAAGGAAACAAAAGAAAGACCCCACATAAACTCATAATACTCTGGCTAATCAAAATTACTAGTGGATGGCTTTTGGATATGACTATTCATTAATTTCACTAATTAAAGCTATCATGGGGATATTTCACATTTAATACCAACCAGTAATTTTCATCTCTTTGTCCTTAACTAAAAATCTGCTAATCAAACTGCTTAAAACCCAGCTAAAACTGACCCTTAAAAATCACCCTGACATCTAAATGTCAGTCTGGGGAATTAACACTAATAAATATTGTGATGCAAGACAAGTGGCTGCTTCAGCCACAATAAAACACAGTTCAAGTTCATTCATCCTCTCTTTTAATAGCTCTACAGAGGCCACAATTATGAAGAGGCAAGTGGAGCTGGGATTAGATACTCCACAGGCTCACAGGATATTAGGGGTTGGAAGGGACCCAAGGAGATCATCGAGTCCAACTCCCCTGTCACAATAGGACCTTACAATCTAGCTCAGGTCACACAGGAACACATCCAGTCAGGCCTTGGAAGTCTTCAGTAAAGAAGATCCCACAACTGCTCTGGGGAGCCTGTGCCAGTGCTCTGGGACCCTTACAGTGAAGAAGTTTCCCCTTGTGCTTAGGTGGAACCTCTTTTGCTGCAATTTACACCCATTGCTCCTTGTCCTATCCCAGGGAGCAGTGAGCAGAGCCTGTCCACCTGCTCCTGGCAAGCCCTCAGATACTTATAAACATTTATCAAATCCCCTCTCAGCCTTCCCTTCTCCAGACTAAGCAGCCCCAGGTCCCTCAGCCTCTCCTCATCAGCCATGCCCTCCAGTCCCCTAATCATCCTCGTAGCCCTCCTCTGGACCCTCTCCAGCAGATCCCTGTCCTTCTTAAACTGGGGAGCCCAAAACTGAACACAGTATTCAAGATGAGGTCTCACCAGGACAGAGTAGAGGGGAAAGAGAACCTCCCTTGATCTGCTGGACACACTCTTCTTAATACACCCCAGGATCCCATTGGTCTTCTTGACCATAAGGGCACACTGCTGTGCCATGGGTCACTTGTTAGCCACCAGCATTCTCAGATCCCTCCCCCCAGGGCTGCTCTCCATTACCTTTAATTAATATATTTGTGTGGAGTTTACAGAATCAGAATCACAGAAACACCCAGGTTGGCAAAGCCCCTCAGGATCACCAAGTCCAACCTATAACCCTACTCTACAAGATTCACCTTAAACCATTTCCCTAAGCACCACATCCAAACCACTCTGAAACACATCCAGGGTGTGTGACTCCACTATCTCCCTGGGCAGCTCATTCACCAGCTCCACTGAAATGCAGATTCTAAAGCTGTACCCTAAAGAAGGTAATTTCAAAAGCTCTGCTGGAATGTTTTAATTTCTTTTTTTTCTCACCTCTCTGGTTTAAAAAGCTACTGGCAAGATAAATAATTTCAAGTACCAGAATGGCACTTGTGGAATAGCACAAGTACAAGGTTGAAATGAGGATAAGCAGTCATCATCTAGCCCTACTTGAGTTTCACATTGCTAGAGAGAGTGCAAGTCATCAGTTCTTGGGATGAAATGCTTGAGGATTAGAGATAATCCTTTCAATTTCAGATTCTTGAAGGGAGTGATATGTATATAGAAAAAGAATGAGTAGTTCTGTCATGGGAAGGATACTCAGAAGTGTTCAAGTTTACTGTTGGTTGCCTATATTTTTAGTCTTCACCTCTTGCACGTATGTTGCACATAGTTTCTACACTACTGCAGAAAGTAGAGAGGTGAATGTGATGTGCACATCTCCTTGTACTTAAACATCTTTCCCTATGTGTCTTGGCACTCAGTGCACAGCATTGTATTTGTTTTTCAGCTGAAAACTGCTGTGGGAAGGAATGTGTTGATGGAGACAAGTGCAAGGGGCACAGGATCACAGCATCACAGGATGTTAGGGGCTGGAGATCACCGAGTCCAACCCCTGTGCCAGAGCAGGACCACAGAATCCAGCACAGGTCACACAGAAACACATCCAGATGGGTCTTGAAAGTCTCCAGAGAAGGAGACTCCACAACCTCTCTGAGCAGCCTGTTGCAGTACTCCATGACCCTTACAGTGAAGTTCTTACTCGTGTGAAGTGGAGCTTCCCATGCTGTGCTTTACAGCCCCTTGTCCTATCATAGGGTGCAGCTGAGAAGAGTTTGTCCCCTCCCTCTTGAACCCCAGCCCTCAGATATTTATAAACATTGATTAGATCCCCTCTAAGTCTTCTCTTCACCAGACTAAAAAGCCCCAGGTGCCTCATTCTCTCTTCATAGAGCAGTGCTCCAGCCCCTTCATCATCTCTGTAACC
Organism: Tricholaema leucomelas; assembly: GCA_013400475.1. Classification (NCBI taxonomy): domain Eukaryota; kingdom Metazoa; phylum Chordata; class Aves; order Piciformes; family Lybiidae; genus Tricholaema lacrymosa; species Tricholaema leucomelas. The sequence goes on from WAAF01011658.1 coordinate 114,768, forward strand.
TTCTGTTAGACTCTTTCAAGTAGATCCCTATCCCTCTTGAACTGTGGAGCCCAAAACTGAATGGCATATTCCAGGTGAGGTCTCACCAGGGCAGAATAGAGGGAGAGGAGAACCTCCCTCAATCTGCTGGACCCACTCCTCTTAACGCACTCCAGGATCCCATTGGCCTTCTTGGCCACCAGGGGATATTGCTGTCCCATGAATAGTTTCTTGTTCAACAAGACTCTCAGGTCCTTCTTCACAAGGCTGATCAAAGTGGTTAGGCCAGATAACAGCAATAGAGGTAATGACATTTGAGGCACATATCAATAATCAACTCCAGGCTGTATGACATGAAACAGAACAGGCATACAACGTACAGAGAAAAGGAAATAACCCAAGATAACAAACTAGCTGCTGCATCTCACTTTAGCTTTTTATCTCTCTCAGCAAAGCAATGAATGATATAGACTTAGTGCCATGGTCTGGTTGACTGGACAGGGCTGGGTGCTAGGTTGGACTGGATGATCTTGGAGGCCTCTTCCAACCTGCTTGATTCTGTGATTCTCTGACTTCAGCATTATTGTCTTTTCACAATCAATTATCTAATTTTTCTCATTAAAATATTGCAATTAGCTTCAAAAGGGCACAGAAATCAAAGTTTAAAAGAGAGGGGAAAAAAGAGAGGAAAAAGAGAGGAGGGGGAAATGAGGAAAAAAAAGGAGAGGAGAGGGAAAGGAATTAAAAAAAGGAGAACAAAGGAGAGAAAGAAAAAGAGGGGGAAAAAAGACAGAAAAATATTTTTAAAAGAGAGAAAAAAGAGAGAAAGGAAGAGAGGGGAAAAAAGAGGAAAAGAGAGAAAAAAGACAGAAAGAAAAGAATTTTAAAAGAGAGAAAAAAGAATGAGAAAAAAAGAGAGAGAAAAAAGAGAAAAGAGACAAAAAAATATTTTAAACGAGGAAAAAAAAGAAAGAAAAAAGAGAATAAGAGAAAAAAAGATTAAGAGAAAAAATTAAGAGAAAAAAAGACAGAAAAAATATTAATAAAGAGAGAAAAAGAGGAAGAAAAAGAGAAAAAAGAGAGAAAGAACAAGATNAGAGAAAAAAAGAGAAAGAAAATGGGGGGAAAGGTGAAAAGAGGGAAAAAAGACAGAAAGAAATGGTTTTAAAAAAGAGAGAAAAAAGAGAGGAAAAAAAGGGGAAAAAAAAGAAAAAATAGAGAAAGAAAAAGAGTACAAAAAGAGGAAAAAAGGGAGAAAATGACAGAAGGAAAAGATTTTGAAAAGAGAGAATAAGGAGAGAAAGAAAAAAAAAAGAGAATAGAATAGAATAGAATAGAATAGAATAGAATAGAATAGAATAGAATCAATCAGGTTGGAAGAGACCTCCAAGATCATCCAGTCCAACCTAGCATCCAGCCCTGTCCAGTCAACCAGACCATGGCACTAAGTGCCTCAGCCAGGCTTTTCCTGAACACTCCCAGGGATGGTGACTCCACCACCTCCCTGGGCAGCCCATTCCAATGCCAATCACTCTGTGAAGAACTTCCTCCTAACATCCAGCCTATACTTCCCTCGGCACAACTTGAGGCTGTGTCCCCTTATCCTGTTGCTGTCTGCCTGGCAGAAGAGACCAACCCCACCTGGCTACAACCACCCTTCAGGTAGTTGTCGACAGCAATGAGGTCTGCCCTGAGCCTCCTCTTCTGCAGGCTGCACACCCCCAGCTCCCTCAGCCTCTCCTCATAGGGTTTGTGTTCCAGGCCCTTCACCAGCTTTGTTGTCCTTCTCTGGACACCTTCCAGCACCTCAACATCTCTCTTGAACTGAGGAGCCCAGAACTGGACACAGCACTCAAGGTGTGGCCTCACCAGTGTTGAGTAGAGGGGAAGAACCTCTCTCATCCTACTGGCCACACTGTTCCTGATACAGGCCAGGATGCCATTGGCCCTCCTGGCCACCTGGGCACACTGCTGGCTCATCTTCAGCCTACTATCCACCAGTACCCCCAGGTCCCTTTCCTCCTGGCTGCTCTCCAGCCACTCTGTCCCCAGCCTGTAGCGTTGCTTGGGGTTGTGGCCAAAAGACAAAAGACAAAAAAGGAATATTTTAAAAGAGATAAAAAAGAGAGAAAGGAAAAGAGGGGAAAAAGAGGAGAGCAAAAAAGAGGAAATAAGAAAAAGAAAAGAAAAGCAATACAAAGAGCTCAAGCTTGACTTATGGTGTTATGGTTAATATCACTGATAACATGAAAAGCTCTGATTGCCTTCTGATTCCATACACTTCAAATTAGTTCTGACCTGTATTTTCTCACTGTTCTATCGAGCAGAAGCAGCGAGATGCTGACTGACACAAAGGGAATCCAGTAATGTACCTTGCTTGAAACGCTTACTGTGACTGCTGTAGTGAATTTCAAAGGTCTAGGCTGAAGAAAAGTCTCTGCACTTTCAGATGAGCCTTCACAGGTTTTACAAGTCTTGGTACTTGATTTCTTTGCAGATGCCTGTGAATTCAATAAATAATGACTCTGCTGTTAGCCAGGTCTGTTCCTTTACAAGGGAGGGGAAAAAAGCTAATGGAGACAACATTCTCAGGCAAAATGTTTCTAATTAGAAAATGCAAGCATCTAGAAGCTGTTAGCATTGATTTTTACAGTTCAGCTGAGCTCATCCCACACCATTCAAGAGCACTGACTACTCTGATGGTCTGTTCCAATCTCTCTCCTTTTCTTCACAGAATCATAACATCAACCTCCAAGCTCATCCAGTCCAACCGACTAGACCATGGCACTGAGTGCCTCATCCAGGCTTTGCTTCAACACCTCCAAGGATGGTGACTCCACCACCTCCCTGGGCAGCCCATTCCAATGCCAATCACTCTCTCTGCCAATAATTTCCTCCTAACATCCAGCCTAGACCTCCCCTGGCACAACTTGAGACTGTGTCCCCTTGTTCTATTGCTGGTTGCCTGGCAGAAGAGACCAACCCCACCTGGCTACAGCCTCCCTTCAGGTAGATGTAAACAGCAGTGAGGTCACCTCTGAGCCTCCTCTTCTGCAGACTGCACACCCCCAGCTCCCTCAGCCTCTCCTCACAGGGCTGTTCCCCAGGGCCCTCACCAGCTTCATTGCCCTTCTCTGAACACCTTCCATTATCTCAACTTCTCTTTTGAATTGAGGAGCCCAGAACTGGACACAGCACTCAAGGGGTGGCCTGACCAGTGCCGAGTACAGGGGCAGAATAACCTCCCTTGTCCTGCTGGCCACACTGTTCCTGATGCAGGCCAGGATGCCATTGGCTCTCTTGGCCACCTGGGCACACTGCTGCCTCATCTTCAGCCTACTATCCACCAGTACCCCCAGGTCCCTTTCTTCCTGGCTGCTCTCCAGCCACTCTGTCCCCAGCCTGTAGCACTGTTTGGGGTTGTTGTGGCCAACAACCTATTAAACAACAACAACAAAACCCAAACAAAAAACCAAGTAAAAAAACCAAGAAGAAGAAGAACAACAAAAAAAACCACACCCAAACAAAACCAGACAAACAAAAAGAAACCCAAAGTAAACTTATGAGAAATAACAGATCTTTGTTTTTTTGCCTTCTACAAGCATAGCTAAACACAGCCTCAGGTGAGAGGAAGAGCAGCTGGTAGATAACAACTGGCAATAAAAAAACCCTTTGGTCTTTGCACTGTGCAAGTCCTTCTGAACCCATTTCATCATGAAGTATGCAGTGACTTGGTTTTACTTACAATTAGCATTCACAGCTTTACCTGTAGTTAAACTTTGCTGTGATGTGTGGAGGCTGTTGATTTGGGGTCTGAGGATTTGTCAGATGCCTTGCCACAATTAGGACAGCTTGGAGGAAAATGCATTTTCTCTTCAAACAGTTATCTTTGCAATATCTCTATCCTAAAGACCATACCTTGTGTCTTCTATAGCCTCTTTGCACATTAAATCCCCAGGGGATTTAAATGAAACTTCACTAGATTGTACTGCAAGATTGAGCAGCAAAACCAAGCTTCTGGTTAGATCTTGGTCCCACTTGAAAAGAGAACAGCAATATTTCTGTCTCACACAGGTTGTAAGGCCACTTTCATCATCGTTTTCCACTCAGTGTTTTTAAGTTTTCTCATTTCAGGAGGTGATTGATCTTTCCTTCCTTTCTACAGAGTATATCAGCTTTTGGGTGCTTCTGGGCAGATAAATGAATCTCAAAAGTTTCTTTTTTATATGCCAAAGTGAAGCAAACATTTGTTTAGACATATTAAAAAAGCAGTGAGCAAGTGAAGAACTCATATTCTTTTGTAAAATTGACAATCAGTTTATTCTGGAGCTAGGCTGAATGTACAAAGGCTCAGTTCTACAGCTCAGGCAAACTTCTCTGCTAGTCAATAGATCTCCATTTATTTGCAGAGGACCTGCCTTTCATGATACCAGGTAGATGTGCTACATCACGAGCAAGAGAGTGTCTCTAAAGTTTTGGGAAAGTTTTGTACCCCTAGAACCTGGCAAAATCTTCTCTGTGGGGTCTATGTGGCTAGCAGTGTGTCCAGGTGGCCAGAAGAGCCAATGGCATCCTGGCCTGGATGAGGAATAGGGTGGCCAACAATACAAGGGAGATTATTCTTCCTCTGCACTCAGCACTGGTCAGACCACTCCTAGAGTACTGTGCCCAGTTCTGGGCTCCTCAGTTCAAGAGAGATGTTGAGTTGCTGTGAGGTGTCCAGAGAAGGGCAACAAAGCTGGTGAGGGGCCTGGAACACAGCCCTGTGAGGAGAGGCTGAGGGAGCTGGGGGTGTGCAGCCTGCAGAAGAGGAGGCTCAGGGCAGAGCTCGTTGCTGTCTGCAACTACCTGAAGGGAGGCTGTAGCCAGGTGGGGTTGGTCTCTTCTGCCAGGCAACCAGCAACAGAACAAGGGGACACAGCCTCAAGTTGTGCCAGGGGAGGTCTAGGCTGGATGTTAGGAGGAAGTTGTTGTCAGAGAGAGTGATTGGCATTGGAATGGGCTGCCCAGGGAGGTGGTGGAGTCACTGTCCCTGGAGGTGTTCAAGAAAAGCCTGGATGAGGCACTTAGTGCCATGGTCTGGTTGACTGGCTAGGGCTGGGTGCTAGGTTGGACTGAATGATCTTGGAGGTCTCTTCCAACTTAGTTGATTCTATGATTCTATTCTAACTGATCTAAGCATGAGCAGGAGAGTGTCTCTAAAGTTTTGGGAAGGTTTTGTACCCCTAGAACCTGGTAAAATCTTCTATGTGGGGTTTAATCCAATATGCAGTGAGCTTGGTACTCAAAACCACTGCCTGCCTTTACCCTCCTTGCATATTCACAGACACTATCATGTGCTACTTTTAGAGCAAACCTGACAACAGCTCTGCAGATCCTGTCAAATCACCTGAAATCTCTCCTCATTTTATTTCTTGCCTCTGGAAAAGCCTCAGAGAACAAATGGTCTTGCAGCATGCCTGAGATATCAGCAAGATTCAGGCTCCGCTGAACCGAGGCAAGGAGCAAATCCTGCACTTAAGGACCCATCACTGATGATGCCCTGACTCCAGCCCCTTGTGATTAAGCCAGGAGCCTGTTACCTTGAGCATGTTAGATGATCTCAACTGTCATGGTGTCATTTTTAAACACCCCAATGCACATTTTCCCAGAGCAGCTTGACAGGGACAGGTGTTATTGCTGAAACCATTTGCATGCAGAAGACTGTGCACATGGTACTGAGGCATTTGCTGTAGCTTGAATCCTCCAGGAGATGAAAGGACAACAATAAGCCTCTTCTTTTAACATAAGAACAAGCAGACTTTTGGGGATGAACTAATTTCTGATCCCCATGTTGCAGTGTCTGTAATTTTAGCTCCTTTCTGCCAATCTTTGCTTCTCTGTTTCTACATTTACAGGCATTTGTACAGCTGTTAGCACCACAGCATTAGAGCTGCTTGCAGTTGCAAAGAGAAGCTGAATTGCACCACAGTGAAAAGAGACATCATTAAAAATCTCTCTGGAGTGTAAGACTAGGGCTCCATCCTGCACATGTGTGGTTCTGTTGGGCTACTGTCAAGGGTTAGGGCTGGGCTGGCCACTAATCATAGAATCATAGAATCAATCAGGGTTGGAAGGGACCACAAGGATCAGCTGGTTCCAATTCCCACTACCATGGGCAGGGACACCCTACCCTAGATCAAGCTGGCCAGAGCCTCATCCAGCCTGGCCTTAAACACCTCCAGGGTGCTTCCACCACCTCCCTGGGCAACCCTTTCTAGGGTCTCACCACTTTGATGTCACCAATCAAGTGACAGATGTTCTCTAGGAACACCTCTATCTTCCCAAGGAGAAAAGAAAGGGAGTAAGGGCTCCCTGATGGGCTGGGAAAGAAACTAATCCAGAATGAATGAAAATAATAACATTATAACTATCTATCTATCTATCTATCTATCTATGTATATATATATACAGATCTGTATAAGCAAACATTAAACCCAACCATGCTGGTGGCAATCATATCGCTGTCACCACTGATGCTGTGGACAGGCACCGGGGAAGTCTCAGACTGGACTCAGCAGCAGATGGTGACTGGATTCAGGATCAGGATTCTGGAGCTGGTTTCAGGAAGGCATGGATTGGGATGAAAGGCAGAACAGGAAACACTGAGAGATCTTGTGCTGGTTAGCCTTGAGAAGAGAAAACCGAGAGGGGATCAGCCTGGAGAAGAGAAGGCGTCGAGGAGACCTTAGAGTGGCTTTGCAGTATCTGAAGGGAGCCTACAGGAAGGCTGGGGAGGGACTATTGACAAGGTCTGGGAATGTCAGGACGAGGGGGAATGGGTTTGAACTGGCAGAGGGGAGATTTAGACTGGATGTTAGGAGGAAGTTCTTTCCAGTGAGGGTGGTGAGACACTGGCACAGGTTGCCCAGGGAGGTTGTGGATGCTTCCTCCCTGGAGGTGTTTAAGGCCAGGCTGGATGAGGCCTTGAGCAGCCTGCTCTAGTGGGAGGTGTCCCTGCCTATGGCAGGGGGTTGGAGCTGGATGATCCTTGAGGTCCCTTCCAACCTAAACCATTCTATGATTCTATGATTCTATAATCATGCTTATCAATATCCAAAGGATGAGTGTCAAGAAGTTGGGGCCAGTCTCTTTCCATTGGTGAACAGGAACAGGCCAAGGGCAAGTGGGCACCAACTGGAACTCAGGAACTTCCACCTAAACATAAGGAAAAACTTCTTTCTTGTGAAGACAACAGAACACTGCAATAAGCTACTCAGAGAGGCTATGGAGAGATTCCAGATCTGCCCAGACATTGTGATCCTGTGCAACCTGTTCTGAGTGTCTCTACTGCTCTAGTGGGAGGTGTCCCTGCCTATGGCAGGGGGTTGGAGCTGGATGATCCTTGAGGTCCCTTCCAACATACACCATTCTATGATTCTATGATTCTACTTTAGCAGAAGGATTGCACTAGAAGTCCCTTCTAACCCCCACCATCCTGCATGATTATGTGCTTTTGTGTCTCTCTGATGTGGGTGGAAGTTAGAATGAACACTCAGAGGTGTATTTGATATGTTTCTAAAGGTATAGTCTCATGGACAGCAAACATAGTCCAGTCCTGCCTCTAAAACTCCAATTTAGGAGCAACCTACTTCTGTTACTAAGCAGCTGCTTTGGCTCAATTGACCACAGTCTAAAACTGATCTGCACTGAGACTGTGGAATTAGGTTACAGTGAAGGAAATGCTTGGCTGTGTGTGCCCTAATTAAGAAGATGAGTCTGAATTATAATTCCAGTTTAAAAATGAACTGAGAAGCAAACATACAAGTGCAAGGTCCTGCAGCTGGGTTCAGACAATGCCAAGCACAAAACCAGGCTGGGACTGACTGGCTGGAGAGCAGCACTGAGGAGAGGGACTTGGGGGTGCTGCTGGATGACAAGCTCAGCATGAGCCAGCAGTGTGCACTTGCAGCCCAGAAAGCCAAGCAGAGCCTGGGCTGCAGCAGGAGAGTGTGGCCAGCAGGGCCAGGGACGTGATTGTCCCCCTCTGCTCAGCTCTGGTGAGACCCCACCTGGAGTACTGCATCCAGTTCTAGAGCCCCCATTACAAGAAGGATGTGGAGATGCTGGAGTGCGTCCAGAGAAGGGCCACAAGGATGCTCAGAGGGCTGCAGCAGCTCTGCTGTGAGGACAGACTGAAGGAGTTGGGGCTGTTCAGTCTGGAGAAGAGGAGGCTCTGAGGTGACCTTCCAGTATCTGAAAGGGGCCTAAAAAAAAAGGTGGGGAGGGACTTTTTTGGCTATCAGGAAGTGACA
>WAAF01011659.1:0-17752 GCA_013400475.1 Tricholaema leucomelas
AATGATTTTATAGGAGATTCTGCTCTGACAGGGTGGTTGGTCTAGATGGTCTTTTGAGGTCACTTCCATTATGTGATTCCATAATTCTGTGTGAATTCTCTGTGATTTCTCCTGAATCATAGAATAGGTTAGGTTGGAAGGGAGCTTAGAGATCACCTACTCCAACGTCCCCACCACAGGAAGAATGACAGATCTCTGGACACACTGGATGCCTTCCTTCACTGCATTCAGTTGCATTTCCTGGTTCATCTATATAAATAGTAATAAAATAAAGCAATGACTTTGAGCACACTGACATTCTTCTGATTTAGTTGGACTTGTACAAGTCAGCACAAAGTGGACATCAGTGGTTTTGTCACACTGGAGGAGGCTGAGGAGTCTTCACTCTTGACTTTGACCAGCTTTTCCCTGCCGTGGTACATGGACGCTGTCACGTACCCCCACAGATGGCACACACACTTCTCATGCTTTCACTCAATAAACAGAGCTAGTTTTTGTTTGATTTTTGGTGTTTTCATCAGCACAAGCGTACTGATTTTTAAAGGTAGGAAAGGCTTTTACACTAAGCATGGGCTAGTAACATGGGAGGGAGTAGAGCTGGGCAAGGGTCCTTAGTGTGGTATGGGGGATGCAGCTTTATATTCAGGAACATAAAGCAGAACTAAAAGGAGACTGAACGCTGGTAAAAAAATATTCAGTAATAAGAATAGCAAGCCTAGTCCCTTCGGTCAAGTAAGTATGGGTTGCAAAGCACACTGCAGAACATAAGAAATGGTTAGGCATTAGCAAAAGGATGGGATAGAGTATGTAGGGGGTTGCACTTTCAAATCTATATGATGCTATGAAACCTTTCTCTGGTGCAGTTTAATAAACCAGCATTAGTACTGCATTTCCCCAGGAAAATGCAAGAGCATTTTCCTTGCTGAAGCTGTCTGGCAGAGAAATGTTCACTCTGAACAAATTGCGAGAGTTAGCGCAAGTGGAAACTTTAGTAACAACATTATCAAAGTTATATAAGTTATTATAAAAGTTAAGTACTTTAAGAACTTTTTCAGTTCTTTTGCTATGTATGTGGGAAGAATGCGTGAGTCTGTTAGGAAAACAGCTTGCCTGTGTGCTTTGTAACACATTCTGGAATTTCCTTTTTCTTCCACACTCAGTTCACGTCTAAATTCAACCACTGATGAGCATAATCTGTACAAGACCATGATACTATAGTAATACTTTGGATAATTCTGTTGTGCAGTTGAAAAATGCATGTGTTCAAAAAAAACGCTTAATGTGGTAACTTTTCAAACCCTCTTTATTCTGCAGCCTTTATAAGGTTTTTAAGAGAAATATTTCTCATAATGGGTGCAACACGACAAATTCTCACTGTGGACAGCATCGCTGGTTCATTTATTTACTCCAAAGAACTTTTTAAAACTCCTACATCCCATTTTCAGATATTGGTTTCTTCAGTCTCTTTGGCAGTTGAAGACAAAGAGCTACAGCACATGTGCCAGAAAAAGAGAGCAGCTCCTTGACTATAAACACATAGCAAACATGCTGACTTAACAGCTTTTCACTTTAACCTTATCAGTCTTTATAACCATTTGTGTTTTATTAGGGCATCCTAAAATTCTCAGAAAGTAGAACAGGTAGTAGTGTTAACCAGGATGTATTGTTGCAAACACTGTCTGTTAACTCTGAAGTATTTGTCCTCCACTGTCTTTGCTTGAGGTCTTACCCTATTCATCCTTAGAGTAACTACCTGTTGGGGTTTCCTTTGTCCAGGTGTTTTTTCACCTGATTGGTACTTATTAAACTGTTCCAGAGCCATCTACTGTTGTCAGATCCTGTCTCAGGATTACACATTTTTCCCCTCTGGCTGATGTCTTGCCTAATGGTTGCTGCGTCTTTAACCACACAAGTATTATTAAAGCAGTCTCAAGATTTAGTTGCTTTGACAGACCTGCCTGTACCTGTAAATTACTATTGTTTTTTGAAAGACGTAGTTCATGTGTATCTTCCCTTACATGTCACTGCCATATGCACTTTGGCTGCCCAGGTACACAAAATCATTAATTAATTTATGTATTTATGACATAAATATCATTGCCTCTTCTGATGAAGTTGTTCCTGCTCACTGATAGTGTGGCAGCAGAGCCAGGCACACCACTCTGCTCCCACTTTCAGTCCTGCCCAGCCACCAGGAAGATCACTGAGATCCCAGCAGCACTGATAGCCCAGGCAAAGAGGGCAGGCTTCTGGGATGCAGCTACTAATACCAACTTGGGTTGCTATCATGGCCCATCCTTCAAGCCATGCTGTGTATTTAAGAGATAAGGGCTAAGCTGTCACCTTATTCCCTAAGTCTTAGTTAGTCTCTCTGCTTGGAGGATTTGCCATAAAGCTACCACTTATTGCTAATATTGATTGACTGCTTTGATACTGATACCCATTTAATCAGATGCATTAACCAGAGTGTTTCTCTCCACTCCAAATAAGCATAATTTCAGTAGGAAAATAGACACTAATGTTCACATGTAGATTTGTTGCTGTGTGCAAGTGGAACCAGAATGTGCACTGGATTAAGTTATAAGAGTTTCAAAATGTTTTACTCTAAATCCCTGTCAGATACCTCTCTTTATGTGTGTTTTATTTTTCATTATTATTTTGTTCACCTGCAGTTCTTGTGCATCTGGACTATCATTTACAGGGTTTGGAAGCTGTTTCTAAGAAGACATTCAGGATTTCTGAAGATATTTTAACTTAGCATCTTCAATGCTATCAGCCACCTAGTCAAAGGTTTCCATTTGGCACAAGCAGCTGCACCACCAAATTAATTGCTTATAATGTACAATAATGCCAGGCAGCAGTATCAAAACTGCAGTTGGTTGCAAAGTTTGTAAAGGTTAGAATTAAACATTATTGTGCTAATTTGAGCCTAGCTGGGATATTTTGGTAAGAAGAATTAGATTATAGGCTGTGAAAATGAAACAATGGTGATGTCTACTTCACTCACAGGCTTGCTGAGATGTAAAAGAACAAGAACACAAACATATATAAGGGAGTTGTTGCTCTCTGTCTCTGGGGCTGCATGCACTTCTCTCTAACCTAACCTGCTGTCTGTGTGTCTAATCCATCTGCTTCCTAACTCCCTTGGCTGACCCTCAAAGCTTACTTTGAACATAAGACAAAGTCTGGGGTAAGATAGNTATTATACGAAAGAGCGTCGTCATAACACTGAACGGGGAGTTAAAGTGAGTAGGATAAGCTTTTAAAGCAGCTGATGTGGTCCCATATTTACATTATTGCTGTGGTCTATTAAAACCTTTTCCCAGCAAAAACCAAAATAAAATTGCTAGCTCCATTGTCTTAAAAGAGATTTTTGTATTCTTCTTCTTAACATACTGCAGAATGAATGCGAATGTTAAATCCCCTAGTATAGAGAGTAACAGCAGTTTTGTGATCTTCCCTGGCAATGATGCCTGTTGTCCAGGCTTACAGATTTTACAGCATACACATGAGGGTACTTCAAGACCTTCAGGAATGTTTAATTCAGCCTCCTGGTCTCTTTAAGCTGTATTAAATTCTGAATTAGTTGTGTGTCCTTCAAGGTACTGATCATCTCTCCTTACTCTTCCCTTCTCTGATACACAATTTGTTTCTGTTTCTCTTATTTCATGTTTTAAGCCATGTAGCCTTTGGCTGTAGCATTAGAGAACATTTCTGGCTACCTTGAAATTTTATCTGATCAGCCAAAATGTTGAACCAAGAGGAGTCTGAAGATGTGAGGGTGCTTTTTCACTCACAAGGCTACTAAGATCAAATAGACTCATGTGTTTGCTTGCACTTGCCATTTCGTTTTCTTTGTTTCTATTACTGCTGACTGCACTGAGCACCACCAGACAGGAAGCTCTGTCTAGTTTCAGGGTGTCATGGGCTGAGTTTTAGTCTGCTGCTATGAATACCATCCTGCCTCTTGGCAGCTTCAAATGGGAGTGCTGGCTGTGTGTTATGGGACTTGAAGTTCAGTTTATAATGTGAGAGAATTCCCGTTTCAGTTGCTGCTTCTGGGCTCTGGGTTTTTTTTTAGGTGCTCGCTCCTTTTCTACAGGTAACGCACTGGTTTGAGTATTTTTTCTTTGTTTGGGTTTGGTTTTTTTTTTCTCTCTTTCCTGCATTTCACTGTGCTTTTCTGCAAGTAGGCTAGGATAAGGTAACTGTGATGTTATATGTTATGTTATCTTTTTCTGTAAGTAGGCTAAGCTGAGGTAATAATGAATTATTATTGTTTTATGTTGTATTCAGCTGTTATCTCTTTATCTCAAGCCTGAGCTTTCTGTGTTATGTTTACCTCAATTCTGTGTTGGGGGAGCAGGTAGATTAACCTATTGTTTTGATTTAAATCGTTACTCAGGGAGGTGCTTTATGTTGCCATAGGTAGATGAAAGAGGCTAAAGTTTTAGAAAAATCCACCTAAGCACCTTTTCTATCTCCTCCTAAACCGTTCCACATCATTATAGAATCACAGAATCATAGAATCACAGAATCATAGAATCACAGAATCAATCAGCTTGGAAGAGACCTCCAAGATCATCCAGTCCAATCTATCACCCAGCCCTAGACAGTCAACTAGACCATGGCACTAAGTGCCTCATCCACGCTTTTCTTGAAGACCTGCAGGGACAGCAACTCCACCACCTCCCTGGGCAGCCCATTCCAATGGCAAATCAGTCTCTCTGGGAAGAACTTCCTCCTAACATCCNCTGGAGGGGTCTCCTACCTTCCAACAGATCAACACCTGCTCCTAGCTTGGTGTCATCTGCAAACTTACTGATGCTGGACTCAGCCCATAAAAGGAGAACGTCTTTTGGTGATGCAGAAAGAACTCTGCCATTCTTGGGTGCAGATGTGGGACTAAGATTCAAATTCTAAAGCCATGTTTCTAATGATATGTGCAAGTGAGGAGCAAAAATCACCACACTGTGATAGCAGGTGCACTGAAATGCACACACCTGTAACAAACAGCATCTCTGCAACATTCCACAGAGAGCAATATAACCTCTTTCATTCGCCTGACTCCTCCTTTATCTGCAGCAGAGCAGGTGGCTTTTGCAGCCTTTCAGAGGTCTGAAGTGTAGAACACCAATCAATGAGTGAGTCCACAGCTAGGGACAGGTATCAAAGAGGCACTTTCCAGCACTCTTGATTTCTTATCTTGTTTGCCTTTATAATTGATTTGATGGGTGGACTGTTCAGTGGATAAGGAATGATCTCATACAAACAGTAGTGGTTAATGGCTTGAAGTCCAGATGGAGACGGGTGACAAGTGGTGTCCCTCAGGGGTCTGTACTGGGACTAGTGCTGTTCAATGTTTCACCAGTGATATAGGAAGTGAGATTGAGTGCACCCTCAGAAAGTTTGCAGATGATACCAGGTTGAGTGGTACAATTAGTGAGATTGAGGGACAGGATGCCAGCCAGAGGGTCCTGGGAAGGCTGGAGAGATGGGCTGAAGAAAATCTTAGGAAGTTCAGTAAGTCAAAATGCAAGGTCCTGCACTTAAGTTGGGGTGATACAGGCTGGAGACTGATGAAATTGAGAGCAGCCCTACAGAAAAGAATTTAGGGGTACTGGTGGATGAGAAGCCGGACATAAGCCAACAGAATCACAGAGACTGCAAGGGACTTGTAGACATCATCTAGTCCAAGCCCCCTGCAAAAGAAGGGTCACCTAGGGCAAGCAGCACAGGAGCTTATCCAGGCAGGTTTTGAAAGTCTCTGGAGAAGGAGGCTCCACAATCTCTCTGAAACGCTTGTTCCGGTGCTCTGTCACCCTCACAATAAAGACGTTTCTCCTCATGTTGAGGCAGAACCTCTCGTTCCAGCTTGTACCTGCTATTCCTTGTCCTATCATTGGGCAGCACTGAAAAGAGACTGGCACCTTTATCTTGTCACCTGTAATTCAGATAAGATCCCCTCTCAGCCTTCTCAAGACTAAACAGTCCCAGGTGTCTCAATCTTCCTTCACAGGAGGGATGTCCAATTCCCTCAGTCATCATCATAGCTTTCTGTTGGAATCTCTCTGGCAGATCCCTGTCTCTCTTGAATTGTGGAGCCCAGAATTTGACACAATATTCCAGGTGTGGTCTCACCAGAGCAGATTAGAGAGGGAGGAGAACCTCCCTCACTATGTTGGGCATACTCTCGTTGAAGCATCTCAGGATAACTACCTTTCTGTCCACTAGGCCCACACTGACACTTGCAGCTCAAAAGGCAAATCACATCCTGGGCTCTGTCAGAAGAAGTGTGACCAGCAGATCAAGAGAGGTGATTCTGCCACTCTACTGTGCCCTGGTGAGACCTCACTTAGAGTACTGTGTCCAGCTATGGGACCCCCAGCACAAGAGAGACATGGACCTGCTGGAAAGAGGGCTGGACGATCATAAGGCTGGAGCACCTCTCCTACAAAGACAGGCTGAAAGAACTGATCAGCCTGGAAAAGAGAAGGTTTTGGGGAGACCTCCTAGCTGTGTTTCAATATCTGAAGGAGTCTGACAGGAAGGCAGAGGAAGAACTGTTTAGAAGAAGTTGTATTTTTAGGATGAGGGGCAATGGTTTGAAACGAGCAGAGTGGATTTAGTTTGGACATGAGGAGGAAGTTCTTTACAATGAGAGTGGTGTAATACTGTAACTGGTTGCTCAAGGATGTGGTTGAGACCCTGCCCCTGGAAACATTAAAGATCAGACTCAGTGTGGCCCTGAGCAGCCTCATCTAGTTGGAGATGTCCCTGCTCACTGCAAGTGCTTGGACAAGGTGGCTTTTGGGGAGTCTCTTCCCACCCTATGGAAGCTGTGAATCTGAAAACTTGGAATGGCTCCCACCCAGCCTACATGCTCCCTGCCCTGTCTGGGCTGTTGGAGGAGCTGGTGTGTACTGAGGAAGGAGGCAGAGTGCTACTGAAATACACAGCTGGTCCTGTGACTGAAGTGATCCTATGCCCACGGTGTAACACTCCCGTGGGCATAGCGCCTTAAATGACCCAATTGGCAGGTTGCTCCAAGGTTGAACACTGGACATCTGGTGCATTCATGCTTCTCCTTTACATTCACTGCTTGTAGATGCAGTGACATGCTGAGAAACAGCCTTTGTGTCAGGGTGATTTACCCTCTGAAGGGACTCCAAATAGATAGCTAAAACAGGGACTATTATGAAATGGAGATCAAATTTGTCAAGTAAAATTGAAGGAAGAAAGACACACAATGTATAATAATATATTTTTTTTGAGTCTGAAAAGACATAACCAAGCATAAATGCTCCTGGTCAAATCCACAAAATCCATAAAGCAGTAGATGTTTAACCTGGTGTCTGGGTGACATAGAGCAGGAATATTACAGTGCATTATGTCTGTGCCACATAGCTGTACTGATAATAATGCTGAGGCCTACCTTGTTGGCTCCTGAGCTGCTGTTACCACTGTGCATTCTGAACTGCATTGCTGTAGATGTTTAAATTGCGTGGTTGTAGATGTTTGAATTTAACGCAGAAGAGGGCTGCCAGAGTCCTCTGGAGTTTCTCAGTTTGACAGCCTGCACAATTCACATCAGGGTTTACTTTTTTCTGCACAGGAGTTTCTAGTGGGAACGTAACAACCTCCTACTTGTTTTGTACATATTTAGTCTCCAAACAGTGGGAAGACATTGATGAGTGATGAATAGAAGTTCCTCTCTTATTACTCTTAATGTCTGTTAATGTACTTGCATTTTAAATTATGGGACAGAATTCTCTCTGGCTGGTATCCTGTGGTTAATGAACCCATATATGGAGGCTGCAACATAAATGGGAAATGCAGGACAGGAGATGGATAGATGTGTTTCCCATGCTACAAATTCATTAGCCATGTCAAAAGCATGACATCAAATTACTTCAGCTTGACTTTTTTTCCCCTCCATCTAAAACCATCAGCTTCACCTACCTCAGAAGAAGCGGGCAGTACAGAATCTATGCAGTTTTGGTGCCTATGCAGAAATCACGAGGCCAGCTACTGGAATCTGATCCGGAACATAGTGGCAAAGAAGTTCTTGAGAAAAGACAAGATTTCTCTTGCTGTGAACAGGGCATCCAGAAGCATTTAAAGGATTGTGTATAGTTTTTTGTGGAAAGAGGAAAAACAGTTGCACATACAAAATTGTACAAGGTAACTCCAGCTGGTTCTGATATCCTGGTTTTGGATTAAAATCTGGTCTTTCATTTGGGGTTTGGAGTGTGGTTGTTGTTTCTTTCATACCCAAACCAAATTAGTGCTGATCTTAAAACTGGACAAATTCATTAAATGCCACATTGTCATGGAGGGAGATTCTGCCGCCTACGCCGATTTTGGTGGAGGGGAGAAATTAACTGGTGAGAGATAATATTTATAAAAATAGATATTTATTAACTTCAATATTCTGAACTCTCACCACCCCCAACCACTATATTTAATATTAAAAGGATCTACACAATCATGGAGTACATTATGGGAAATATATCAACAGTAACTTATTAATAACTAGCAAACATTCAAACTAAAAACAGAGAGAGGACTTTTCCCCATGGCTTAATGCCGCTTGGGGTCCAGAGAAGGGCAACGAGGCTGGTGAGAGGAGGCCCTACGAGAAGAGGCTGAGGGAGCTGGGATTGTTTAGCCTGGAGAAGAGAAGGCTCAGGGGAGACCTTATTGCTGTCTACAACTACCTGAGGGGTGGTTGTAGCCAGGAGGAGGTTCTTCTCTTCTCTCAGGGGGCCAGCACCAGGAGAAGAGGACACAGCCTCAAGCTACGCCAGGGGAAATTTAGGCTTGAGGTGAGGAGAAAGTTCTTCACTGAGAGAGTCATTGGACACTGGAATGGGCTGCCCAGGGAGGTGATGGAGTCGCTGTCCCTGGAGGTGTTCAACGCAGGATTGGATGTGGCACTTGGTGCCATGGTCTAGCCTTGAGCTCTGTGGTAATGGGTTGGACTTGATGATCTGTGAGGTCTCTTTCAACCTTGGTGATACTGTGATACTGTGGTCTATATACTATCCGCCCAGCAGAGTGGGCTAAAACTCTTTCTGCTCTATGGCAGAGACAATAGGAATTGCAGAGGCCTTAAAGCGTTTACTCACAATTCTGATTAATTATCAATAATCACCCTCCGGGGCTACATCACAGCCTATTACTAGTGTCCAAACCTCAGGGGAGCTTTGCCCATGGACTTTGAGGCTGGAATCCTCCCAACTTCTGGGGAAAGGAGAATCTTCTCGGATTCTGGGGAGATGACAGTCTCTGACCTTGTTCTTCTGGTGAAGGATGCAATCTCTGCCCTTGTCTCCCGGCTTGTTGGACGCTCTGTCTGGGGACTGTTGGCAGGACCTCAGGTGCAGGAGAAGGATGTTGTGCAGTCTGAGCACGGTTTTATGCTGACTACTCAGGCTGATCGCGTGCAGACGAGTGGAGTCTGCTTCCTGGTTAACTCAGCAGCAGTGGTGCTTACCAGGCAATAAAGGCAGGCAATACAGGATCTGGTCCTGATAACTCATCGCAGTAGTGTGCAAGGTGTGAACAGCTGGCTGGGAGACTATGGGAGCTTCTGTCTCTGTAGTAACAGCATAAGCAAGTAGGCATAAGCAAGAGGCTGATGAGTCTAAAGCCTAATAATGAGCGAGTGTGCCTGAATGTGCGCGATGGTGAGTAGGGAGGCCCAAGTACTGAGCGTGAGGGTGAGCATGAGTGAGAGTAAGGTAGGGGAGTCAGAGCATGCTGGTGAAGCGAGAGAGCAGAAGCAATGCAGTTGAAGCACCTTGTTTACCTGTGTGCCCCTATTTATCAAGTGTGGGCTGAGATTAATGGCCCTTTGGACACCACAATGACCAATCAGGTTATGGCAGTCAGACAAAGAATACCATAATAGGCAAAGTCACAATCCTGGACTTTTCCAAATGTGGAAAGAGCGTGGGCTAGCATTAGGCAGACATGGGCCGGGTGCATGGGGGTTTACACAAGATGTTTACAAACACCTTATACAACCTAAGCCTTTTCAGGCCAGACTTCATGGCACCAGGCCTATTGTGCCCCTTTCATGCTTGTTTATCCATTTAATGTCCTTACCTCTGGTTTAGGCAGAAAAACATGTCCAGGCAAGGTAAGGCAAAAAATAAGCCTATTTTGGGCCTACAGGCCCTCCACAACACACATGTTTTAAATTAACACATAGAATCATATAGAATCATAGAATGGTTTANACTCTCTCAGCCTGTCCTCATAGCAGAGCTGCTCCAGCCCTCTGATCATCTTCGTGGCTCTCCTGTGGACCCGCTCCAGCAGTTCATTTGTTTTCCTTTTTTCCACTAAAGAGGACGAACTACAGCTGTCTCATTTTCTGTTTGTATAAAATTCCAGTAATAATTTGCCAGTAATAAGTTCATTGAAAATGGTAGTGCCAGAATCTCACCTTGCAGAGTCTAGAAGTCTCTTTGGGGACACTCTCAATCTTTTTCTTTGTTCATCAACCCTCGAAGTTTTAACAAATAAGGTGGAACTGTGGTGGACTTCAGGACAACTGAATTTCTTCAGTTACATTAACAAGTGCTGGTAGTTAGTACTTCAGCTGGTAGTTAGTACTTCAGCTTAGTACCCCTGAAGGTTGTCTGAGGTTCCTTACATTCATACAGTAGGAATATAGCATTTATACTGCAGGCCTTGGCAGTCATGTTAGCTGCTTGCAGTGACACAGAAAAAGGATGCAGAGCTGGAGGAACTGGGATGAAGGAGACTTTCACACAAACTTCTCAACTATAAGGATGAGGGTAAAAGGATTTGTTTCCAAAACTAAACAATGTAGTAGTGTTTCGTGACAGGAATATTTTTTCCATTTCCTCTACAAGAAAATAGGACCAAACTGGGTTTTTTTCACTAGTGAAGCTTTACGGATTCCCAGTAGTCAAGTACAAAATAAAGGAAAATGTTGCACACAGAGGTTCATCTGTTTCGTGTCGCACAGGTAGCTGGAAATTTGGGTTTTAAGCACTGCGGTCTAAAGGCAGCTCATCAAAACTCCCCGTTCTAGAAAAGAAGATGAATCAAAATTCTGTGTCAAATAATTTTTCCTAATCAGTCTTGTCTGTGACTGAGATGACATTTTGAGTATGACATAAATACATTCTGGTTTTGTTATAAGACTGTTTTCTGTAATAGACTTTATAAATCTGTTCTGTCTTGCCTTCCTTTGCCGTTAAAATTCATGACAACCTTGTTACAACATCATTTACAATCTTCCAAAGTAAACTGCAGACACTGCTGTAAAGAGATGTTTGCTATTATTTTCGTGCTTTCCAGATTGCATCATAATGTGGTTGTTCCCAGTCTATTTTAAATTTTCTGTTTTACTGAACACTGCTCAATTTTTTCTGTGCCAGATTCTTTTACACAACTCCAAAAACCTAAAACATGAATTGCAGAATGGCTGAGAGCAAATGCACAAGAATAATTTTCCATGTCAACATACACAAAGCTCAGCCATTTGCATTTGGATCGTGCCATCTTTACCGATGTCATTCATGTGTATTCTAATCTACAGCACAGCCTTTGCTCTCAGTATCAAGAGGAAGTGTCAGCTTACTTCATCCAGGAGCCTCTCTGTGATGAGGGGGCACATGCTTGTTTTCTCTTCTCAGAGTACCCATTCCTCAAAGAGACAGAGCAGCCCTCTTTGTGTCCTGGTTCACCTTTCTCTTCTGACTGTGACTTTCAATTCAGAGATCAACATAGTGGTGCAGGACTTTAACCCAGGGCCATGAAAGCTCCATAAACTCCCTATTATGTGATGGGCCTGGAGCAGGGTAAAAGGAATCTCTTGCACATAATGATTCAATATGAAGGTGGATAGCACCTTCTGCTTGACTTGATCACTTTGCTTAGGACAGGGTGTTCTTTAGAGCTGCTATGGCTGAGCTTATTATTTCTCAGGTGCTTACCATATTCCAAATCAAGAATAGGTGGCTGATCAGGTCAAATACATAACAGTGCTGTGAATCTTCTTCATTTGGAGGAAGAATTACTGGAGGGCAAACCTGGAAATTCCTGTTGCATTTCCATAGTGTTTAAATGCAGAAGACAGGTTCTTGGGCACATGTGTCTGCAGATGCCTACAGCCTGGTAGGCACTGTGGCTGGCCAGCACCACCCAAATTTTCCTGCATTGCAATCAAAGTCCCCCATAAAAACACAAGGTAGGTGGTGATCACTGAAGAAGAATTGGCACCTCTAAGTTGGTTTAAAATGTGCTGCAGATATTTCAAGAAGTGTTCAAAATGAGATTTGCAGTCACCACCCATTCCACAGCATGCTTAGCAATTCATTCCCTGTTGTATGCTAGAAACCAGCACCCTTTTTTTTTTTCATTATTACCCAAGGGAAATTGGTCTGCTTTGGTTCAAAATCTCTGCACTGCTCATAATTACACAGTGTCTTGTGAGCAACTTAATTTCAATGTGATTCCTCTGTGGTGATAATTCTGTATTAAACTCATTTCACAGCATTTTGTGATAGAGAAGTGTTGTGGAGGGCCCATAGGCCCAAATAGGCTTATTCATGCCTTGCCTTGCCTGGACATGTTTTTCTGCCTAAACCAGAGGTAAATACATTAAACGGACAAGAGGGACACAATAGGCCTGGTGCCATAAAGTCTGGCTTGCCCAGGGTCCAGGTTGTGTAATGTGGTTGTGTAAGCCCCATAGGCCTAGCTTGTGCCTGCCTAGTGTAAGGCCCATGTGATTCCCGTATTTGGGAGGTCCAGGCCTGTGGCTTTTCCCTATTATGGTATGGTTGGCTAACTGCCAAAAGCTGATTGGTCATTTTGGTGGCCAATGGGCCATTAACCTCGGCCCACATTTGATAAATAGAAATACACAGGTAAACAACGTGCTCGCTCACGCTCATTATTATGCTTAAGCCTGCCTGTATCTACAGAGCTCAGTCTCCTGTGCAGCCATGCACCCTACTGCACGCCCACCACTTTATCACTGCCTGGTGAGCTCCACTGCTGCTGAGTTACCAGGAGCATACTCTGCATTGTCTGCACGCGATTGGCCTGCATGGCCAGCATGACACCGTGCTGAGACTGCATGACATCCTGCCTCTGCACCCAAAGGTGCTGCCTAAGAACCCCTGGACAGAGCATCCAGAAGGAGCCAGAACAACAAGGTCAGAGACTGCATCCATTCCCCTGAAGCCAGCGGAGGATTCCAGCCAGCGTCCATGGGCAGACTCCTCTGAAGCCTGGACACTTGTAATAGGCTGTGACGTAGCCCTGGAGGGTGATTGATAATCAGAATTTGTGAGTAAATGCTTTAATGCCTCTGTAATTCCTATTGCCTTCTGCCATAGAGCAGAAAGAGCTTGGGTCCATCTGCTGGGCAAACAGCATATTGACCCCAAGCGGTATTTACCACAGGGAAACCTCTCTCTGTTTATAGTTTGAATGTTTGCTAGTTATTAACATGTTACTGTTTGACATTATTCCTAGAATGTCTTTTATAACCATGTAAGGTCCTAAATAATATTAAAATTCAGTGGTTGGGGGTGGCGAGAGTTCAGAATATTGAAGTTAATGAATTATATGTTTTCATAGAATATCATCTCACACCAATCAATTTCTCCCCTCCACCACAATTGGCATAGGTGGCAGAATCCCCCTCCATGACAAGAAGACAGAGAAGTTTGGTAAGTTTTTTTTTCCTTGGTATTTTACATAGGTTACATATGTATGTGTAAGTGTATCAAGCCCAAAACAGGTTTTGATGTGGTTGGGAAAGACACAACAACTTGATGGTTCACTTTAAAATCTGCATCATTTTGTTTTCTTATTTAGAGGTCAGGTTCTAGTTCAATCGCAATCATAATCAATCAACGTAAGCCCCAGATAAGGGCTGTCTGACAGCTGCGTGTTAGAGGAAAAGCTCTTCTTCATGCATGTTTTAAATACTCCACCATTAATCTTGCCACAAAATCTTAGTTAAACCGTTGTGGAATATTACATCAAAGTTATCTGGTGATCAGCAATGTGACTTATTTTCTGACAAGCACAACTTTGTCATTTTTATCTGATAGCCATCACATCTTCACATAAAAATAGCTCCCCTTCTTTTCTCCCTTTTCCCCCCCACACTGAGCTTGACTACAGTGCAGATTTGTATTCTTGGCATTCTCATCCTGTTTGATGAGTTTTAGGAAAGTCCAATTGTCATTTTGTCCCCAGAAGCAAAGTAAACACTTCCCTAAACTGATAACAACACAATTTAGCTGCCCTATAAACAATCATTTTAACTCCATGATATGTGGCTGCTGCTTCAACATTCAAGCGATGGAAATGGCATCTTTATCAGGCAACTCTAGATGATGAAAAATGGCCTACATTAGGGAACACTGTGAACCCAAGAAATCTTCAGCTATCAGTCATCGCCATTATAATGTACTTGTCTCTGTCTGCAGTTTTAGACCTATGATGAGGCTGAACTTGCAAGGGAAAGAAACACCACTTCCAGGGAGTATCTGTACAATTAAGCAGAAACATCACTGCATTTCTGAGGAGGATCTTTGTGCAGAGGCTTACAAAACCCTGAGAGAATTTCAACAATGCAGGAGATTTAATGATTCTCATGGAAGACAGTCTTAAAGATGCTCTGTGAGTGTTAAAAGAGAAACTTGAAGGGCTTCTTTTTCAGAATTTCAAAACTACTTTTTTTCTACTATTTTCTTGCAGAAACAGTTTGGAAATTTTGAATTGTTTGTTCTGTCTATCTTCCTCCTGGCTTGAATGGGTCTAGTACATGCACAAAAAGCCCAGGCAGATCATCATTCCTCTGCAGCCCCAGCTTCCAGAATCTTATATCGTCTTCCTATGTTCTCTTAATCCAAGGCAGGAAATTACAAGAGTTGTCCTTTGGGGTTTCCTTTGTTTTGTCTTTTTAAGAACATTTCAAGAATGTCTTTTATCTCTCTGTTTCTATTAAAAGCTTGACAATATGATTCATAGAGGCGCAAAAGCTGGCAATTGAATAAAAGAAAATACAGCTGAACAGCTCCATCATTCCAATGCCAGTGCTACATGTGGTGGGACAGGACAGGACACATGGTTTCTGCATGCAAAGGCTCTAGATAGTGCTCTACTTTCCAGCCAAGGCAGGGCCCATCACATCCTGAGATCTTTTTCTATGGCCAGTGCCAGGGCTGGGCCTTACATAGCTGAGAAAGACCACAAACCTGGTATAAGCCACAGACTGAGCCAAGCAGTTCCAAAACAAAGCCTTGTCTTTCTTTCTCTGTGCTGCATTTTTCTTTATCATTAACTTGACCAGAAATTTTGTCCATGCTCAGAAAAGCACAAATTTGTTCTTGCAGTCTTTACACAGTGAGCTTTAAAACTGACTTTCACCTACTTCTCTTTGCCACTGCACCTAACAATCCTGTAGCCTCACCATTGCAAAGTGAAGATACCTCTAAGAGGGAGCCTGAGAACTGGACAGAGGCTCAGACACATGATGGTGAGAGGTAACTCAGGTCTTTGAGATTTTGCTTGCTTTTACCCTGTGGCTATAGACTGAGGTGCCCAGGCTGAGGAGACCTCTTGGAAAGACAGCCATGGCAAGCACATGCATCTCTGCTTAAATCTCTGAGTTTCTAGTCGTAATTTTGCTTGGGAAAACAATTAAAGGGAAGACTCATTGCAAGCTCAGAGAAGCCTTTTCCAAGGCCTTGGATCAGGCTTAGCTTCTCACCACCTGTAGTTGAAGGTGAGAAATCCAGTGATGTGATTTTCAGCAAAGGCAAGTGAGAGAGCTCTAGAAGGTAACCTATACTAACATTAAGGAGCAAGGAGATACAGAGCAGTGAATGCATACAGAAGGAACTGTCTGTTTCACAGAGACTGATAGAGAGGGAAGGGAAACCTCTAGACCAGCATGGAATTTAATGATTGCTGCAATTGCTTTCTTGATCCATGGCATGTTTTGACATTGTCCTTTGAAAGCTAGTGCTAGTAAATCTTTTACAGAGTAAAAAGGGACCTGGGAGTGTTGATCAACAGCCAGCTGAACATGAGCCAGCAGTGTGCCTGGGTGGTCAACAAGCCAAACAGCATCCTGGCATGCATGAGGAATAGCACAACTCCACCACCTCCCTGGGCAGCCCATTCCAATGGCAAATCACTCTCTCTGTGAGGAACTTCCTCCATCATCCAGCATAGATCTTGAAAGACATTGCTTCCTGGAGGGAAGAACTCTTGCCTTTGCTTCTGCTTCTCCCAGAGAACAATGACTCTGTCCCTGCCCAACCAGAGACCGGATCAGGCAGCTGTGGTACATGCAAAAGAACAATCCCCAGGCTGCAGCTCTTTGCTTATTTCTCACTCTGATGTTGAACAGAATCTGAAATTTCACCAAGACACATCTTGCTGATTCACCAGCTTCACTTAATATCTGCCAATGAAAAAAATGCATTTGATAACATCTCCTAACTGCCACAGCAGGGATTGCTGCTCCAGGCTACACACTGCCCTCCACCTCTCCCACAGAACCTCAGGCAGTTCACGTGCCCCACACTACTGGGACCAAGGACAAATAAATTCATTTGAGCTGTCTGGCTATTCGAAAGGGACAATGGTCCCATTGCTACCCCACGGTATTTGCTGCAGATCACCTCGTCTCTCGTCTCTTTCCCTTTTTTCCTCAGTGCTGATGAAGTTCCTAGGTGGTTGTCAGAATAAAGGACAGACTGGCTCTAAATGCTTTGCAGATAATACAAATGCTCCACAGTTAAGGGCACTGCAAAGTGGCAGGATGGATCCAAACACGTCCACAGAGCTTTGAGGCCAAATACTTTAAAACCTGATCTTCCCCTGTCTTCTAAGAATTCGTATCAGTAAGATGTTGACAATCAAACTCTTCTGCACCTCATTCTTGAGGAGAAGATTTTCAGCTTGTTTCTTGAAGCCGTAGTCTCTGTGACATTAACAAGAATGAGAGATGGAATACATTTGTGTGTGCATAGAGTTAAACAGGCATTAGGCTTTAATCCACTTCAGCAAGGAGAGTATATTAATATATACTCATATATAAGCACTCATGAAGCTGATGGAAATAGACAATTCTGTGCACAGAAATAAGAAAGCCATTGACCAGACCACTGACCACAATGGGGTTATGACAGTATCCAGTAAGTAAAGAAAACCCACAACTCTGTGTTAAAAAGACCACCATTTCCTTCCCTAATTTATTCTCAGACCTCTTATTTCTAACAGAAACAATAATTTATGTCCACAAGAATAACACCAGCTAATAGATTTTGTGGGTGGTCTGTTCTGAAAGATAATACGTATGACAGTGTCTCAAATTGGCAATGTCCTATCAATATTCAGAGGGAGCAAAGATCCCTTAACTATTAAAACTATGTCAAATGCAAGTGAGGGAAATGAAAACTCGGGATAGATTTTCATCAACTATAGGCAGGGAGCAGAGATTCAAAGCTTGAAAACTCTATGCAGAATCTCTAAATGAGTTGCAGACATCCAAAATAATCAAGAAATCATAGAATCATAGAATGGTTTAGGTTGGAAGGGACCTCAAGGATCATCCAGCTCCAACCCCCTGCCACAGGCAGGGACACCTCCCACTAGAGCAGGTTGCTCAAGGCCTCATCCAGCCTGGCCTTAAACGCCTCCAGGGAGGAAGCATCCACAACCTCCCTGGGCAACC
>WAAF01011659.1:18068-36515 GCA_013400475.1 Tricholaema leucomelas
GCTTTGAAGGTTGCTATGTCTTATGGAAGAGGTCTCATGAAAGGGGATCTGATGAAAGCAGAAGCCTTTCAATCACCATGAGCATATCCAGGAATCAGCTTCTCTTGATCAGCTTCTCTTGGCTGTCTGGGCTGCATGAAAAGTCATACAAAAGCTTTCTTTAAGTTAAAAAAAATAAACCATCTGTGGAAAACAATCTCAGGGAAATGATTCCAAGGAGGAACTTGTTCATTGTACGTACAGCGTTGTATGTCACATGGTCTAATTATTGCAATGAAAGCAACATAGGAATTAGATGGGCTTTTCAAGCCTGTAAGGAGCGTGAACAAGGAATATAATTACACATTGAGCCTGTTGATTAACCAATTACTAGTTAAAGCAGATTTAGACTTTAAATTAATTTGGTTCTGAATTCTGGGGATTTGGGGGCTAAGATAAACAGTGTTTGAAGATTAATTATCCTTGCCTAAGATGAAGGAACTCATTTCAATTTTGTTACCGTGTCAAAAGACTCTGGCTGTTCCATAGGAGAGGGTAGTCTGCAAATCTCAGCAGTACTGAACCGACTGATTAAAGCGAATTCTGAGACTCCTAATCACTAATCCTCACAGAGAGGGATGACATTACATACTGCGTTGTGCTAGCCTAAATTAATATTTAAATTAAAAACAGGCCAGTGTTTATGTAGAGGAGAAAATGCATTGTCTCCAAAGGAAGTCTGGCCAAAGAGTTATAAATTCAGCAGTGAGGAAACACAGGAGCACAACTCTCTGTGCACCTTTGCCCAAAGAACAATAACAGGGAAAGTAAAGGCGTTGCTGCGGCACCTGACATTTTTCTGTGCCGTACCAGTAGCATGCCTTAGCATCTTGATTGAACTGCGTGGGAGAGGTAATATGACACTTTACTTCTCTGTCAGGAGTCCAGCTATAGCCCCAGGCAAGCATTTGGTAAAGGAAAGATTTCACATTCCAGTAGCTCTCCTGGAGAGCAGACAGATTTCCTCATCAGCATGCCTCGCAAGGTACTCAGCTGCCTGAAGTCCCCTGGCATACAGGGGAGCAGGTAGCACCATGGTGCTGGTACGTGCCTCAGGCCAGTGCAGCCTGCTGCCACAGCCACCCTATCCCTCACTGGGCTTCTCTATTAAATGCCTCAAGTTTGGCTCCATCTGGGATCTACCTTCTGCTTTAAGATGGGAGTGTATTGGGAGAGAAGGATTTCCACCGCCAGAAGTAGCCTAAGTCCTCATCTGAAGTTTACTTTTCTGTATAGGTTGTTTAATACAATCAGTAAAGGATACTTTGTGGGAAGGCTGCGGAGCACACAGTTGTACCACTGCATGCTGAGCACTCATTCATCACCTAAACGAAGCATTAATTTCACTGAACTTTGGTGCTACCCAGCAAGACCATTACTTATGGTCATACCCCTTAAGCAGCGTATTTCCACCGGAGTCAGTACAAGGCTGCAGTTTATGAAAATAAGCAGAAGGGACAAAAACTGTTTTTGAAACCCAAGATCATATGCTGTAAAAGCATGGAGAGAGACACCCTGTACCTTAGAGAACATAGCAAGTTATGTAGGAAATTATTAAATAGATGAAAGACTTTAGATTGCCTGCAGAACAAGTCAGATCTGATGGGGTTTCTAGTCCAGAGAAGCAGAGATCTTGCAAAAGCTAAGACTGCAGGGGCCAGGATGAAAAAGAGACCAAAACACATTAACACCTACTACTGAAGGATGTCACCTCGTGTCTCTCTGCTTCCTGCTAAGATTGAGCTTGACTTGTACACTTTGTTCTCCAAGCCAATAAGCAGCTTTGTGGCCCCCAGCGCTGCTCTGAGAAGTGAATGGTGAGACCCAGCCAGCAGGACTGCAGCTGAAATAGTTGCCCTTGAGTGAAATGCTTTCTAGATGGATCAGGTTGTAGGAGTAATGACAACCACTACTGCTCACAAAGCATTCACTGTGGAGAGTCCAGTCCTTTACCTTGAGTAAACAACAATGTCCAGCTTCTTCTCCCCAAAACCCTTTCCTTTAAGTATCTGGTGCTTCCATGGCCACTGCAGCCAAACCTCAGCAAGAATTGGATACTGCAGCATAAACTCACATTGGGTGTAGGTCAACCTAGAGCCCTGGATTTATTCCCATGAAGGTTGATTTTGCCCTTCAGCCACTAGAAGATTGATGATGGTTTATGCTTATGAGTGTGTGTTTGAGCAAGGTATTGTAAAGGCACAAAAAAAATACCTGGTGTGCAATCTTGTAGTATCTTGCATCATCTTCATATGACAACTGATTTAAATGAGGACAATGCACAGGCTCAACCCCAAATTCCAGACCCCGGAGCTAGCTGTTTTTTCATCATTTATATTTGACACACACATGAGATATATCATAGGCTTCAGGTGAAACCTAAACTGTGCTGCAGAACAGCAGAGAAGGGATCTGTGTCTCAGTGTGTGAAAACATC
The DNA here is from genome assembly GCA_013400475.1 of Tricholaema leucomelas. Classification (NCBI taxonomy): domain Eukaryota; kingdom Metazoa; phylum Chordata; class Aves; order Piciformes; family Lybiidae; genus Tricholaema lacrymosa; species Tricholaema leucomelas. The sequence goes on from WAAF01011659.1 coordinate 20,545, forward strand.
TTCAGAACCAGGATTCTGGGCAGTTGCTGCTGCATGCACCCCACCACTGTGATTTTTTTAACAGCTTCTTATCACAGACTCTAGGGACAGCACACGTATCTTACCTGCAGGTTTCACTTACATCCAGAGAATTCATCCCTTTTAAAGAATAACTGTCCCCATGCACTCAGAACTTTGGATCCTTAATATTGAACTAGCCAAGTATCTTTATACAAATAACTTTCAGAACTAAAGGAGCCTGCTTTCTTTCCCTTCATCTCTTCTCTGAGTCACACATTCCCTCCAGTGCTTGCTTGCTCCCACACCACTCAGCCAGAAGTAGGGGAAATTCATCTCCTGCATTTCAAGATGTTTCCCTTTAAGCTGCAGGATCCACAAGCCCTGGTTTCCCAAGGACAGACACCACAGAATAGTCTGAGATGTCTTTTCCGTCTGATTTTAACTCCCTTTTAAAATTTCCTCCACTGCTTTCAGTCTCGTATCAAGTGCCACATCTCCAGCTGAGCTGATAGAAACCCACTCTGTGATTGGGTCTGGGACAGGGATGCATGGCCTGTGGCTGTGTGCTCTCTTCTTACAGCAAGGACAAGGAAAAGGGATGATCAGGACACAAGAAACACCAGCTAGATCAGATATATAGCAGGAAGATGTCAGTGAAATGCTCCTCACCTTTCCTGCTGAGCCATGGGCTGGTGGGCTTGCTGCAGCTGGCTCCATGAGGAAGCCAGGCCAGCTCACGGCTCTATTAGATCCTCATTGAGCCAGCAAAAAACAGCATCTGCAACTTGGGCAGGTTTGCGCAGAAAAGGCAAAGTTCCCCATCCTGATTGTCTGCACTCCCATTCCAGAGTATGCACAAAAGTACTGTTGGATTTTACACACACACACACACGCACATATATACCCAGCTGTGTATGAATTAAAACATATTTTCTGCTGCCCTAGCTCTCAGAGGCAAAGGCATTGCTGTGGATAGTATTTCAATAAACAGCAGCTGATATACTTGGGGGGTGGGGGGTGAGTGAGGAAAAGAAACAACTAGAAACAGAGTCTTGCAATGGAAAATATTGTGCAGGTCTCTTAAAAGGCAGAACCACCAGCTCTGTCTGAAGCCATGGACCACTCTTTTCAAACTTTGCCTCTCACAGGAGTTTCACTGAACTGGCAGTACAGCAGCAGATGGGGAACCAGTAGATGGTGAGTGCCCTGACAGGGTGTAGGGGCACTTAGGTGGTTTTGAGTGAAGAGGTCTGGGCACCCTTGCCCTGGTGACACCAAAGGGCTAGCTGCTGCAGCTGCCCACCTCTGGCAGACAGAAAATTTCAGCTTGTAGCAACACTGTGCAGCATATCTTTCCAATAGCCAAAGCCATCCAAAGCATTTATTTGATCATTGACCTGCTGCTGAGAGCCACTTTGACCTCAGAGGCCTCAGTCTGTGCCAGGGAGTCAGAAACATATGTTTCTCCTCAGCATTGTACACTAGGGTTAGCACATCTTCTGGTCCACCCACAGCTGCTTGCATTGCAGTATCCTGTGGTTTGGGTTTTCACAACTTCTCTGCGCACCCACCAGAAATGTGACATCAAAATGCTTCTTGTTAAATCACTGCTATGGGACTGGCCACAGCTTCTGCTTTGTGAAATTAAAGGGATGCCTAAGGCATCTTGAGAGTCTTCTGTCATCAAATCCTGCCTGCCCAGGACATGGTATCTCAGAAGGCTGTGCTCCACTCATTGCCGCTTCTGCAGCATCACTGCAGCTGCAGCTGCAGCTGTGATATTTTTTCTACAGAGCTGGGAGTGGGTGAGTGTCATGGATTGACAACTCAGTCCTGGATGGACAAGTATGTGAACTACAGGGGAATTCTCCCCTGAAGAACACTGCCTCAGTTTCCGGTGGAAAATCACCCAAGAAGAGCAGACACGCTGATGCTGATGCTGCTTCTGATTCTTCTGAAAGGACTCACGAAGCATCTTCACAAGATGCAGGTGAGTCGAAATTAGAGGGACTCTGCCTCCAAACAGGTGGAGGAGAGGGACATCTGGATTCAGCTGACTGTACAGAACCAATGGCTTGGCAGGTTGAAGAGGTAGATATTTTTGGTGTGACAGAGGGATCTCCACTCCTGCATGCATTGGAAGCTGAGCACTGGAATGAAGCCACAGTTTGCTTTCATTTGGAGGGGTGAAAGGAGTCAATGAAATTCACTGCCCCAGGAGTGGAAACACAGCCCCACCATTTGGACTGCTCATGGACTGATCCAGACTGTACTCAAGCAGAGAGGAGCTCCAGAGCATCTACAGTGAACTGTCTTCTGCGTACTACAGTGATCTCACTTTGAGCAAGAATGGACAGTGCTTGGTGTATGATGTGTATTCTCTGACATTGATTGCTGCTGGGCATAGTATCATAGTATCATAGTATCATAATATCATAGTATCATCAGAGTTGGAAGAGACCTCACAGATCATCAAGTCCAACCCTTCACCACGGAGCTCAAGGCTAGACCATGGCACCAAGTGCCACGTCCAATCTTGCCTTGAACAGCTTCAGGGACAGCAACTCCACCACCTCCCTGGGCAGCCCATTCCAGTGGCCAATGACTCTGCATGATGCAGTTGGTACAGAATAAGGAGTGGAGAATGTCATGGATTGAGTTGGACCTGCTGCTGTTATTCATACCATTCTGCAGTCGTGCCAGCTTCAAAAAACAGAAGTGCTAACTGGAGCAAAATATTATGGGGCTTGAAGTTCAGACTGCAACACTGGAGGTTTCTTGTCTGGTTGCTGCTTTTGAGTTCCAAGTTCTTGAGTGTTGGTTCTTCTGTGCAGGCCTGGCAGTGGACCAGGTGGGAGTTGGCTAGCTGCAGGTTTTGGCTTTCTGTTTTAAGCTGGTTGCTTTAACTGTATTTGACTGTGCTTTGTCTGCAAATAGGATAAGCTAAGGTAGTAATGCATTGTATTATTAGGTTAATAAGATTATTAGCTAAGGTAATTATGCACTGTGATTATGATATCTTATGTTACGTGAAACTCTTATCTCTTTATCTCCATCCTGAGTTTTGTCTGTTACTTTTCCCCTCACTTTTGTGTTGGGGGAGCAAGCAGGTTAGCCCTTGTGCTAAACCATTACAACGAGTCACTCTGCAAAAGAGTAGAGGAGTGGGTAGCCAGGCTTGTTGCTCAGCTATGCCCAGGTCCACCCAGGAAGTCTCCACTGCTTTCAGAGGGATCACCCAGCAGACAGAAACCACTGCCTCAGTGGCCTGAACTAGGGAATAAGCAAACGTCCCACAGGCAGCCTCTTTCTTAGGGTCACTGAGTGGAGAGTGTTCAGGTGTGTATCACTCTTGCCTCAGCAGAGGGGAAGTGGAAGCCACCAGAAGAGGTACTTACCAGAGTAAGATACTGCAGCTTGCCAAATATCTGGAAGCTCTGTATGCAATGTCACAGACCTCCTAAACCTCTCTGTGGTGGCTTCTAAGGGGCTTTCCTTTCTGAAAGAGGAAGACTGAGGGCTTGCTGAACTATGAGTTACATTCAAGAACTAAATAGAAGCAAGACAGGCTCTCCACAGCTCAGAAGGAGGAAGAATCTCCTGGTCACAGACATCCCCTGTCACCACCCTCCATGTTGCCACAGGTGTATGGAGAGGGAAGGAACACCCTGCTCTTGCACCTCATCAGTCCTCCCTTTCTAAAAGGATATCTATGCCATCATGTTGGTCCACAACTGGAGTGCTCTTAAGAACATCCAGAGAGCCAAGAAGTGGTGAGTAACCCATGTTTGAACCTCAGCACTATAGGCAGCAGTGCCATAGCCAATTCTAGCCATGTCACACAGCAAAATCAACTGCATGTTTGGGCACAGCTAACAAAAGACAGTAGATATTTCACCTGTGTGATCATTGCACAGGAAGCACTGGGAAGCAGCTCTCAAGGATCCTTCAAAATGATAATAAAGTTCCCAGGGAGCAAAAGTGACAGAAATCACTTCCTTTCCTCTTTCAACTGCATGTAGTACATGCATTACACGGAAGTTACTTAAGCCAGTAGAATCCAACCTGCCAAGTACCAAGTACTGTACTGGGGATATATTAACTTCTGTCATCAGCTAGCCCAACAGAGTATACTGTCCACCAAGTAACAGGTGCCAGTAAGAAGTAAGCTTTCCCCATCATACTGCACCAACAATATTGAAAGTCTCAGGATGCATTCATAAGCCCAAGCCAGATCTGCACCAGATGAGACATTTCACTTGGTACTGTGTAGTACAGCTGTTGAGGTCATTTAGGTGTACCAAGCAACAGGCTTACTGTCAACAGCAGGTCATCAGGGTGCTACACTGGCTGCACAGAAGTATACCTTGCAGACAACATCTGTCTGGGTTTTCATGGTAGGAAACTCTTGTCTGGAGTGGTAGCAGTAGCTGCAAAGATAGGGGATGCAGATAAACAGTCCAGCCATATCATTGTTTATTCAGGGCTCTTAGGCAGCCTGGGCTGGTTTGTACTGTACAAAGACACTTTTGTTACACTGGTTAGGAGATGTGCAACCCATTGCTCTCAGTTTGTAATTGTAGATATACTGTAAGCCTGTGCTTCTCTTTCCCCAGCTTTAACCAAAATCAGTCCTGTATGTCTAGCACCAGTAGCTCCATTGTTTTCTGCAGGAAAGCTTATATGGGGCAGTTTCACAATGTGGCTGGGTAGTGGCTGCCATGGTCCTAAATCATGCAATGCTTCCTTTGGCAATGTAATCCTGGTTGCCGTGTTCAAGTCAGCTGCAACAAGGTGAGTAAGTAGCTAAGTATGCCTAAAGGCAAATGGGAGACACCAAAATAGCTTACAAATACTACAGTCCTTACAAAAAAAAATAGTCTTTGGGGCACACTGATTACTTATGTCTGGAAGTATGAGAGCTCCCATGTTAGAAAACAGGTTAAATGACTTGTCCCAACAGGCATGTACAGCTGAAGCAAGGTTGGGATTAGAGAGCTGGATCCCCATCTTGCCAGCACACTAGCAGGCCAGTAGGCCATATTTGCACTGTAATTATTCATTCCCCTTTTGCCCCTAGAGATTTTTGCTAGAGGAAGATAATTAAGCTCTCCTTCTGGCTATCCTCTTATAATGAAACGGAACACATAACATAGCTTGGTGTTTATTAACAATAATGAGTTTTGAAAACTATTTCAGGCAGTAACTCACCTTTCACTTGTGTGGTTATGGTGCATGTCCGGCATCATTCCCAGTCTAATGATGCCATGTGTCTTGGGTCAGTTTTCTTTAGAAGACAATCTGCAGCATAAAATACGACGGCCTCCATTTGCAGTTAGGTAATTATGAATGATGGCTTGAACTAACAGGAGCAGATGCCAGCTTCCCAGTCTCTTGGAAGTGTTGAATCTCAGTAAGTGACCTCACATATCACAGACAAGTAAATGCAGGATTCCAATACTGGACACTCCCAGTATTTCTTATCATGAAGAAACGTGAGGTTTAATAGGTCAAATGCTGGATTCTGCACTTTAGTCACAATCCCATGCAGTGCTGAAGCCTTCAGGAAGAGTAGCTGGAAAGCTGCTCTGTAGAGAAAGACCTGAGAGTGCTGTTTGACATCGGTCTGAACATGAGCCAGCAGTGTGCTCAGGAGGCCAAGAGGGCAGGCAGCATCCTAGCCTGTATCAGAAATAGTGTGGCCATCAGGAGTGATCATGCCCCTGTTCTCAGAACTGGTGAGGCCACACTTCAAATACTGTGTTCAGTTTTGGGCCTCTCACTGGATGGTATCCAGAGAATGCCAAGGAAGATGGTGAAGAGACTGGACAACAAGTCTTAGGAGGAACAGCTGAAGGAGCTGAAATCACTTAGTCTGGAGGGGAGGAGGCTGAGGAGAGGCTGAGAGGAGAGAGGAAACCTTATTGCACTCTGTAACCACCTGATAGGAGGTTGCAGTGAAGAGGTCTGACTGCAATGATACATTTGTGAGACAAAGACACAGCAAAGAGGCTATACATTGTCATGTTAGGGCTGTAGGGTGATGTGACCACATGGGTAGACAAGGCCAGATCCTGCCCTGCATGAGCTGCTGCTATCCACTTCAATTGTGGCTTCATCCCAGATGCAGCCCCAGAATCTGGATGTGTCCTGTCTCCAAGGGACAGAGGCAGCTCATGCAGCAACTCCAACCCTCACCTCCTAAAGGATGCACTCAAGGTGCAGAGCTGCAGTCCCAAAGGTGGCTGTGTGCCTGAGAATCATTGTGGTCTCCTTGCTGCAAACCACAAGCAGGCCATGGGGACAGTGATACCCTCCATGACCTCCCATTACTTTGCCAGGGGCTGCATTTAGAAACAAACCCTGCAGCAGCTCCCAGGACACTGGCTCATGCACTACAGGAGCACTGAGCAGCCCACAAGTCCTGCTAGTCTGGCAGCACAGTTACTGATAAAAGACAGGAAAAGTTACTGATAAAAGACAGAAGAACTAACCAGGGTGGTTTATAAAATGCATAGTCCCGTATCTGGCCAACCTCACTCAGGGAAGCGACTCCACCAAGCACTGAGGTGTTGCGGTGACTGAAGCCCAAGCTGAGCTTAGTACAAATACTGCGTAACTTTTCTGTGAGACATTAGTTAGTCTAATAAATCCCTACGTAACACCTTCATTAAATGGGATTTGCTGTAATGCACTATATGCACTTTATGCCTCGCCTGCATAAACAGCCACCTTAGCGCTATAAATTACAGCATCCCTATTAACATGTTGCAGACACCTTATCCAAGGTGAAATGCTTAACGGCTTTCAGCAAGCACCTGAATTGCAAGCAAGATTGGAACATGAGAAAAGATTCTCTGGTAACTGCCACCGACTGCGTGAGTGCTGCGGGCTTTACAAAAATCGTTATTTAACAAAAAAGAAGGAAGAAAGAAAAAGGAGAAGAGAAGATCTAAATCCTCAGAGTTTTGCATACTGCAGTATTAGTGCTAGACTTCAAGGCTCTCTACCAGAAATTGGCTCTGGTTTGTAAGATATGCATTACATCATAGTCTTCTTTTAGGGCATTATGTCATTCCTGCTGAGACGCATTATCTCGACTTGGCCCAGCATTAGTGATTTTTGCAGGCCCACTGCAGTGTTCTCAAAGCACTGTTGAGAACCACAGATTGAAATCTGAAACATTTATCTTTTACAAAGCTGAAAAATAGGAAAGATGTTAACATCGAGCGTCACTGACATCCTTAACCCTCTCCTGATTCTGCTTCCTACTGGGGCTTGGATTTCATGTCTTTGAACATGCTGCACAAATGAGGCAACCTTTAAAAACTCACACTAGAGGGGGCATAATACAGTGTTTCTTTCCACTCTCTGAGAACTGCCCTTGCAGCTGCTCAAATCCAGTCTTTTCAAGGTGTCAACATGAATCAGATTGTACCTACGTGCCCTGACCAGCTATGTTCCACAGGCACGGATAGAACATATAGTGAGAATAAAAGGGGAAGGCAGTTAAAAGCTTTAAGTGGTTCAACTGTTATTAAAATTTTATGTACTATCAAGCAACTCTGATACTCTGTTTTTCAAGCATATACAGAGATCACCCACACCTGGATGGATCCCCCATATCCTGATCATTTCGAGGACATTAAAGCAGAATCCCAAGAGCCTTAGACTAGAGAGCAATTTTTATGCAGGGATCTGAACAGATATTATCTCTTCTGACTTCAACCATGAAATTAGAAGCCCATTTTGTCCCACTGCATATATGGTAGGGTTAGAGGCAGTGTCGTGGAGAGAACAGACAGGCACTTTCAGGATAAAGCAAGGATATTCCCAAAACCTCAGAGAATCCTAGCACTCCTCCCTCCACAAAAGCACAGGTCTAAAAAGGGGCTGTAAATGCTAAGAGGAAATGGAAACATTCAACCATGACTAAATTATAATTCCCTCTCTTGTTATAAACTAAAGCTATTCATTAAAGGGCTTTAATTTATCTGCCTTTTGTTTTTTTTTTCCCAGCTTACAGAGTGTGTTTCAGTGAGTTGTCTCATTTTGGGTGCTTTAAGGCTCTCCACTACAGCTGTAGTGTATTTTCTAGAAACATTGCAACAGCGCCTGTGTCCATTCCTAAGGAATGATTAGCAGCCTCACCAGAATTCAAGAGGCAGGACCTAATTTAATCCTGCCAGAGACTGATTTCTCGCTTGGATTAAAACCTTTTCCTTTACTTTTTTCACTTTCAGGTTGCAGAGCCTGAATAACAAAGTGTTAGGAAGAAGTCCTCATGTGTACTTAATACGTGCTGCCTCCATCTACATGTTTGCAAGGTGACTTCTCTGGCCTTAACAGTCTGCTTGCAGAGGCAGAAGTTTTATGGTTTGGGGAACAAGTGTTTTCAATGTTAAATGTTCCCAGATGGATGTATGTGCCAAATCTGTGTCCTGCAACACGTTGCCATTGTGACAATGCTTTGCAGGTGACATCTTATTGGATGTTAAACTGCTACCCAAACTACTACCAAACTGCTACCAATACTTTCTGCTAAAGTATTGGTCATGAGAAGTTGCTGTGGTTAAGGCTGGATGTCTTAACCAGAGAGTGCAGTCCTCCAGAGGGGCTAGATCACCCAGGAGGCATACACCAGAGAGATGTAATCTATGTAATTTCATTGCCACAATGCCTGCATCTCCCCTTTACAAACAAACAACACAGGCTGTTCCAGACCCCTTCTTCTCTCTCTCTCTCTCCCTTCTTAGCACAGACATTCTTATCTCTGCTATGGGGGGGGGTAGGTTTGCAGTCTGGCTTGGCCTTGGCAAAGACAATTTTTGCTGCATCATTCTGGCCTGGGTGAGGAGGTATGGTGGGGGGAAGGGAGAGACATTTGAAGCCTGAGGTTTGGGGGGGAAAGTTGTGGAAAGCTTTGGCTTACTGATGATCTGTGATGAGCCCAGACTGAAGAACTGGGCTGAGGATGGCTATGGATTTGTGCATTTTGTATTTGTGGAAGTACCTGTGTGTAGTATTTCCATTTAAATTTCCTATTCGTCCCAATCCTGGGGGGGTGGGGGGGCTTTCTTTACTTCCTTTACTTCTTGAGGGAGGGATTAAGAGCATCTGCCCGCTCCCTGAACCAACAACAGAGGTGCAAAAAATGGGCTTCGAGGTGTTTTCTTGGAAAATGTACATATGGGCTTTTTAGCAGCAATTTCTTTTACCAAGAAAAGATAATGATGTGCTGTAATACCTCAACTGATGATGTGCTGTAATACCTCAACCAAGGAAAACTCCATGTCATGACAAGAGAGTGAGTTGCCTGAAGTGGCAACAAGGAAGCCCACAGACAGGTTGGTTTACTGCTTGCCAAACCCTCTGAAAGGTCAGAAACTAATGTTAGGAGCTGCTAGAATCACTGAGGTGAAATGCTATTACAGACTGGTAATTTATGAGTCCTGCACGGCTCAAGACATTAGGCTGCAACTCGCCAGCAAAGGAAAGCACCTCAGTCTGAGAGATGCATGCTTTAGAAAGATGCTTTCATTAGTATATTGCAGCAAAATTCATCTAAAATTCACAGTAAGTAAACACAAATACTTTTGCTCTGCACTCCAAGTATTAGTAAAACTGAAGTCTCAGCATCACAAATAATAGGATCAACCTCTACTCCCTCCTAATCAGAACAGATAAGTCTCCATAAATCCACCTCAGACTCTACTGGAGCTACTTCAGTTTAATGTTTAATCAACAGTATAATTTGGCCAGTGATGGCAAGTGGTGGATTAATACCAGGCTGAGCTCATGAGGGAAGACTCACGCAGGTATCATGCATCCTCCAGGATGTGCAAAGAAGTCCTCTCTAGCAGAACATCCTAGATGACCAGTGCTGGATGGCATTGCTTATGAAGAAAATAACACCTCTGTTCTGAGGGAACACAGGAAGGAATCCTCTAATCCACAGCTTTCCTGCAGATGGAGGTCCCTCTAGTCCACTGCTCATCTCTCCAGCAGTTCTCTCTGCCCCTGCATGTCCTCCCATCTGTGGGACCCATCCATGCAGGGCATGTGAGTCTAGTCCCACACCCTGTGGACTCTCATTTCTTTTCCTGCCCCTAGGTGTGCACAGTCTGCAGCATGTACCTCCCCACTGTGCCTTTACTCATCTGGGGGGCTTGAGAGGCCAGCCTGGAGCTTTTACCTTGCCAGCACTCTGTCAAACACCATTGGCAGCAGGTAAGTCAGCAGTCCTCTCCAACACCCAGTTTTGAGACAGTGCATAAACTAAGAAGTGATTTCTTGTTGAAGAGCAGAAAGTTCCAGACCCTGCCTCCTTCTTGAGAGCAAACCCTGCCTAAGTAACTTTCCTTAGCTGCAAGAAAGACAGTGGGGCCAAAGGTGAGCCACAACACCTTCTACCAGAGCTAGTTAAGTTCTCCACCCTGAATATTCTTTTGCTTTATGTGCTTTTTTACTCCAAGGTCCTCAGACATAGTTTATAAAGGGATTCTTATGACCTAAGTTAACATTAAACTCCTTTTTTTCCCCACAAAAGGTGTGAAATTAGCAGCTTATGCTTGATTCCACTGATGAATCTCCTAAATAGATATTTTTGAAGGAATTGGGTCAAATGTGATAAACGTCCAAGAAAATAAATTGGCAGAAGTCTATCAAAGTTGTATTTTGGGGAGGTTTGACGTTCCATTCAATGTTGGAGAAGAAAAGTTGTCTACTCCATGTTTTGACACACTGTGCTCCACTTCCAAACTGATCTGGTTCCCCTTTAAAATGAGGAAAAAAAGATTTGGAGAGATTTATAGAATCATAGAATCATAGAATGGTTTAGGTTGGAAGGGACCTCAAGGATCATCCAGCTCCAACCCCCCGCCATAGGCAGGGACACCTCCCACTAGAGCAGGCTGCTCAAGGAGACAATGCTGAAATTAATCCAACATATCTTTAACAGATAAGCCAGAATTTGGCCATAAATTTAATGGAATACTTAAAATTTTCTTATTTTTTTATTGGTGATCTCCCCATAATTTCTGGTTTTGATTACATATGCTGTAGTCAGCCCTACTGCACAAGTCACAGGCAAAGAGGCATTGGTTCAGCACATCTGCTCTGGGCTGAAAATGGTGGAAGATGACAGAAGCCCAAGCCCTCACACCTGACCTTGCCATTCACCTCAGAGTGCTATAGATTATCAGGCAGAGAAATCCCTTCCTGGGATGGACATGTATGCACAGGTTTTGGGTGTCTGTGCAGCACAATGAACATGCCGTATCCCTGCCAGCCCCAAGGAGCACACGTCCTCACTCATCCCCTTCTAATCTTGAATGTAGTGGCACAGAATTGCACCTGCTGAGCTGTTCTTATCTAGTGAACATATATGGATTTATCCAGTTCTTTAAGTCTTCTGCAGTGTAGATCCTACATTCACTGCTTCATGTATCTAACCATTAATTTATTTTCAAAGAATGCTGTTTAAAAAAGAAAATCTCTGTATATTTAGCCCTGAATCTGCAGGGAAGCTGTGCAGATGGAGAGCATCTGACTTATGTCCTATTCACATGAGAATGAACATGGATCTGACCCAAAGCCTGCTGCAGTCTTTTCATTAACCTCAGCCACATTTGCATTCATAGAATCATAGAGTCAAACAGGTTGGAAGAGACCTCCAAGATCATCCAGGCCAACCTATCACCCAGCCCTACCCAGTCAACTAGACCATGGCACTAAGTGCCTCATCCAGTCTTTTCCTGAACACCCCCAGGGACGGTGACTCCACCACCTCCCTGGGCAGCCCATTCCAATGGCAGATCACTCTTTCTGGGAAGAACTTCCTCCTAACATCCAGCCTATACCTCCCCTGGCACAACTTGAGACTGTGTCCCCTTGTTCTGTTGCTGGTTGCCTGGCAGAAGAGACCAACCCCCACCTGGCTACAGCCTCCCTTCAGGTAACTGTAGACAGCAATGAGGTCACCTCTGAGCCTTCTCTTCTCCAGGCTAAACAATCCCAGCTCCCTCAGCCTGTTCTCATATGTTTTGTGTTCCAGGCCTCTCACCAGCTTCGTCATCCTTCTCTGGACACATTCCATTCAGCCTGTCTTGAAGAGCAGGGCCTCCGCTGCTCTGCTGAAGCATTACTGGAGACAGAAGTTTTGGGACAGAGTTCTTTATTGGTGATGTTTCTTGTTTCTCAGTGATGGTAATTGTATGTGACCAAAATACAAAAATTTTGAAGTGTATCCCCAATGGACTACATTTTTCACTCATTGTATAGGCTTGTAACATAAAGACTTCTAACTTCCAGGCTATAGAGTAAAATTCATTCCAGCTGCTAATGCAATCCAGTCACCCAGACTGAGATTTCAAACCATGTTACGAGGCTCTGAATGGGCAGCTGTCTGTGCAGCACAGCATGAGCTCTGGGACAAGATGTGGCTGTTGTGGAGACAAAGGTTGCTGCAATGTTATATTTCACTCTAACAGTTACTGTTAGACATGCTACTTGTTGCATCAACTTGCCATTGGCATGGGGTGAGCAGCCAAGGATGAAGGAAGAGCTTCATTTAGTTAATACCTGGAAGGAGAGCACCTGAGAGTTAGTGATGCAAGGCCTATTCATTAGGAGACTTGCTTTACATTTAAAACTCATTAACGTCGTCAGAATTGCAAGGGGTTGTTGGGTCACACCACAAATAGGCGTAAACAGGGACAAAGTAACTCTGAGAGGGAGAAAGGCTCAAGGCGTCCTTGCCATGTGCAGAAATACTTACCAAAGTGGGGCGATATTTAGACACTGTTGCTGTCAGTAAAGATGCAAACTTGGCACATAGCATTTCATACACACAGTCTTCTTGAGGATGCAACAGGGTGGGGAGAGGATGCAAAGGAGTTCACAGAATCACAGGATGTTACTGATCGGAAGGAATCTCCAGAGATTATAGAGTTCAACGCCCCTGCAAAGCAGGACCACTTAGGGCAGGTCACACAAGAATGCATCCGGATGGGTTTTGAGGATCTCCAGAGAAGGAGACTCTACAACTTCTCTGGAGAGCCTGTTCCAGTGCTTCATCACCCTCATAATAAAAAAGCTTTTTCTCATGTCAAGATGGAATTTCCTGTGTCTGAGTTTATGTCCATTGCTCTCATCCTATGATTGGGTACCACTGAAAAGAGATTGGCTTCATTCTCCTGTCCACCACCCTTCAGATATTTGTAGGCACTGATAAGGTCCCCTTCTCTTCTCCAGGCTAAATATCCCCAGTTCTCTCAGTCTTTTCTCATAAGAGAGATGCTTCAGTGCCTTAACCATCCTTGTAGCTCTCTGTTGAAGTCTCTCAAGCAAGTTGCCCCTGTCTCTCTTGAACCAGGGAGTCAAGAACTGTACACAATATTCTAGGTATGGTCTATCTATGGCTGAGTAGAGGGGAAGAGGAACCTCTCTCGATCTGCTGAACACACTCTTTTTGGTGCACCTGAGTATGCTCTTGACCGCCAGGGCACATTGCTGTCCCGTGGATAACCTACTATTAACCTGGTCTCCATGCCACTCTCCAGCGAGTCAGTCCCTAGCCTGTACTGATGCATGGTGTCATTCCTCCCCAGGAGACTCCAGACTTGCCCTTGCTGAATTTCACTAGTCTGCCCAGTCTGTCCAATTCTCACTGAATGGCAGCACAGCCTTTGGTATGTCAGCTGCTCCTCAGTTTTGTATCATCAGCAAATTTGCTGAGGATATACTCTGTCTCTTCATATAGGCAGTTGATGAATATGTTAAATGAGATTGGATCCCAGCACTGACCCCTCGAGAGCACCACTAGCTACAGGTCCCCAGCTGGACTCTGAGCCATTGATCATGACCCAGACTTCCTGAGCATTCTCACAAGGATGTTATAGGAGACCGTGTCAAAAGCCTTACTAAAGTCAAGGAAGACAACATCCACTGCTCTCTGCATCCACCCATTTAGTCACACCGTTGTATAAGGCTATTGAATTAGTCTCAAACATGACTTTCGCTTGGTAAATCCATATTGGCTGCTCCTGGTAACCTTATTTTCTTCTGTATACCTAGAGATGACCTCCAGAATGAGCCTTTCAAGGGATGGAGGTGAAGCTGACTGCTGTCCCAGCCACACTGTCCAAAAAGGGTGCCAGATCTGAAGCAGGTGCTGAGGCTTTGGTGTGATGCATCATCCCAAAGTGATGATCAAGACCTCATTTTAAAAGTCAATGCAGACACAGATCATGTGTAGCAGTTGGAGACTTGCAGATTTCCAGCTTCTCCTTGAGCCTGGGTGACAATTGTTGAAGGTGAATCAAGAAAAGGTGATTTCCCTCACCTTCCCCACTACCTGTGTGCTTGGTAGCCATAGTGCATACTGAGTGCAGAGATGCAGGCTGGCTGTGAGGGAAAGGAGTGAGCTCAGCTGACATAGTTTTAAAAATGCACTCAGAGAGGTGAAAAGATCATTTTTTTTTCCTCTTCTGACATTTTCAACTACTTAGTTGCTTAATTATCTACTTCCAGAATTTCTTCCTTTAAGCACCAGCAATTTTGCCCATTAGCAATTAGTGAGAACAGTTATTCCACTGAACTTTGAGCCGCTGAATAAAAGATTAATACTCATCCCTCTGAGTATGGCTGTGTGGGTCAGATTCCCAGCTGGAGCAGCCTGGGTTAGGAGTGTTCACATTAACATTTTGCTTTAGCATTTCAAACACGATTTGACTTTTTCTTTTCCAAAGTTGTATCCCTTTCTCAAAGTACATATCTTTCTTTTTTTTTTTTTTTTTTTTTTTTTTCCCCCTTCCTTTTGGGTACTGTGGCAATGACATGTACTTTTGTCATGCAATTCCTTTTCATAGAATCATAGAACGGTTTAGGTTGGAAGGGACCTCAAGGATCATCCAGCTCCAACCCCCGGCCATAGGCAGGGACACCTCCCACTAGAGCAGGCTGCTCAAGGCCTCATCCAGCCTGGCCTTAAACACCTCCAGGGAGGAAGCATCCACAACCTCCCTGGGCAACCTGTGCCAGTGTCTCACCACCCTCACTGTAAAGAACTTCCTCCTAACATCCAGTCTAAATCTCCCCTCTGCCAGCTTAAACCCATTCCCCCTCATCCTGACATTACTAGACCTTGTAAATAGTCCCTCCCCAGCCTTCCTGTAGGCTCCCTTCAGATACTGGAAAGCCACTCTAAGGTCTCCTCGAAGCCTTCTCTTCTCCAGGCTGAAGAGCCCCAACTCTCTCAGCCTGTCCTCATAGCAGAGGTGCTCCAGCCCTCTGATCATCTTCGTGGCTCTCCTCTGGACCCGCTCCAGCAGTTCCATGTCCTTCTTGTGTTGGGGGCTCCAGAACTGCACACAGTACTCCAGGTGGGGTCTGATGAGAGCAGAGTAAAGGGGGAGAATCCCCTCCCTTGCCCTGCTGGCCACACTTCTCTTGATGCAGCCCAGCACACGGTTGGCTGTCTGGGCTGCATGTGCACACTGCCGGCTCATGTTGAGCTTTTCGTCAACCCAGACCCCCAGGTTCTTCTCCTCAGGGCTGCTCTCCAGCCATTCACCACCCAGCCTGTATCTGTGCCTGGGATTGCACCAACTCAGGTGCAGGACCTTACACTTGCCCTTGTAGTGATCCAATAAACTGATAAATTTCTGCTTTGCTATTGATGGACACATTTTCTTGAAACAGCAGCCAGTAGAAACCTCTTGAAATATGCAGGGTTAGAGTGAACTTTAATGAAACCATTCCCTGTTTACATCTTCCAGCTCCAAAATATCACCCAAAAAATTAAAGAGGAGAGGCTTTAATGGAGATACATCACAAACAGTAACTGCGCCGGACCATTAAAACTCACCAATGGAAAATTCATACCATGAAGGTGATGTTGTAATTAGATCCATTTCATCATCTGCAGATAAAATACCCATCTGTGATGGTTTGGGTATTCCCTGCCCCCC
>WAAF01011660.1:0-14075 GCA_013400475.1 Tricholaema leucomelas
TTTTTATTATCCACTAGCTGACCAGAAACTACCTGACAACACTTGCACAACCACGCTGGCAGTTTTGTGGCTTTTTAGCACAAAGAAGCAAGCCCTCCCATGGTTCCTGCATGTGACCAGGCAGGCTTTGTTAGTTCTGGTTGTGCTGTAGCTCCCACCTTTGCTAAGCACCTTACTAAATCCGAAAGCATCCTTCTCTGTTCAAGGAAGCAGAGTCAGTGCCCTCATGTCCCACAGCCTTTGATGAATGTTTGACAAGAACACCTCTAACTCAGACCCTCTTGGGCAGGGATCATGCTCTCAGCTTACAATACAGATAGTACTGTTGTACTTCTGTGTGCTCTTGTCATAGCATCAGAAGATCACAGCACTGTTTTGATTGGAAGAGACCTTAAAGATAATTGAGTCTAACCATTCTCTAAACCCAACATGGCTGGGACTAAACCATGTCCCTCAGCACCCCATCTCTGCCTCTTAGAAACACCTCCAGGGATGAGGGTTCAACCACCTCCCTGGGAAGCCTGTTCCAGTGTTTGAGAACCCTTTTGGTGTAGAAGTTTCTTCTAATGCCCAGCCCAAACCTCTCCTGCTGCAACCTGAGGCCATTTCCTCTTGTTCTGTCACTTGTTACTAGGGAGAAAAGACCAACCCCCACCTGGCTCCAAACCTCCTTTCAGGGGCTTGTAGAGAGCAATGAGGTCTCCTCACAATCTCCTTTCCCTCAGGCTGATCACCCCCAGCTGCTCTTAGCCAGACCTGCTCTCCTGACCCTTCCCCAGCTTTATTGCCCTTCTCTGGACCTGCTCTAGCCCCTCAACATCTTTCATGGAGGGAAGGGCCCAACACTTCAGCTCAAGGTGTGGCATCCCCAGTGCTGACCATGTGGGGACAATCCCTTCCCTGGCCCTGCTGCTCACTCCACCCATATCATACCTGCCCCTTTCCCACCCCACTCTGCACTTGCCCCTTTTATCCCCCAGACCCAGAGTGCCTGAGTGGGGGCTGTTGGAGTCTCCTCCCACCCCAGGTGTGACCACTTTGCCCACTGCCCTATTTAATCGTCCCCAGGTGAGGGAGCAGCTCCAGGTTTGCCCAACTGGGCAGAGGGATCCTCCTCCTGTTAGCGCTGGTGAGTGCCCCTGGTGCGCACTGGGTGANGTATCAGGTGAAATCCTGACTGTGTTAAGCCAGGTCAGGGCACTAGGTGACCATCACAGAATTTCCAGTTACAGAGCACCCATTTCTGGTTCTACAGAGAAGGTAAAAGTAGGTCCCAAACCTATGAAAATATAAAAATTTCACTGTTTCAACTCTAATTTAGCATAATTTGTGTGAAAACCAGAGAAAGAGCAACTGTCCTTGCTCACTTCCTCAGAGCTCCTGAAAGTTTTGTATGTAGCCATGTGCCTGTTCTTCACCCATGCAGCTTCTCATCCACTGGACCACAGTCATCAAGTCAGGGCTGAACTGGCCATTTGAAATGGGGCAGCTCCTGTCCTCTCCCCTTCCCTCCCTGCCAAGGGTGCTTTGTGGTGGGAATTGGGCAAACATCCTCTTCATGCCTGGGGAAGAGAGAGTTGTGCAATAAAAGATATCCCAGCAGACCTCACCCATCCTATATGAAGTGGGATGAGCCAGGCTGGATAAAGCCTTGAGCAACCTGCTCTAGTGGGAGGTGTCCCTGCCTATGGCAGGGGGTTGGAGATGGATGATCCTTGAGGTCCCTTCCAACCTAAACCATTCTATGACTGTGTAAAGATACTCCTCCTTCTTACAATATATGCTTAAATATAATTTCCAATCTTTTATGAATTAGAAAGAAACAGATTCTCCTGGTTTTATGTCATTTAAAAAGCAAAAAGCTAAATTGGCTTTTCCCTATCATTCCCTTTCTCTGCTTTTCTTCATTTCATGAACTGAGGAGTTATCTGCAGACTGGAGCTTGTTTCATATCTTTTTTAATGATCTGGATGAGGGAACTGAATGCACCCTCCCTAAGATTGCAAACATCATCAAATTGGGTCAGCGTTGATCCACTCAAAGGAAAGCTCTGCAGAGAGTTCTGGACAGGCTGAATTAATGGCCTAAGGTCAGTTCTACAAGGTTTAACAAGGCCAAGTGCAGGGTCCTGCATTTGGGTCAGGCCATCCCTGTACAACTATACAGGCTTGAAGTAGAGTGGCTGGAAAGCTTCCCAGAAACCAAAGACCATAAGGTGCTGATTGGCAGCCAGTTGAATATGAGCCAGCAGCTTGCTCAGGTGGCCAAGAAGGCCAACGGCATCCTGGCCTCCAACCAGCAGGAGTAGGGGAGTGGTCATGCCCCTGTAATCGACACTGGTAAGGCCACATCTGAAATACTGTGTTCAGTTTCAGGCCTCTCACTACAAGAAGGACTTTGTGGTGCTGAAGCAGGTCTAGATAATGGCAAAGAAGCTGAGTGGCTCAGGGAAGTAGGGTTGTTTAGTCTGGAGAGAAAAAAGGATGAGGGGACACTGTATCACTACCTACAACTACCTGAATTTAGGTTGTAGTAAGGTGGAGGTCACTCTCTTCTATCTAGTACCAAGTGATAGGATGACAGGAAATGGTCTCAAGTTGCACTAGGAGAGGTTTAGGTTGGTTATGAAAAGCAGCTTCTTCACTGAATTGTTTCTCAAAGACTGGAATAGGCTCGAGGATGGTAGACTAGCCATCCTTGGACTTGTTTGAAAGACATAACTGTGACATGATTTAGCAGCAGACTTGGTGGAGCTAGATAATGGTTGGACTAAATGATCTTAAAGGTAATTTCCAACCAGAACAGTTCTATGATTCTTATTATTAGAGGGTTTCTGCACTAGGAGTATTCTCTTTTCCAAGTACAGCAGCACAGCATTTGAAAATTTCTTACTTTAACTTCCAAATGATTTCTCCAGTCTTAACAAGATGTAGTGAAACCCTCAGCAATATAAGTTCACAGAATTAACCAGGTTGGAAAAGACCTCCAGGATCATCCAGTCCAACCTATCACCTAACCCTTCGGATTAACCTGTGGCACTAAGTGCCTCATGCAGCCTCCTCTTAAATACCTCCAGGGACAGCGACTCCACCACCTCCTCGGGCAGCCCATTCCAATGCCAGTCACTCTTTCTGTGAACTGGCATTGCTAATGCCCAGCCTGAACTTCCCCTGGCACAGCTCGAGACTCTGTCCCCTTGTTCTGTCCCTGGGTGCCTGGCAGCAGAGCCCAAGTTGACTCAGGTTTTTTGTTTTCTTTTAATTTTTCAGTTGCAGGGGTTTGATGGCTTAAAAACGGAAATAGAATGGTTGCATTGTCCAGAATTTGTGAACTGATAGCTACAAACAAAAGTTTCATCTTTCCCAACTGTGGCTAAAATGTTCCTTTTTTAAAATACAAATTTAACCACCCTTTAGGGAAGAAAAAACTAAACAGCAAACAATAAAAGCCAACAGGTAGCAAAAGAGGAGACAGTGTGCATGCTTAAAACATGAGTGAGTTTTAAAGTAAATGTTTAAATGCAGATTTAATTTCTGACAAATGCATGCCTGTGTATTCCAGATAGGTAGGCAAACACATACTGTTCACAGAATCAAGCAGGCTGGATGAGACCTCCCAGAGTGTGTGAAGAAATGGGTGTGAATGGAAACAGTTTTGTCTTTGCTATGGTAAAGTGAAATCAGAGCTATAAATGAGAGGATGCCCTGCAACAGCTAGATGAAAGCCCATAGGGAGAGAGTTGCAGAAGGACTGCAGAGAGGAACCAGAGTTTTGTAAATTTCAGTTAAGAAGTCCAAAAACTCTGGAGAAGCAAGGAATTAGAAGCAGTGTTTGGACTGTGAGAGCTGTCTCACTATATTAGCCCTTGGCAAGAAGTGGAGGTCCTCAGGAACCAGCTTATGTTTTTCTATGCACTTTCACCAACACGACTTAAAATATTCCATGGCCTTTGCGTTCACAGTGGCATTACCCTTCTATTCATAGAACAGAATCATAGAATCAAGCAGGTTAGAAGAGATTTCTGAGATCATCCAGTCCAACCTGTCACCCAGCCCTGTCCAATCAGCTAGACCATAGCACTAAGTGCTTCATCCAGGCTTTCCTTGAACGTCTCCAGGGACGGCGACTGCACCACCTCCCTGGGCAGCCCATTCCAATGCCAATCACTCTCTCTGGCAACAACTTCCTCCTAACATCCAGCCTATGCTTTCCCCACCACAACTGCTTGTTCTGTTGCTGCTTGCCTGGCAGAAGAGACCAGTTAATATTAAGCCATATTAATAAGCATTGCCCAGAGAACATTACCTTTGAATTTGTAGAGAAAGAAAATATTGTATTTGTATAATGTCTTTCAGACTCCTGCCTGTTAATTGGATAAACTCTCTCTTGATTTTTCCAAATCAACCAGTTTTGAAATTCAGCACATGAATCCTCATTAGTACAAATGGCTGCCCAGGAGAAGAGACCAACCTCCACCTGGCTACAGCCTCCCTTCAGGCAGTTGTAGACAGCATGTTATATGCATTCATCTCATTTGCTAAATCTCTGCAATTCCTGCTGAAACACACCTGTTGTGTCCCGAGGTCCTTCCTCTCCTAATCACACAGACACTCAGCAGTAGTCTGTGGCTTCTTGCCAGTCCAGATGGAGCATCTTTTCTTTCCAATAAATATTAGAGCTTGACTGCTGCATGCTTAAGTCTCACTCTGGCTGAAAGTCATTGAGCCATAGTGAATCTTGAGGCTGGGCTGAAGATTGCTTCAAGCTATTCTGGTCTAGGCATGATCATTAGCATAAGGAAAAAGTGCATGCCTCAGCTGTCCTGTGAAATATTTGCAGGCAAGGATAGTACTAGACATGCATCCTTAGAAATACACAACCTAAGTATTTTGAACTCAGGACTCCATTTTAATCCCCTGTGTTCACAGCAGTGCCAGGGGAATAAATTAACTATGCCCTGCTGGACTGTCACATGGGTTGAAAAAAAACCCATTAGATGAGCATACAGAAATAGAGAGGACTGCACCCAGAGCCTTGTATACCTGAAAGCTGAGTTCAAGTACAGAACTACAGCCTCTGCTTGTATTTTCAGTGGCTGAGGAGAATAAACCTTTCTTTCATGCATTGAGTGAGGCTGAGGGAGCTGGGGTTGTTTAGCCTGGAAAAGAGGAGATTCAGGCATGACCTCATTGCTGCCTACAACTACCTGGAAGGGAGGCTTGTAGCCAGGTGGGAATTGTTCTTTTCTGCCAGGCAACCAGCAACAGAACAAGGGGACAGTCTCAAGTTGTGCCAGGGGAGGTATAGGCTGGATGTTAGGAGGAAGTTGTTGGCAGAGAGAGTGATTGGCATTGGAATGGGCTGCCCAGGGAGGTGGTGCAGTCACTGTGCCTGGAGGTGTTTAAGAAAAGCCTCCATGGGGCACTTAGTGCCATGGTCTGGTTGATTGGCCAGAGCTGGGTGCTAGGTTGGCCTGGATGATCTTGGAGGTCTTTTCCAACCTGATTGATTCTATCAACTAAGAGGAAAATGCTACATGAAATTCTGATGATATTAATCTTGGTAAGAACTATTCCACTTGATCTGAATGGGACAGGAATTTCACCCATCCTGTGCTAAAGCTAAAAGCAGAGACTATATTTAGCATTAGCAGCACCTAGTCTGTATTTACTTCCAGATGTTCAAAACTAGAAATTCCTAAGGGGAAAGTTGTTATTATTGCTTTGACAGAAAAAAAATAAGCTGAGAGAGGTTACCATTAATAAAACAGATTTTTTCTTTTTTCCTAGAATGAGAGATATTAGAAACATAATTAAATTGTCAGCAAACATATTTTTAAATCATGATATGAAGATAAGGAGCTGCTCTCCTTGGGAATCAGAGCATAAAAACCGCAGCACAGAATTTCTTGCTTAATGCTCAGTCTATACTCCTGTCTCAAATGTAACTTAATGTGTAGAAATAAATCACTATGCTTATACTGATGAAAGTAGAAAGTGTATCTGTTTACCTGAATACTATGTTTAGTTTGACAATTTCTTACATGTCTTCTACTCATTTTACCATCTTACTTTCCACTTCATTTAAAAAAAAAAAAAAACATGTTTGAGGACATTAAGAATATTAAGTTCTCACTTACACACACTTGGTTTCATTGATTGATTTTTACACATGTTTGGTTTTATTCCTTTTGTAGATTTTTTTTTTTCAAATGAAATAGAGAAAATACTTCAGAGACATAAGCAGGTACAGAACTAAAAGAAATAATCTGAAATTCAGATTATTGTTTTTCCTGACAATTAAACAAATTAAACAACCAGCAAGAGAACAAGAGGACACAGTCTCAAGTTGTGCCAGGGAAGGTCTAGGCTGGATGTTAGGAGGAAGTTGTTGGCAGAGAGAGTGATTGGCATTGGAATGGGCTGCCCAGGGAGGTGGTGGAGTCACCATCTCTGAAGGTGTTGAAGCAAACCCTGGATGAGGCACTTAATGCCATGGTCTAGTTGACTGGTTAGGACTAGGTGCTAGGTTGGACTGGATGATCTAGGAGGTCTCTTCCAACGTGGTTGATTCTATGAAACCATGTAGTTGATGTATTTGAAAGCCTTAAGATGTAACAAACACAATATTAATTTATGGAATTATGAAGGGAGCTCAAGATGGTGGATTTCTTTAGCTCAAACAGTCAACTTGGACTAGCTGGATTAAATTAGAACATAAAGTTATTAATGATGGCACTGCAAAAATCAACTGCTCAGAGATAATGCTGAAAATTACCTATAGGAGATGCTTAACCCAACAGGTTCAGGCTGGATGTTAGGAGGAAGTTGTTGGCAGAGAGAGTGATTGGCATTGGAATGGGCTGCCCAGGGAGGTGGTGGAGTCACCGTCCCTGGAGGTGTTCAAAAGGAGGCTGCAGAGGCACTTAGTGCCAGGGATTAGTTAATTAGAAGGTGTTAGGTGCTAGGTTGGACTCAATGATCTTGGAGGTCTTCTCCAACCTGGTTAATTCTGTGATCCTGAGTCTGCTTCAGCTGTATCCTCCTGCAGCTGTCTGGAGAGCCATGGTCTTTCTTTTTAATTAATTCTGTAATAAATGTTCAGTGAAAACAAATTTAACTGAAGGCACAGGCTTTCCAGTCTTTTGTTTCTGGATGAGTGATTTCACCACTGGGCAATGATTAGGCTTTCAGTATCCTCACATCAATCCAATAAAGGAGCAACATGCTGCTTTTTTATATTACTAGCATGAAAATGTGTGGAATAAAGATAAAGTAACTAGCATAACATCATCCAACACATCTGTGACAAAACCAAATACTTGAATGTAGCTCTCCAAACTTCTGTCATATTAACAGTATCACCCTTCCTCTTCATAGGGTATATGAAAAATAGGAGTGGTACAACCTGAGACTAAGCTGGTAACATGCTCTAAAAACTGATGATGACCTTTAAAAAAAATAAAGCCACTGCTCTGCAGACTGACAGATTTTCTATCTGATGGGAAGACCCTAGAGCAGGCCATCATGGAAAATTAGCACTAAAGAGGATTCATGTGCTGAGTTTCAAAACTGGTTGATTTGGAAAATCAACAGATAGTTTATCCAATTAACAGGTATGGTTCTGAAAGACATTATATATATAATCTCTCTACAAATTCAAAGGTGATGTTCTCTGGGCAGTGCTTATTAATGTGTCTTAATATTAATTGATCTCTTCTCCCAGGTAACCAGAAACAGAACAGGGGGACACAGTCTCAAGTTGTGCCAGGGGAGGTCTACGCTGGCTGTTAGGAGGAAGTTCTTCACAGAGAGAGTGATTGGCATTGGAATGGGCTGCCCAGGGAGGTGGTGGAGTCACCATCCCTGGAGGTGTTGAAGAAAAGCCTGGATGAGGCACTTAGTGCCATGGTCTAGCTGATTGGCTAGGACTGGGTGCTAGGTTGGACTGGATGATCTTGGAGGTCTCTTCCAACCTGGTTGATTCTATGAACTGTTCCCTGATATATATTGGTATAATGTTTCTTTGACTGTAGTGGTCAACATTTTTGTGGTACCAGGAAAAATTTATTTCATTGTTTAAGGAAGTTAAACAGGAGGAAGAGAAAAAGTTGATGCCTGTGTACTTTCAAAACCCAAGAAATATTAAAATGAGCAATATATTACAACAATGGTAAAAGAAAAACAGCACTGTGAAGCGAAGTCAAGTCTGAGTACCTAAGGTGTTTTTAGCATCAAAACAAAGCTGTTATTTAAGCAAAACGATGTTAAGGTTGACACTGTCCCTCTAAGCAAGAAGCGTCCTCAATCTGAGACATTTAATCTCAGCCATCAAAACACAGTATTTAAAAATATCTGTATGGAAGAATTATTTATCTTTTGTGGGTTTATTTTTTTTTTACTCTGGATTGTTAGCCTGATGAAAGGGTTTTGTTGTTTTTCAAACAATACCCAGGCAGCCTGCTGTAGAGGCAGGGAATTAACGTGGCCGAGTCAGTGATTTATAGAAATATAGAGTTATTTTATTTTCCTAAAAACTGCCCCCAAAACTAGATACAGAAATTAATTTAGTTTTAATTAGCAGGTTCAGTTGGTTGAGAAGATCTACGAGGGTACCACAGGTAGATTTGAGTATTTTGGAAGTCAGATGTTGGAAGAGGCTAAGCTATTAAATATAAAGTCCCCCTTATTAATATAAGGCTGAGCCAAAGTTACTCACAGGTGAGTCAGGCTGGCTGAAAGGAAGGGCGGTCCAGATGCTTGTCCCTTCGCTGTCTCTCAGAAGCCTCTGAGGATTGTTAAGAGCCATTGAGCCTGCATAAAGGGTGATTAAGGTGGAAGCCTTCCAAAGTGGAGATGGCCCTGTTCCTCAGGAGCTTGTCTTTTGGAGTGTCAGGGGCTCCTTCTGCAGAAGTTATCCAGGTGGGAACCCCAAGGTGGGAAGTCCCCCAATATTTATACTCTTCCTTGACAAAGAGCGGAGTTACAAATTCCCAGGTGCGAAGACCACAGCCAATCCCCAGCTGATTCCAGCACGGGCACTGCACAGGGCACCCCTTGTGCCAGAAGGGTCTTTTTGTGCCTGTTTCTGTCCCATTCAAACCACAGAGGGAGAGGAATTTTGGGGTATACAGGACTCCAGGACACTGCCCTGCCCAACTTGTTAAATATGCAAGTAGTGTTTAAAGCTTAAAGCACAATGAAAGAAACTTCTTTTCAAAAAGAGGGGGGGAAGTGTCCATCTTAGTATATTAAGTGGGCAAATATATGACCTTGTATAGGGTTAATCCTCCAGGGGGAGTAACCCTGAACCTGACCCTAAGTGGTCTTGACCCCTCCCCAGGGGTGGGTCTGAACACCACCAGGTGATGGTTAGCCCACTCCCCCTTCCTGTCTGAAGACCCATAAAGTAGGGGGACTTCTGTTTCACCCTCTCTGCACTTCCTGCTCCCTGCACACCAGCATTGCCACCTGTTCCTGGTTTCTCTTTGTTTTACCACGTGGCCATCACCCACGAGGCAGACAAAGCCATCTGTGGGAGAACACTCTCCCTAGGCAGGGCATGAGCTGTAAACATCAGAGCTTGTGCTGCAAACTGTCCTTTGGCTGTCTGGGGCCCAGGACAGGAGGCTGTAAACAATGAGCACCCCACACACCTGCAGGGGGCTGAGCTTGCCATCCTGCAGGGGTGGGCACGAAGGGTTGCTTTGATACAGAGTGGCCAGTCAATACCTTGCGTATAACTCTGAACCAGTCTGTACCTTCTGCTTGTGTAAACCTCTGCTAGCTGTGCACACCTCTTCTAAAGGGGTATATAAGCTGTTGCACTTCCAGAATAAAGCTGTACTGAGCATAGCACTGCTGGCAGCTAACTGAGTCGACTCATCAGTACCCTGATCGATCCTCAGCCTCTCCCTGTGGCCTGACTCCCGCAGCCATCGCCATCAAAATCGAGTTTTATTTATACCTTGTGTATTTGCTTTCCCTTCCCCATACCTTTTGTGAATTCCTTACCTCAGATACCTTTTTAAGTTACTGTTACACTCTTCTTTTTAACTTCCAAATCGAGTGAGATTCATTTATTTGGGTGTGCTTCTCTATCTCCATCTAATCCCTTTCTTTTGGGAAAGAAGGGGGAAGGGCACTTTATAAAAACTGTTATTGGTTCTATCAAATTTACCTGAGTCTCTGAAAATTTAAATTAGATCAGAGACAGACCTTAAGAAGTTCAGTTCCTAAAGTAAGTTCTTTCTTACTGCCTTTTTTTCCATAGAATCAACCAGGTTGGAAGAGACCTCCAAGATCATCCAGTCCAACCTAGCACCCAGCCCTGCCTAATCAACTAGATCATGGCACTAAGTGCCTCATCCAGTCTTTACTTGAACACCTCCAGGGACAAAGACTCCACCACCTCCCAGAGCAGCCCATTTCAGTGGCTTCCTTAAGCCAAACTAAGCCCATACAGATGGTCAGATCTTCAATTTCATTCCTAATTTTGTATCAGTCAGTATCACTGTGGAGTACAATAATTCCTTTTGTATACCTAATTTTAGGACTAAGTAATTGTAAAGATTTTATTTCAATGGTAATAACAGCATAAAAAGAGAAAAAAAAGTGGGGAAGAAAAAGTAAAAACCTGTATGGTTTATGATTTTCATGTGAAGCATTATGCAAAATTAATAATCTGTATTAATTTTGATATCTAGGTGATTATTGTTAATAACTATGAAAACTTGTGGGAATGCAAAGTGAAGAAGGATGATAACAGGCAGATGCTGATCTTGATTCCCACCAGCTGCTGGNCAAACTAAACAGGGTTCTGCAACAAAAACTGTTCATTAACATTAAAACTCACCAGAAAATTTATTCACAAGGTTCAAAATGCACAGGTTGGGAACTTATACACACTGGGCACAGGCAAAACTAGAGCTCTTGTTTCTTAAAGTGGCAAATGCAAGTATTATTCTGGAAGAGGCTTTTAAGTATTTACTCACAAAATTATTACCTGGCTTGCGGGGGCTAGCCACAGACCTAGACAATGCCCAAATGCTTTCAGGGAACTCTGTCTTGTTGGCTGCTGAGACTTGATTCTTCCCAGACTTCTGGGGAAAGAAGGTAGACAATCTCTGACCTTATCTCCTGGCTCCTCTGGATGATCTGCGTATCTCCAGGATTTTCAGGTGCAGGCAGAATGTCTTGCATTGTGCAGTCTCAGCACAATGTCATACTGGGGTCTGTGCAAGCTGACCATGTGCAGGTGTTTGGAGCCTCTTCCTGGTAAGCTCTCTGGGCAAATTCACGATGCAAAATGAGGCAGCAGCATCACCCTGTGCTACCTGCTTATCCCTTTTATCAATATCCAACTAGTGGGGCATTGGACATAGGTTAGCCAGTTGGAAAGGCACTTTGCCAGGCCTTACCATATTAGGTGATGCCAGGGCTTTTGCCCTCCTCTCTCCCAGCATAGGAGGAGCAGAGGAACAAGGGAACATGTCTGGGCAAGCTGACATGGATAAGCCCGGGTTTGTCCCATCAAGCCTACCACCACAATTCTTTCAACTAAATATATATATATATTGCAGTGACTTCTGCTGTTAGCTACACTTTTCAGAATGACCTACAGGTAAAACCCAAAATCTAATACTCTGCTCTGAAGAAGAAATTAGGCTGCATTGTTCTAGCAGCAATATGTGAGGGACTCGCTAATCCTGACACTTTGTAATACAGTGTAATTCTACAAACAAAAATATCAAATCCAGTTTAAACTTTTACATTTTGTTTAATTTTTTTAATTAAAAAAAACAGTCCAACTGATAAACCCATTCTACAAGGTTCACCTCTAAACCATATCCCTAAACACCACCTCTAAATGACCTTTAAACAAGTCCAGAGCTGGTGACTCAAACATCTCCCTGGACAATCCGTTCCAATACCTGACCACTCTTTCTCTGATAAAATGTTTCATAATATCCAGTCTAAACCAGTTGCAGTTTAGGGCATTCCCTTTTGTTCTATCACTAATTACTTGTGAGAAGAGACCAACACAAACATCTTCACAAAGACCCTTCAGGTAGTTTCAGACAGTGATGAGGTCTCCCCTCAGCCTCCTCTTTTACAAACTAAACAGCTTTAGCTCCTTCAGCTGCTTTTCGTAATATCTATTTTCCAGGCCCTTCCCCAGCTTCGTTGCCCTCCTTTGCACTCCCTCCAGTACCTCAACATCCCTCTTGTATTGAGATGCCCAAGACTGAACACAGTACTCACCAGAGCTGAGTACAAGGGGACAATCACTTCCCTACTCCTGCTGGACACAGCATTTCTAATACAAGTCAGGAAGCCATTGGCTTTCTTTGCCACCTGGGCTTACTGCTTGTTGGTTAGAACTGCCAGTTCCTTTCCTGCCAGACACCTTTCCAGCCACACTTCCCCACGCCTGCAGCATGGCTTGGGATTGTTTTGACCCAACTGCAGGACCTGGCATTTGACCTTGCTGAAGCTCATCCCATTAACATTGATTGATTGATCCAATCTATCCAAGTCTCTCTGTAGAACCTCCCTACTCTCCTGGTGTTCAACACTCCCACCTAACTTGGTGTCATCTCTGATGTCTTCATCAAAGTCATCAATGTTAAACAGAAATGACTCCAATAGTGAGCCCTGGTGGACACTACTTGTGACTAAAATTCATCTGAATTTGACTCCATTGACCACCACTCTTTGGGTCCATTCACCCAGTCAGTGCTGTATCCAGAGGAATATTTGCTCCCAAGCCATGAGCTGCCAGTTTGTCCATGAAAATTCTGCGGGAAACAGTGGCAAAGGCTTTTCAAAGGTCTAGGTAGACAATGTCCATAGCCTTCCCCTCATTCAATAGTTGAGTCATCTTGTCATAAAAGGAGATTGAGTTCGTCAGGCAGAATCTGCCCTTCATAAAACCATGTTGACTATGCCTGATCCCCTGATTGTTCTCTATATGTGCAGTTCTGGACCCCCAACACAAGAAGGACATGGAACTGCTGGAGCGGGTCCAGAGGAGAGCCACGAAGATGCTCAGAGGGCTGCAGCAGCTCTGCTATGAGGACAGGCTGAGAGAGTTGGGGCTCTGCAGCCTGGAGAAGAGAAGGCTTCGAGGAGACCTTAGAGTGGCTTTCCAGTATCTGAAGGGAGCCTACAGGAAGGCTGGGGAGGGACTATTGACAAGGTCTGGTAATGTCAGGACGAGGGGGAATGGGTTTAAGCTGGCAGAGGGGAGATTTAGACTGGATGTTAGGAGGAAGTTCTTTACAGTGAGGGTGGTGAGACACTGGCACAGGTTGCCCAGGGAGGTTGTGGATGCTTCCTCCCTGGAGGCGTTTAAGGCCAGGCTGGATGAGGCCTTGAGCAGCCTGCTCTAGTGGGAGGTGTCCCTGCCTATGGCAGGGGGTTGGAGCTGGATGATCCTTGAGGTCCCTTCCAACCTAAACCATTCTATGATTCTATGATTCATTCTATATATCTAATAGTGATTGATATGACCTGCTCTGTGACCTTCCGTGGTACCGAGGTCAGACTTTGTATAGTTTTTATACTTTGCATACTGTTTATTGATTCTCTCTTGGTGCTAATTTCAGCTTTAATCCAAACAATTATTTGTACGAATGAAATGCCAGATTTTTTTATCAGCAACAGTTTCAACATGAACAAAAATAGTGTGCTAGTTTGAAGCTAGCTAGAATATTTTGGTCATAAAAATTAGATTATAGGCTGTGAATAGTAGCTGAACATGAGCCAGCAGTGTGCCCAGGTGGCCAAGAAAGCCAATAGCATCCTGGCCTGGGCCAGGAGCAGTGTGGCCAGTAGGACAAGGGAGATTATTCTGCCCCTGTACTCAACACTGGTCAGGCCACACCTTGAGTGCTGTGTCCAGTTCAGGGCTCCTCAATTCAAGAGAGATGTTGAGGTGCTGGAAGGTGTCCAGAGAAGGACAACAGAGCTGGTGAAGGGGCCTGGAACACAAACCCTATGAGGAGAGGCTGAGGGAGCTGGGGGTGTGCAGTGTGGAGAAGAGGAGGCTCAGGGCAGACCTCATTGCTGTCT
>WAAF01011660.1:14138-29607 GCA_013400475.1 Tricholaema leucomelas
CTGCCAGGCAACCAGCAACAGGACAAGGGGACACAGTCTCAAATTGTGCCAGGGGAGGTCTAGGCTGGATGTTAAGAAGAAGTTGTTGGCAGAGAGAGTGATTGGCATTGGAATGGGCTGCCCAGGGAGGTGGTGGAGTCACCGTCCCTGGAGGTGTTCAGGAAAAGCCTGGCTGAGGCACTTAGTGCCATGGTCTGGTTGACTGGATAGGGCTGGGTGCTAGGTTGGACTGGATGAGCTTTGAGGTCTCTTCCAACCTGGTTGATTCTATTCTATTCTAAAGAAAAGGAAACAATGGTGATGTCTACTTCACTCATAGGCTTGCTGAGAGGTAGAAAACCAAGAACATCAGTATAGATATCAAAGTGGCTCTCTGGCTCTGCCTGCCTGAATTTCTGCTGTCTATGTAACTAATCCTTCTGCTTCCTAATCCCCCTGGCCGATTCTCCAAACTCACCTTGAACATAAGACAGAGTCTGTGGTAAGGTAGAGGGGTGGAAGGGGGGTTGGGGGCCCCTCCTGGGGACTCTGGTTTCTGGGAGGAGTGTTGTGTTTCTGTATTACCTTTCAACTTGTATATTACCATATAAAGCTGTATATATTGTAAATACCTGCTTATATATTGTGCTAATCTGTAAATATAGCTTTGTTCTTCAATTTCCAGCTCGGCTGAGTCTAGTCTGGGTGATTTCTTAAGAGTGGGGGGATAAGGAACATCCAAACCATCACAAATAGAAAAAAAAATGCAATGACTGCATGGTGAAAGTAAGTCATTAATTCCTCAAAGTACATCTTCTAATAGCTTTTACAGAAAGAAGAGGAGCAAGATGGGAAGCAAGAGGGGGAGAGAGAGAAACATTCTGTTTGAAAATGCTTCAGCAGGCTGCTCAAGTTCCTATTCAGCCCCAGTGTAATACACTTGTTTGGTATGATTTTATTGAGGAACAGACCACTAATGCGAAACTGGGCAATGAATCCTTTACTTGGACTTCTTTAAAGATGTGATGGTTTGGGTGTCCCCTGCCCCCCCCACTTTTTAGAAATCACCCAGACTAGACTCAGTCGGCTCTGGAAATTTGAATGAAGCTTATATTTACAGCTGGCACAATTTACAAGCAGATATTTACAGTAGATACAGTTATAGACAGAAATAGACAAGGGAAAAGGTAATACAGAAACACAATTCCCCTCCCAGAAACCTGAGTCCCCAGAAGGGGCTCTCAACCACCCCTCACCTTCCCCCTACCCCTCTCAACCTTACCCCAGTCCCAAGGAAGAATGGAGGTTCGGCCAAAATGGTTAAAAGCAAGGTGAAGCAGCCAAGCAAAGGGAGGGTGAGGTTAGAAAGCAAGATGGAGTCCAGCCAGCAGCCTCAGCTTCTCCCCAGCAGGCAAAGCTCCCCAGCGAAGAGGAGAAGCAAGTGACCTAATCTTTGTTTTGCCTTTCTTCTTTACACATCCCAGCAAGACTGTGAGGGAAGTAGACCTCACCATTGTTTTCATTTCTCAGCCTATCATCTAATTCTTCTCACCAAAACATGCTAGCTAGGCTCAAACTAGCACAAAGGATGAGACACTGGTAGGTTGCAGATCCCTTAACAACAGCATAGCTACTCGATCTCAATCATAGCCATGCCTGGCAGAAAAAAGCCTGAGGGCAATGATCTACAACCGACTGAATATGAGCCAGCAGTGTGCCCAGGTGGCCAATGGCCAAGAATGCCAACAACATGCTGACCCATATTGGGAGTAGCATGACCAGTAGAAGTAGGGAAGTGATCCTACTCCTGTATTTGGCACTGGTGAGGCCACACAGATTCACACACTCACAGATTACATCAGTTTGAAAGGGACCCTCAAAGGTCATCTTGTCCAACCTCCCTGCAGTGAGCAGGGATGCCTCCAACTAGAGCAGGCTGCCCACACATCAAATTTGAATACAAAAGTTGGATACTGTGTTTATTTTTTGGCATCTCACTATGAGAATGACACTGAGTTGCTGGATCATGTCCAGAAAAGGGCAATAAAGTTGAAGAGTCTGGTCAACAGGTTCTACGAGAGTGGCTGATGGAACTGGGTTTCTTGAGTCTGGAGAAGTGGTGGCCAGGTGGAGGTTGGTCTCTCAGGCAACCAGAAAGAGAACAAGGGGACATAGTCTCAAGTTGTGCCAAGGGGGAGGTCTAGGCTGGATGTTAGGAGAAAGTTCTTCCCAGACAGAGTGATTGGCATTGGATTGAGCTGCCCAGGGAGGTGGTGGAGTCACCGTCCCTGGAGGTGTTCAAGCAAAGCCTGGATGAGGCACTTAGTGCTGTGGTCTAGTTGATTGGACAGGGCTGAGTGCCAGGTTGGCCTGGATGATCTTGGAGGTCTCTTCCAACCTGCTTGATTCTGTGATTCTATGATATCATCTTTGCCTGTTTTCTTTAGTCCTGAGCCATCAAGTCTCTCTCGGCTCTCCTTCCACACCTAGGCAGAGCTCCACATTACTGTCTCGCATACAGTAGGCAACTCATTCTCCTTGTATTCTAATCCTATCCTTCCTAAAGAGCCTGTATCCTTTTTGTGCAACATTCCAGTTATGGGAGCTATCTCACTAGTTCTGTGACCCCAATTAGATCATAGCTCTGTAACTACAAAGTAGTCAAAGACAGCCAAATTATCTTGCCTCGTTTCAATGTGATCAAAACACAATTTAAGTTTATAGCTGTCACAATAATGAAAGTGGGATGTGGAATTATAGACCAGAGCATGCCCTTACAAATCAGCAGTTAGTGTTTTGTGATGCAGCTACAACAACATTTTGGATTAAAGCAGTGTAGTTCCTGAAAGTAACAGATTTTAGTCAATGTAAGGCTGCATTTTTACACCCATTTCACAGGGGCCAGTATTTTTTATCATTCCACTTGGGAAGAAAAGCAGCAGACATTCCTTCAAATGTTCTCCAGCTCTGAAAATAAAGAACAAAACTTGATACTATATAAATGCTGGGAACAGTTGCTGTGGAATTCAGTTCATTATGTTAACTGACAGGTTAGCAAGGAAAGAAGGAAAAGATAAGGCTGGTAGATAAAAGATGTCATTTCATGATGCAGTTCTTTCAGGAACAGTTGAGGAGTTCCCCATCTCGTCGCTGTTTGTGTTCCTCCACAAATGTGGTTCAGTGAAATTGTAGTGGTCAAAATGGTGTCTTATTTCCAGTGCAGGCAATATCAGTGACCCATTTTACAGCTGCCTCTCAAGCTGTTGTGTGGGTGATCTTTGATCAAAGGGAGCTAATGACATGGCTACTCCAAACTGGCTTTGAAAGAAAAGCCATTGTCTTATGAAGTTATATCCTGGGGAGGAAGAGAGAAAGGGAGAGATGTAACTGATTCTTGTGGAACAATGAGTGCTAGTAAATGAGGGTGAAAAATTCACGACAGACCACAAAACAACTCCACACAGGAGTCTTTCAACTGAGGAAGACAGATTTGAAAGTGGATTTTTTTTGCTTCAGAAGCCTTATGAGGAGAGGCTGAGGGAGCTGGGGGTGTGCAGCCTGAAGAAGAGGAGGCTCAGGAGTGACCTTATTGCTGTCTACAACTACCCGAAGGGAGGTTGTAGCCAGGTGGGAGTTGGTCTCTTCTGCCAGGCAACCAGCAACAGAACAAGGGAATGAAGTACTTAGTGCCAAAGTCTAATTGACTGGACAGAGCTGGGTGCTAGGTTGGACTGGATGATCTTGGAGGTCTCTTCCAACCTGCTTGATTCTGTTATTCTGTGATAAGGCAATAATCCCTAACCTCCATATAGTTTCTTCATTTGCATTTATTAAAATGCAAATTTAATAGGAAAGCATTAAAAAAAAAAAACACACAAGGAAAAAAGTAAGATCTTAACTTTTTATTTTCTGAATAAGCAGTGCTTTCAAAATGTGAAAAAAAAAAGGACATCTGCACATTTCTCTACATGAGAGTTTATTTTAAAATTTTGCAAGTTTATTCACACCTTTTGGAGAATTTTTTCATTGCAGTCCTCAGTTATGCACAATGAAACATTGGGGGTTTTTGACAGGCATTAAGTGGAGATATTCATAATGATCACTTGCTCTTTTAGAGTGCTTTTCTCTCCAGATTCCTTTTGTCTGTTTCTCAGTAACTGGCTTGATGGCTGCACCCAAAGTGTGGCTGTCAATGGCTCCATGTCCAAGTGTAGGCCAGTGACAAGTGGAGTCCCTCAGGGATGAGTCCTGAGACCAGTATTGTTCAACATCTTTATTGCCGCCATGGACAGAGGCATTGAGTGCACCCTCAGCAAGTTTGTTTACAAAACCAAGCTGTGTGGTGCAGCAGACATGCTGGAGGGCAGAGATGCCATGAAGAGGGACCTGGAAAGGCTGGAGACATGGGCACAAGCCGACCTCATGAGGTTCAACAAGACCAAGTGCAAGTTTCTGATCCAGGCCAGGATGCCATTGGCTTTCTTGGCCACCTGGCTAAAAGATACAGCTTTGACACATTTTTATGAGCAGTGTTTGATGGATTCACATTTTTCTTGCTGCAGATCTTCAAAATAATTGAATGAGTCATTAGTCATACTTCTGGCCTGGACAGCCTGCCACCATCACAGTTATACAGATGGTTGCCTTTGTTCCATTATGGTACCTGCATTCTTTTATGAACTGACCTTTTTCAGCCTGAAAACCAAACAGTCTGCATTCAGTGAAAAGACCATATGCAACGAATAAATATTTGTTCATGGAGAATGTAGTGTTTAAATTAGCATGAAAAGGTCTCCCAAAACTAAACATTATTCAATTATAAAAGGGCAAAACAAATGCCCAAATTAGTCTCAGGCATAGCAGGCTTTCCATGTCAAACTGGAAGCTGTCATCTTAGAGCTATAGTCAAGGGAGGGTAAAATGTTTGCTTTCTTATTTGTTCCTGCTGACTAAATTCTCCTCATGCTTCCCTCAACTTAAATCAGAGTCAGGGCTGGGTAACAGAATCATAGAATCAAGCAGGTTGGAAGAGACCTCCAAGATCAGCCAGTCCAACCTAGCACCCAGCCCTATCCAGTCAACCAGACCATGGCACTAAGTGCCTCAGCCAGGCTTTGCTTCAGCACCTCCAGGGATGGCGACTTCACCACCTACCTGGGCAGCCCATTCCAATGGCAATCACTCTCTGTGTAGATAGGTTGGACTGGATGATCTTGGAGGTCTCTTCCAACCTGCTTGATTCTATGATTCTGTGTTTCTATATTTGTATGTACTACTAATCTCTTTCCAATGCCTTTTTTTTTTTCTGATTGATGGATATGAACCCATCAAGTCACTTGTGGTTTATATTTAGTTCTCTGCCTGTTTTACACTGTCTCAGGAAAGTTTAGCACTTGTGTAAACATGTAGGAGACATCTGGGAAATAAAAAGTGAATGAGCATTAGAAAAAAAAAAGATCTCATAAAATGATTGCAGTGGAAAATACAAATGAAGAAGGAAACAATCTGTCTCTCAAAATCATGTCCAAATTCCTGATGACTTAGAGAACCCAATAATAGGCTGAGGGAGCTGGGGTTGTTTAGCCTGGAGAAGAGGAGGCTCAGGGCAGACCTCATTGCTGTCTACAACTACCTGAAGGGAGGCTGTAGCCAGGTGGGGGTTGGTCTCTTCTGCCAGGCAACCAGCAACAGNTCTATTCTATTCTATGTTCAAGGTTATGGTTAAAAGAGGCTGTTGAAGATTGCTCATAAATGGCATAACTATTTCAGCATTAGGAATTTGAGGAATAGGATTTTCCTTTGTGCAGGGTTATGGCTACATAACCAAGCAAATGTTAATGTACCACAACTTCACTACTTCTGAAGAGAAGTGAATGTCTTACATAATAGAAAATACTGAGGCCTTGAAAAGATTTTCTTTTTAATAAATTATTTAGGCCAGCATACCCAGAACAACTCCTCACTGAAGCAGTGGTGTTCAGGAGTCCCTACTTGAGGCATTATGTTTTACCTTTGTTTTAACATTCATTACATGTGTTGCAAAAATGGAAAGAGGAATCTACAGAACTGTGTCCTCATTACTAACCACAATCAGGCTTTTTTTTTTTTTCCATTCTCCTTTTTCTTTTCCTGAATTAACTACTTTAATGTTACAAAGTACACAGTTACTAATTTTGAAGTAATTCTTCCCAGAGAGAGTGATTGGCATTGGAATGGGCTGCCCAGGGAGGTGGTGGAGTCACCGTCCCTGGAGGTGTTCAAGCAAAGCCTGGATGAGGCACTTAGTGCCATGGTCTGGTTGACTGGACAGGGCTGGGTGCTAGGTTGGACTGGATGATCTTGGAGGTCTCCTTCAACCTGGTTGATTCTATTCTATTCAATTCTAAAAGCCTGGATGAGGCACTTAGTGCCATGGTCTGGTTGACTGGACAGGGCTGGGTGCTAGGTTGGCCTGGATGATCTTGGAGGTCTCTTCCAACCTGGTGGTTTCTGTTATATTCTAATTTCTTTAGCTTTTCTGTTGCCTTTTCAGAGATGGAAGAATGTAGGCTCAAGCAAGCAGGCCTAAAGCTGAGTCCTTCTGAGACAGCTCTGCAATCGTTAAGGTTTACACTTTCCAACTTGTTAGATCCCCTGTCTCTCATATTTAATGTTTAAATGAGTCCTTAGGGATGACTATTAACAGAAAATTCTGCATAAACCTTTTACTGCGGGAGACAGAGGCTTCTCTACAGCCAAGAGATGGATGCAGTAGTGACAGGTGAAGAAAGTGGAAGCCTTATGTCCTGCTTCCAGATGTAAAGTTAGTCATAGAATCATAGAATCATCCAGGTTGGAAGAGACCTCCAAGATCATCGAGTCCAATCCAGCACCCAGCCCTGTCCAAGCAACTAGACCATGGCACTAAGTGCCTCAACGAGGCTTTGCCCAAACACCTGCAGGGATGACAACTCCACCACCTCCCTGGGCAGCCCATTCCAATGCCAATCACTCTCTCTGCCAACAACTTCCTCCTAACATCCAGCCTAGACCTCCCCCAGCACAACTTGAGGCTGTGTCCCCTTGTTCTGTTGCTGGTTGCCTGGCAGAAGAGACCAACCCCACCTGGCTACAGCCTCCCTTCAGGTAGTTGTAGACAGCAATGAGGTCTGCCCTGAGCCTCCTCTTCTGCAGGCTGCACACCCCCAGCTCCCTCAGCCTCTCCTCATAGGGTTTGTGTTCCAGGCCCCTCACCAGCTTTGTTGCCCTTCTCTGGACACCTTCCAGCACCTCAACATCTCTCTTGAATTGAGGAGCCCAGAACTGGACACAGCACTCAAGGTGTGGCCTGACCAGTGTTGAGTCCAGGGGCAGAATAACCTCCCTTGTCCTACTGGCCACAGTGTTCCTGATCCAGGCCAGGATGCCATTGGCTCTCTTGGCCACCTGGGCACACTGCTGGCTCATCTTCAGCTGCTATCTACCAGTAGATAGTAGAATAAAAATATTCTGGACTTTTTGACTTTGTAATACTATTCTAATGAACATAGTCCTGGCTGAGATTTCACAGTGCCACTAAAGCTGTTCTTTCTAGCTCCTGTCCAACCAACCCCCTGAGAGTTGTGTGCAGATGACAAGATACCTCATAACAATGATTCCACATAGAAGAAATGTTGACATTTCCCATGGTATACCAGACTTACATACACATTTTTTCATCAATTTGGGTTATCATCAGCATTGGAAGTCCAACACAACATTTAACAAAGTTAAAACGACCTGGCACTTGGTGCCATGGTCTGGCCTTGAGCTCTGAGGTAATAGGTTGGACTTGATGATCTATGAGGTCTCTTCCAACCTTGGTGATACTGTGAAAACTGTAACTTTCAGCAGGAGAAAATTAAGTTATTTTGTGACATAGAATCATAGAATGGTTTAGGTTGGAAGGGACCTCAGGGATCATCCAGCTCCAACCCCCTGCCATAGGCAGGGACACCTCCCACTAGAGCAGGCTGTTCAAGGCCTCATCCAGCCTGGCCTTAAACGCCTCCAGGGAGGAAGCATCCACAACCTCCCTGGGAAACCTGTGCCAGTGTCTCACCACCCTCACTGGAAAGAACTTCCTCCTAACATCCAGTCGGAATCTCCCCTCTGCCAGTTCAAACCCATTCCCCCTCATCCTGACATTACCAGACCTTGTCAATAGTCCCTCCCCAGCCTTCCTGTAGGCTCCCTTCAGATACTGCAAAGCCACTCTAAGGTCTCCTGGAAGCCTTCTCTTCTCCAGGCTGCAGAGCCCCAACTCTCTCAGCCTGTCCTCATAGCAGAGCTGCTGCAGCCCTCTGAGCATCTTCGTGGCTCTCCTCTGGACCCGCTCCAGCAGTTCCATGTCCTTGTGCTGGGGGCTCCAGAACTGCACACAGTACTCCAGGTGGGGTCTGAGGAGAGCAGAGCAGACACCAGCAGAAGCAGCTGTCTGCTGTTCTATGTTGTATGTGCTCTTATTGTTATTGTCTTGAATTATTCAAGTTTTAATTGGAATGAAAATCAATTGTAATACATAAAAAAAAAATTCCAAAGAATTATTTAAGTGCAGTGTCCCTTTTATACCCCAATAATTACTGTCTAGCATTTAAAAGAGATTTAATTTGTAGTCTGAATCACCTTGGCTTGTTTTTTAGTTGCTGGTACTTGGGGTCATCTGAGAATAAGATTCTCCGTCCTTTGAAACCTTCACTTTAAGATTACTTTTCCTCTCTGGAAGTCTTGCAAGTGTCAAATAAGTCCCTGAGTTCAAGAATTGTGAATGAAATTTAGTTGCCTAAGATGTAGAAGTGGTCCCATGAGATTAGGAGTCTGTGACCTTCAAATATGCAAGTCTTGTCCGTTAAGTGCAAGGATTACAGCCAAGCCCTGCTGCAGAAAACAGACATGAAAAACAGTTTTGAAAGGATCACTTTCTTACTTTCTTTGGATACAGCAAAGCCTACCTACATCTCAGTGGATACTTTCAACTTCTTTTACATTCAGTGAAGAACAGGAAACTCTTTATTCCACTAATTATACAGAGAGGCTTGCGAGTTGTCTCAGAAACAGATCCATTTGATCATACAGAATTTCCCCCTTACCACGTAGTGATTTCCGTGTTTAGTCAGTGGTTACACAATCAACACACACAAAGTTATCATTGAAATACCTTGTAAATTAGATATACAACAGCTGACTATTTGTTTTAAGCCCAGCTGTCATTTAAACTTACCACCAGTGGTGCAATAACCGTAGCTATCAAAGACCAACTAGGTACACACTGAGGAGACATAGGAATTCCTTATACTAACTGCAGTTTCCTTCTGAATTAACTAAAGTGATCTTAAATTACAACTCTATCAAGTCTAGCACTTCTGTCATGATGTCTTTGCCAATGATATGGACAGAGGAATTGAGTGCACCCTCAGCAAGTTTGCAGATGACACCAAGCTGTGTGGCACAGCTGACTTGCTGGAGGGCAGGGATGCCATCCAGAGGGACCTGGACAGGCTGGAGAGGTGGGCCCAGGCTAACCTCATGACGTTTAACAAGGCCAAGTGTAAGTTCCTGCACCTGGGTCAGTGTAATCCCAGGCACAGATACAGGCTGGGTGGTGAATGGTGAGAGCAGCCCTGAGGAGAAGGACCTGGGGGTCTGGGTCGACGAGAAGCTCAACATGAGCCGGCAGTGTGCACATGCAGCCCAGACAGCAACCCTGTGCTGGGCTGCATCAAGAGAAGTGTGGGCAGCAGGGCAAGGGAGGGGATTCTCCCCCTTTACTCTGCTCTCCTCAGACCCCACCTGGAGTACTGTGTGCAGTTCTGGAGCCCCCAGCACAAGAAGGACATGGAACTGCTGGAGCCAGTCCAGAGGAGAGCCACGAAGATGCTCAGAGGGCTGCAGCAGCTCTGCTATGAGGACAGGCTGAGAGAGTTGGGGCTCTGCAGCCTGGAGAAGAGAAGGCTTCGAGGAGACCTTAGAGTGGCTTTGCAGTATCTGAAGGGAGCCTACAGGAAGGCTGGGGAGGGACTATTGACAAGGTCTGGTAATGTCAGGACGAGGGGGAATGGGTTTAAGCTGGCAGAGGGGAGATTTAGACTGGATGTTAGGAGGAAGTTCTTTCCAGTGAGGGTGGTGAGACACTGGCACAGGTTGCCCAGGGAGGTTGTGGATGCTTCCTCCCTGGAGGTGTTTAAGGCCAGGCTGGATGAGGCCTTGAGCAGCCTGCTCTAGCGGGAGGTGTCCCTGCCTATGGCAGGGGGTTGGAGCTGGATGATCCTTGAGGTCCCTTCCAACCTAAACCATTCTATGATTCTATGTATATGGCACAAAAATACACATAAGCTTCTTCTCTGTTCCTGTCAAATAATAGTAAATAGTTCTGTTTAACTGAAAATTCTTTAAACCAGAAAAGCTTCAATTTAAAGTTATTTGTAGAAGAAGCAATCTGAAATGTTGTGCATCATGCCGTGTGTGATGAGTTTCATAAACTCAGATTTGCTGAGAGTGGAAATATGATATACCATGTACCTTCTTGAAAGTAGGGATGGAGGTGATTTACACCCTTAAATGTGATGTCTTCAAATGTCTTTAAAAAAAAGAATGACAAATAATCAATAACATTAATTTAGCATATCTTTGAAGGAAATAGTAACTTATTTACAGCACAGAAATGTTTGTAGAAGTTCAGAACTCTCTCTGTCTTCAAAGTCACATTAGATGCAATTTTATTCCTGCCTGGATAACTGTAGATGGTTTTAGAATAATCTGTAATATATTTGTGAGTGGACAAATTTGTTGTGTTGGTGGGCAGCAGGCTGAACATGAGCCAGCAGTGTGCCAAGGAGG
The DNA here is from genome assembly GCA_013400475.1 of Tricholaema leucomelas. Classification (NCBI taxonomy): domain Eukaryota; kingdom Metazoa; phylum Chordata; class Aves; order Piciformes; family Lybiidae; genus Tricholaema lacrymosa; species Tricholaema leucomelas. Next base: position 24,972 of record WAAF01011660.1, read on the forward strand.
CCAAGAAGGATGCAGCATCCTGCCCTGTATCAGAAATCGTGTGACCAGCAGGGGTAGGGAGCTGATCATGCCCCTGTACTCAGCACTTGTGAGACCACACCTGAAGTACTGTGTCCAGTTTTGGTCACCACAGTATAGGAGGGACATACAGGTGCTGGAGCAGGTGCAGAGAAGGGTGACAAGGCTGGGGAGAGGTCTGGAAAACATCACCTATGAGGAGCGGCTGAGAGAGCTGGGGGTGTTTAGTCTGGGGAAGAGGAGGCTGAGAGGAGACCTTATTGCCCTCTACAACTACCTAAAAGGAGGTTGTAGTGAGGCTGGAGCTTGTCACATCTCCTGAATTACTAATGATAGGACAAGAGGAAATGGCCTCAATTTGCATCACAAGAGGTTTAGGTTGGAGGAAGTTCTTTACTGAGCAGGTGGTCAGGCACTGGAACAGGCTGCCCAGGGAGGTGGTGGAGTCACCATCCCTGAAGGGGCTTAAAGAAAGAGTGGATGTGGCTCTTGAGGCTGTAGTCTAGTGATGAAGGATGCTGGGATGAAGGTTGAACTGGATGATCCTGGTGGTCCTTTGCAACCATAGTGGTTCCTAGTGATTAGATGTTGTGCTGAGGGACTTGGTTTAGTCAAGGACTTGTCAGTGTGCAACTAATGATTGATCTCAATGATCTTGAAGGGCTTTTCCAATCTAAGAAATTCTCTGATTCTGTGATATATTTTCAGGAGATCTAAGTCATACAAGTTTTATATCTTTTCCTTAATATAATTTCACTGAATCAGGGAAATAAATGTGTTCATTCTGAGGATCAGTGCTTCAAAGAGTTCTTATGATAAAGATAGCAACAGAACATCAAATTGAAATCACCAACATAATGATTTCTTTAGCAACAGTATCAGTGGTTAAAGTGAAGTTGTAATAGATGTTCACAAATGCAAGATTTGCCAGGATGAGTCTGAATTGCTTAACACAGACTCAGGTATTATGAGTGCTTTTTCTTTTCCATTAAAATCTAGATAGATGAGGAATTGGGATGTGTGTGGCAAGCCTCAGTAAGAAAACTTGTGTTTTTAATTTAGTAGATAGGTGTTATTTCTTCAGGTAGATTCAGGAACAAATTCTGCCTTTGCTGTCCTTGTCTCTTCATTTGATATTGTAAAGACCAGGCAAAGGGTCAAACATGTGCTACAGCTTTAATATAAGGACCATGTGTACATTTTGCCTTCGTTGAGAAGGTGAAACCAAAAAGCTTTGATTTGATTCCCTGTAATTAACCTTGCCAAACAGACCATGAAGAAGAGTAAATGGACCATCTGCAGTCACCCTTCTATGATGGATTTAGGAAAACAACAATTAGCCCAGAGTGAGTCTTGTTCAAGGAGGAGAATAGAGAAGAAATACATGTAACAAATGCATCTAGGCTTTGATTAGTGTATCAAGAGTATGTATATGCCCTAGTGATTTTCTCATATTTTCAGGTAATGAAAGATGGGTCTGTTAGAAGTATCCTTCAGTGTTGTTCTCATTTAGAGATTATAATCTATTTTATATCTATATACCTTGTACAGATAGAGATTATATACATAAGTATATCTAAAGTATTTCTGTATACTTTATATATTTATGTTTTATATTTTTTTCCACATTAGAAGAGACCTCCAAGCTCATCCAGCCCAACCTAGCACCCAGCCCTGTCCAATCAATTAGACCATGGCACTAAGTGCCTCAGACAGGCTTTGCTTGAACACCCCCAGGGATGGTGACTCCACCACCTCCCTGGGCAGCCCATTCCAATGCCAATCACTCTCTCTGGCAAGAACTTCCTCCTGACATCCAGCCTAGACCTCCCCCAGCACAACTTGAGACTGTGTCCCCTTGTTCTGTTGCTGGTTGCCTGGGAGAAGAGACCAACCCCCACCTGGCTACAACCTCCCTTCAGGTAGTTGCAGACAGCAATGAGGTCTGCCCTGAGCCTCCTCTTCTGCAGGCTGCACACCCCCAGCTCCCTCAGCCTCTCCTCATAGGATTTGTGTTCCAGGCCTTCATCAGCTTTGTCAGCCCCTCTCATTCTCTTCCCACAGGAGTTCATCCCTTTTATTTTTAACTCCTTTTTTGATTCTTTAACAATCTATCAGTCAGTTTCACATCTTTACTGATGTCAGTCACTGCCCTATAAACCCATAAAACTATTTCCAAGCTGAGACTTCGTTCATTTCAGAGAATGTACTTGATGTGTACTATCAAAATGTAAGTGGAGTGACAGAGTAACAATACTGAAATTAATATTAGCTCTAAAAAAAGAAAAAGATAGAATCTATACCTGCTGAGGACTTAATAGCATTAGAACATGGCTCCACACCCAGCAGGACTTGTCAGAGGCAGCAACAGGTGAAAAGATGGAATCAATGCAGAGCTCAAGTAGAATCATAGAATCAGTCAGGGTTGGAAGGGACCACAAGGATCATCTAGTTCCAACCCTCTGCCATGCCCAGGGACACCCTAGCATATATCAGGCTGGCCACAGCCTCATCCAGCCTGACCTTAAACACCTCCAGGTGTGGGGCCTCAACCACCTCCCTGGGCAACCCATTCCAGGCTCTCACCACTCTCATGGTGAACAACTTCCTCCTCATGTCCAGTCTGACTCTCCCCACCTCCAGCTTTGCTCCATTCCCCCAGTCCTGTCACTCCCTGACAGCCTAAAAAGTCCCTCCCCAGCTTTTTTGTAGGCCACTTTCAGATACTGGAAGGCCACAAGAAGGTCACCTGGGAGCCTCCTCTTCTCCAGACTGCACAGCCCCAACTCTTTCAGTCTGTGCTCACAGCAGAGCTGCTCCAGCCCTCTGATGAACCCAGTGGCCCTTCTCTGGACACGCTCCAGCATGTCCACATTCTTCTTGTAATGAGAGCTCCAGAACTGGATGCCCTACTCCAGGTGGGGTCTCAACAGAGCAGAGTAGAGGGGGAGAATCACCTCTCGAAGTAGGTGGCAACATGAAATTTCTGAGAAGCTCAGACTTCTGTATTTCCTGACTTGCTGCTTTCTTTTTACATTTAAAAAACAGAATTATTTACAGTTATATTTTCTTACAGCCCCTGACTGCTCTGTTAACAGTTCTTATGCACAGAATCTTTTCCCTCCAGCAAAGCACACAGCTCACTCTGACACAGAAACAGGCTGCTCCTTAACCTTGCCGCAGTAGACACACTCGGTTGCACTGCTGTTGTGAAGATTCATTTTTGTGTATTAATTGCTCTCTAAAACTAGCATCAGCACATATTTTATTGCTTGTTCTTCACTTTTATGTTTTTGCTTGAGTTGGTTGTATAGCAGTACCAGAGCATGCAAGTAACAACTCTTAGCATTGTTTTTTTCTGGGAGACCCACTGCCAGTTCACGGAGTCACAGAATCAGTCAGGGTTGCAAGGGACCACAGGGATCAGCCAGTTCCAACCCCCTGCCATGGGCAGGGACACCCTACACTAGATCAGCCTGGCCACAGCCTCATCCAGCCTGGTCTTAAACACCTTCAGGGACGTGGCCTCAACCACCTCCCTGGGCAACCCATTCCAGCCTCTCACCACTCTCATGCTCAACAACTTCCTCCTCACGTCCCATCTGACTCTCTCCACCTCCAGCTTTGCTCCATTCCCCCTAGTCCTGTCACTCCCTCATCACCTATAAACTCCCTCCCCAGCTTTTCTGTAGGCTCCCTTCTGATAGTGGGGGGCCACAAGCTCACCTCAGAGCCTCCTCTTCTGCAAAGTGAACAGCCCCAACTCTTTCAGTCTGTCCTCATAGGAGAGGTGCTCCAGCCCTCTGAGCATCTTCATGGCCCTATGTTCCTTCTCAGTCACTTCCAGTAAGTAACCAGAAGTGTAGAATGCTAACACTCAGTGGTTTCTCAGACTTGTGACACTGTGGCTGTGCTAGTTTGAGGCTAACTGGAATATTTTGGTGAGAAGAATTAGATGATAGGCTCTGAAAAGGAAACAATGGTGATGTCTGCTGCACTCACAGGCTTGCTGAGATGTATAGAACACAAGAACATAAAACATAGATAAGATAGAGCAGCACAGTCAGTGTGTGTGGTTCTCTGTTGCAGCTGGTGTCTGTGCTTACTCCCTCGGCTGCTGCTTCTGTGTAACTAATCCTTTTGCTTTCTAACACCTCTGGCTGATTCTCCAAACTCACCTTGAATGTAAGGCAAAGTCTGGGATGAGGTAGAAGGCTGGTAAGGAGGTGTAAGGGTGGTTGAGAGCCCTTCCCAGGGACTCAATAGAATAGAATAGAATAGAATAGAATAGAATAGAATCAACCAAGTTGGAAGAGACCTCCAAGCTCATCCAGTCCAACCTAGCACCCAGCCCTATCCAGTCAACCAGACCATGGCACTAAGTGCCTCCTCCAGTCTTCTCTTGAACTCCTCCAGGGACAGTGACTCCACCACCTCCCTGAGCAGCCCATTCCAATGGCTTCTGGGAGGGCTGTTGTGTTTCTGTATTACTTTTCAACTTGCATCTTTCTGTCTATATCTGTATATATTGTAAATAGCTGCTTGGATATTGTGCTAAGCTGTAAATATAAAGCTTCATTCTTAATTTTCAGCTTGGCTGAGTCTAGTCTGGGTGATT